>OX380342.1:14120782-14720782 GCA_947425015.1 Pterostichus niger | reverse complement strand
TGTGCTTTATGACTTGGAAACGCGACAAGAAAAGATTATTGATGAGAACACCGTTGAACACGAACCTAATCTTTGTGTGTTTAAACAGTGCTGCGATAAGTGTATGAATAGTAACGTAGATATTTGCAATAAATGCGGTGTAAGACTACAAAAATTGCATAATAACGTTATTGAGGGATTTATGACTCATTTACTCACAATAAGGAAAAAAATTAAGCACATTGTTGTTATAGCACACAACGGTCAAGCTTTCGATCATCAGTTTTTGCTTAATTATATACTAACCCGCACTGCTTTGACACCCGACTTAATTATGCGAGGAACAAAAATTATATCTATGGTAGTGGGCAATATTAAATTTCTTGATTCTCTTAACTACTTCCCCATGGCTCTTTCAAAACTACCAAAAGCTTTTGGACTTGAATCAAAATTTAAAAAGGGCTATTTTCCACACCTGTTTAATACTTTAAAAAATATAAACTACGTAGGACCATTACCGGATTTATTATATTATAGCCCTGATACAATGAAAGAATTTGATCGACAAGTATTTTTAACCTGGTATGAAGAACACAAAAATGACGAATTTGACATGCAGCGCGACTTAGTGGACTATTGTATTTCAGATGTAGAAATTCTTACACAAGCATGCTTAAAATTTAGAGATCAAATGGTTGCTACTGGAAATGTGTGTCCATTTACGGAAGCATGTACTATTGCGTCCGCATGCAACAAAGTATACAGGCGTAATTTTTTAAACCCCAACACAATTGGAATAATACCTAAACAAGGTTATCGGTACCGCGATAATCAATCTAAAATTGCAACACAATGGCTCGTGTGGGAGGAACACAGGCGAAACATTAATATTTTGCACTCCGCTAAACAAAAAGAAGTGAGGTTAGGGGGTCTTAAGGTTGATGGGTTTTGCGAGGAATTAAATCAAGTGTTTGAATTTTACGGATGTTACTATCATGGCCACCCTGAATGTCTTAAATTTAATAGGGATAAACCACTTGAGGACGATCCTACATCAACTTTTAATCAACGTTATGAGACAACAGTTGCTAAATCTGCTAGACTTAAAGCACTCGGCTACTGCCTTGTTGAAATGTGGGAGTGTGAATTTAGAAACCAAATTCGCGAAAACTCTATAATTAACACATATACAGATGCATCAGACTTAATTAAAACCTCGCCGCTTAACCCCCGTGATGCGTTTTACGGCGGTAGAACAGGCAATACGAAAACATACTATAAATGTAAGGAAAATGAGAAAATTCATTTTATTGATATTTGTTCGTTATATCCTTATATTTGTAAATATGGAAAATATCCCATAGGACATCCCAATGTTTATGTCGGGGGTGACTGCCCCAAAGAAATTAACAACATGAACGGTGTAATAAAATGTACAATTGTACCACCACAAAACTTGTATCATCCTGTACTTCCGACAAAAATAAATAATAAATTAATGTTTTCGTTATGTAACGCGTGTGCTCAAGTTCAAAATACTAAAGAATGTACACACAATGATTCAGAAAGAGCTATAACCGGGACGTGGATTATAGACGAAGTTTTAAAAGCACAAGAAAAAGGATATCAGCTGCTTAAAGTTTATGAAATTTGGGAATATAAGGTTGAACAATTTGATAGAGTAATGAACGCTGGAGGTTTATTTACGAACATGATGAACAAGTATATTAAAATTAAACAACAAGCCTCGGGGTGGCCAAAAAGTTGTTTAACAAAAAAAGAAAAAGATGCGTACATCGAAAACTTTTTTGAAGAAGAACGTATACGTTTAGAGTTCGCGGAAATTGTAGAAAACCCGGGGCTAAGAACGCTGGCGAAATTAATATTAAATTCGTTTTGGGGAAAATTAGGGCAGAGAGAGAATCAGCCGAAAACCAAAATTATAAACAGGCCTGATGAATTCTTTTCCATAATGACAAACCCCGCAATTATAGTAAATACGGTTCTACCTGTTAATGACAACACACTTATTGTTAATTATGAATACATAGAAGAAGCATATGATGTATTACATACAGTAAATGTTTGCTTAGATGCATATACTACAACACAGGCGCGATTAAAATTGTATAGTTATCTTGAGCTATTGGGAGAAAGAGTGCTTTATTACGATACAGATTCTGTAATATTCATTTCAAGACCAGGAGATATTGATCCTATATTAGGTAATTGTGTTGGTGACATGACTAACGAGTTGAACAGTTACGGAAATGAAAGTTACATAACAGAATTTGCATCTGGCGGCCCAAAAACTTATGCTTATATTGTGTATTCGTCAATCCAAAATAAATATATCGAGGTTTGCAAAGTAAAGGGAATTTGTATAAATCATGAAGTGGGAAAAGATGTTAATTTTAGTACGCTTAAAGAAATGGTTACTAACGAAAATACAGCCTGCAGAAAAATTGCATTTAAAACAATTCAAAGAACAGAAAATCATGAAATTGTTACACATAGTACAGAAAAGGTATTTAAGCCTACTTCATGTAAAAGAAAATTTAGCAAGTATGATTCTGTCCCGTATGGATACAAAAAATTAAAGTAGGAACATGTATGAAATAAAGTTATTTATATATTATATACAAATTACATTAACACGAAAAGATAAATTAATCTGTAACAAATATTGCTGTTATAATTGTTTTTTTTTTCACACATATATAGGGGGCAACATCTTGAAATTTCAGGTTATTGAGGACGCCATGCATCTTTTCATTCGGTATTTCAAGGGCTGACCCAAAAAAGAACTTGGAAGAATTTCATTGAAGAAAAATTGCGTTATAACTTAGTTGTATTTATTTAAGTTTATATCTGTATTTGAAATAATATTTAATAAATTCTTAAAATAATAATAATTGTTTTAATACCACAACCATCACTATTTAAGGAGGAAAACAGCCAGTTTGTGTAATTGTAAGATTAAATATGTGTTAATTAATTAACTAAATGTATAAAATTACGCTCAGTTATTTAATTAGATGAGATTTTTTAAATGGCTATTTTACTTGTTTTATTTCAATATACTAAGGAGTTTAGGCTTAGTGTAAATTGACACAGTAACTGACTTGCAACGGTATGCGACACCTGACGCTAATTAGGTCATTGCCCTGGAGTGAACACCTGCATCAAGCCCCCGGCTATGCATGACTCATACCTGGCACGCGACACCTGGCGCTAAAACAGGTCATTGTCCAGCAACATCTGAGAATGAGTCATCGTTGGGGTGTAACTGACTATGATCGCGCGCGCAGTAACGATAACTTATGGATAAATATAAATGTACATGCTTGATAGCAGATTAACAGGTAATTAGGTTTAATCAACAGGTCAACAGATAATTAACAGGTCTGAACAGGTCCGATCAGATAATAAACAGATCTGATCAGATAATTAACAGGTCTGCTCAGATAATTAACATGTTTGTAGTATTTTAGCCTGGGGACATTTATTAATTACTGATTGATAAATATAAATAGGTTTACATAATTATTCTCTTGAGCAGTCTATTAAAAGTTATCATTATGTTTACATGTACTGATTGTGATACTGTATTTAAATGGAAAAGTGCCCTTAGTAGACATCGAAACTCCATACACGGAACTCGACACTTTCGGTGCGGTAAATGCAAGAAAATATTTAAAAGAAGTGATCATTTGAAAAGGCATGCAATACGGCATCAATCTAAATTTAATAGTGGACTATCTAAGATGAGGCATCCGGCTTCAGATACTAATTACAATAATTGTAATCAAAGTACTTCAACTTTAACACTTGCTTCGGAGATTCAGCTTGAAGACAACTACAATCCCAATGACACAGTTGATCGTTTAAGATTACTTCACGAAATATCACCAAACTCAGAAGAAATTCCAATGCTAATAGAAGAACTTAGACAACGTAATATTCTAGAATAAGTATTTTTTTATATGTATAATTGTTATGCTTAATATTATTTAATTGTATAATGTTTTATTGAATAAAATAAAATTTAAATATATAACCTCAATTTTTTGTGATAATGGTGGTTAGAAGGATATATATATATATATGAGTAACATGAGGGTAAGATGAGGAGGGGGGTAACATGAGGTTAACATGAGGTTAACATGAGGTTAGCATTAGGTTAACATGAGGGTCATATTTAGATATTATTAATTTTGGTTAAATTAATTATTAACTTATATCTGATAAACTGCTATTATAGGTATATCCGTCTGTCTATTAGTTGATAACCTTTTTTCCTGCATTTCAAATGTCTCTCATTCTATTCTTAACATGTATTTGCTACTATGAGCTAAATGTACTGAGAAGAGACTCTTCTACTTAATCCGGCTTCATATTATATTTTGGCATTCCCCCCAGATAAATTAGGTTTGTAGATATCATTTGGTAACTCTTATACCCCTGTCGGTAGAGGAACAAACTTGCTAAATTTAACCCATAGCATATTGATGTGTGATTTTAATTTATAATATATTGTTGCACATTTGTTGAAAGCAAGCCAAAAGTTATATTGATTAATTTAATCACACGTTTACTACATCTGCATCAGTTGGCGTAAAATTTGCTGTCATGTAGATGATGACTCATTGTAAGCGAATTTTACTGAATCCAATAATGCCAGTATGATGAACCAGAAATATACTAGTTTAATAAAATGGTTTACTTTATATACACAGCACTATTTTATTAATGTGATAGGAGAATTAAAAAGTTACAATACAGTTTAATATACACATATTTATTTGACATAATATATACATTTTATAACATAATAATTGTATAATTAATTATATTAATTAGAGTAGGGGCCTTTTATTTTCTTCAGAATTCTGGCGTGATTATCAGTTAACTGTTGGTCATAATCAATCTTCCCCCCCCCCCCCCCCAGGGACTGTTTAATCGTTTGAACCCCGTCTTGTCCTGTCTGCAAGATGCAGAACACAAATGTCGTCTATTTCTTTATTAGCTTGTATATTTTTCCTTATTTTAAGTAAATTTTGCCGAAATAATCAGCCGAACACTGTGATTGTTTATATTTATTATAATACCCCATCATACGAAACTCAACCTCGTTCCTTGAAGTTAAATCAGTCTTTGCTGGAGAAAATACAAAATCTTCGGGGTCTACGCCGCAGTGTTTTTTAAGTACTAGTAGATATCCGGGGTGTACCCCAACTTTCTTGCCTCATCGCAATACATTAGTGCTGATGGTAGGCAGGCGCCATAATAGTTTTTCTTTATTAAAGCTCGTGAAATTATCAAGCTTAATTAGATTTATCAATTCTCATTTCATCCGGAGACTGACCGCCGATTAATTAAAGAATGATTAGTCACGAACGGAATAGAGATAACGGTTACGATTTTGTGCGTATTTATCATAAGATTTAATGTTGCCTTGACTTGCTATCACTTTCCCAATACATGTAAACAGGCCCGCATGCCGCTGGCCATTGACCTCATCCAACTCAATCTCGCTAATGCGCGTGCGCCTAACCTAGTACCCCTGTTTTGCTGTGGGGCGCGGTGGGGCAAGGGGCGAAGCCCCCGCAAAACTCGTTATTTCCCGCCAAATACAGAGGGCGGTGAGGCTTCTCTATTTAAATTTCCCGCCAAATGCAGAGCCCCAATCAGGACCGCTAGGGGGCGTGGCCAACCAATCAGGATCGGCAGGAGCATTGTCAGCCAATCAAATAATTGTTGAAAGGCGTGACCTTGAGACAAGGAGGCGTGGCTAGCCAATCAAATAATTACTGGGGCGTGACCTTGAGACAAGGAGGCGTGGCTAGCCAATCAAATAATTGATGAGGGGCGTGACCTTGAGACAGGGGGCGTGGTTAGCCAATCAAATAATTACTGGGGGCGTGACCTTGAGACAGGGGGCGTGGCTAGCCAATCAAATAATTGCTGGGGGAGTGACCTTGAGGCAGGGGGCCTTGTGACGTCATAAAAAGTGGAGGGGGTGGTCTCAATCGTCGGATTACCTACTGTAGATGACATTTTTGCGACAGTCAATACTATAGAGTGTAACCTAGATAACTTTTTAATTAAATTGAATAGTGTTTTCTCTACAATTAAGTTAACAGTTGAAAAAGAGGATAATAATAATTTACTATTTTAAGACGTTTTAGTTATTACAAACAAAGATAAATTAGAATCTGAAAAGACACTAACACCAATGGATTCATGACTTCAAACTCTAACCGTCACTGGCAACATAAAACAGCAGCACTGAATTTTCTAGTTAATCGATTAATAAACTTTCCTTTCAATAATACAAGATTTAACAAAGACCTAAAATATATTAAACAAATCGTCATTTACAATGGTATTTCGCATAAATTAATTGATAAACTTGTCTCTAAATTCAAACATAAATAAGATATTTTTAAAAATAGTACATTAAGTTCAAATAAAAACAAATTTATTTCTTTACCCTATGACTCAGTCTATCGAAGTTTAAATAAAGTTTTTAATCATTTCGATATAAGAATCACTTACAAATCTAATAATACCCTTAAAATATTATTAGGTAATCCTAAAGATAAGATTGAACGTCTTCAAAATTCGGGAATTTTCCAAATTTCGTGTAATGATTGTGATAAAGTTTACATCGGACAAACTAAAAGGCAAATAGCAACAAGATTTAAAGAACATATAAACTACATTAAATACGGTAATCCGGAATAATCGAGCGTGGCAGAACATATTTTTTATAAGAATCATAATATAAACTCCGATAATTTAAAACTACTAAAGACGGTAAATAGCATTAAACAGTTAGACGCGTTTGAGAGTATAAACATATTTAAAAATAAACATCGGTTGATTAATTCTGACCTGGGTCCCATACCTAACAGTAAATTGTTTTATTTTTAAATATTAGATTTAGTTGACTTAAGCCTTATGAAAAATGAACTTTCGAGGAATTTCTATATGTTTCTTTCCTTTAGTTATTTTGCCTTCGTGGGAGTTCTGCAGCATGCAGATCGCTGATTGATTATCTACATACAATGTGGTTGGCTTGTCCGATTTCAGGATCCAGAGTTCTCGAGCCAATCTCCTGATCCAGCAAACTTCATCGATTGCAGATACAGCAGCTCGGTACTCGGCCTCAGCCGTAGAGGTAGCGACAAGATGCTGCTTCTGAGTGAACCACGTGATTGGTCCTCCCTTTTTCAGAATGATACCACTAGTCGAGTGTCCCGTTTCTGCATCTCCTCCGTAGTCGGAATCTGAGTAGGCTTCCAGTTCAGTCCCTCCACCAAAGAAAATTCCAGCATTCACCGTCCCCTTCAAATACTGTAGAATCCTCTTTATCATGCGCCAGTGACTCTGCATTGGTTTGCAGCAATGACGACTCAAGAAGTTCACTGCAAAGGCAATGTCGGGACGAGATATAGTGGCTAGGTAAAGAAGACTTCCAATGCCTTCACGGTAGGGAGTGTCCGTTGACACCGGCCTGTCATTGATTCGATTTGCCTCCTCCGTGATCATCCCCTTCTCTATGGGTGTATGTGCTGGATTGCAAGATGTGCTATCGAAGCGTTGAAGAATTTTCCGTGTATACTTCGCCTGACTCACAGAAATTCCTTCCGGTGTGATAGAAATGTCCATTCCAAGGTAGGACAACTTGGTCTGGACCTGTCTGTCAAACGTTATCTCGAATTCCTTATTGATTTCTTCTAGTATCTGATAAATCTTCTGTCTGTCCTTTCCCGCGATGAGACCGTCATCTACGAAAAGCGTCATCAGGATCGTCCTCTGTTTGTTGTAGAAAACGCATGGATCATCGTCGGAGCTGATCATCCCAAGTCTCTCCAGAAAAGCTCCAATCTTCTCGTTCCATTTCTTCGGCGCTTGTTTGAGTCCGTAGAGGCTCTTCTTCAGCTTGCATACCCTGCTTGTGCCGTCCTCAAACCCTTTAGGTTGCTTCATGAAAAGAATCTCCTCCAAATCGCCGTGCAGGAAGGCTGACGTCACGTCGAATGAAACAAGGTGAAGTCCTTCTGAAGCAGCGTGACTTAGGAGAAGTCTAATGGACGCGTGACGAGCTACTGGGCTGAACGTCTCAAAATAGTCAACTCCCTCTAGTTGCTCAAATCCCCGCGCAACTAGTCTGGCCTCCAACCTTCCATCAGATTTCTGGCGCAAGACCCACCTACATGTCAATGGTTTCACCTTGTCTGGGCACTTTGTCAGTGTCCATGTTCCCATCCTTTCCAGTGAGTCGAATTCCTGTTTCATCGCCTTTCGCCAGTTTGAGTCTTTGAGAGCCTCAGTCACCGAGATGTCATCTGAATCGCCGATCAGTGCCGCGTTGACGCTGGCGTCTCCTCGAAAATAGCCCATGACATAGTCGGAGAATCTAGCTGGCTTCTTCAGATTTTGACGGTCTCGCAGACCCTGTCTCCTAGATTGAAGACCCTGTCTCCTAGATTTAAGTAATTGATCAGCTTGGTCTTCTGGTTCTTCCTGTCTCTGCTCATCTTCTTCATCGCTGTCGGTCTCTAAGTTGGACTCCTCCGAGCCCTGACGAACTTCCTCAGCTTCTCTTCTGCTATCGCCACTTGCTTCTACTTCAGCTGGTCTGACCTTCTTCCCGTCTTCTTCGTCGAAGACTACGTTGTCCGAGCAAACAACTTCTTGATCTCCTGGCAGATAGACCCTGTAGCATGGTGAGTCCCAATCGTAGCCCACTAGTAACCCTTTTCGCGATTTCGGATCTAGCTTAACTCGCTTTTGTGCTGGGGTCAGCACGTAGCTGGTGCAACCAAAAGCTCTCAACCTGTTCAGTTTAATCTGGCGACCAAACCAGTGTTCGACCGGAGTTTTATCTTTTAAAGAGCTTGTTCCTGTTTGATTTAGCGTGAAAACGGCGTGATTCACTGCTTCCGCCCACAAGTTTCCGTTGAGACCCTTTTGGTAGATAGCGGACCTGGCTGCCTCTACTACTGTGCGCATCTCTCGCTCAATCCTGCCATTCTGCTCCGGAGTAATGCGTTGGTGAACGTATGAAAAATCCCCAACTCCTCCAAAATTGCCTTCGTTTTCGCGTTCTTAATTTCCGTTCCATTGTCCGATCTGAGACGCTTGATCTGCCTTCCAAACTGATTTTCGACTAGTCTCACGAATTTTGCCAGCCTGTCCGGTGCTTCTTCCTTCTTCTTGAGGAAGTAAACGGTCTTGAAATGCGAGTAGTCGTCTTTGAGTAGCAGGAAGTACTTGGCTCCTCCCAGAGACAACTTGTTCATTTCCCCTAGATCTACATGTATTAAGTCCAGAGGCTCCTTCGATACTTTTTCGTTGTTGGAATGGGACACGCGCGTCTGTTTTCCGAAGATACAACCCTCGCATACTCGGTTGCCCCAGTCGTCAATGTATTCGCAGTTGTTTCGGTCCAGGATATCCTTGACGTGTCGAACGTGTTGGTGGGCCAACCTTTCGTGCCAGGTGGTGAGTGAGGTGGTAACCAGACATTTTTCTCCTCCCTCCTGACGTAGCTCCATTCGAAAAAGATTCCCTTCGCGAACTGCTCTAGCAACAACTTTCTTCCTGTCCTGAGTTTCAAAAACTGATTCCTGTCGATTTGCCCTCTGCACAAAACCCTTGTCCAACAGTTGCCCCACGGAAAATAGGTTAAACTTCAGCTTCGGAACATACAACACTCCTTTCAAAACTACCTTGTACCACTCCTTACCGTTAAAAGCCTCTAAATTAACATTTCCGATTCCAGTACCCTTAAGTCTGGTCGCATCTCCGATGAGTACGACGGTAGGCGTCTCCAATGGGATGAAATTGGTGAACCAGTCCCGATGGGAGGTCATGTGCTGCGTGGCAGCACAATCTTGGTACCAGGACCACTGCGAATTCTTCCGGGACTCGATGTCGTCCAGCTTCGCAGATGACAGACCCACTGTCACGAGTGCTTCTCGGGGTTCATCTCTTCCACGTCGGTTGTCCTGTCCTCTCCTACAATCCTTGGCGAAGTGACCCTTTAAACCACATGTATTGCATGCGTAGTGATTTTTGCAGTATTCGATGTATTTCGCACACGGCTTGTTTCGACAGGTTTTCTTGATGTGCCCCTTCTGACCACACTTGAAACAGGTTAGAGGAGAGTTTTCCTGTTTTCCAGTGCTATGATGAGGCTGCTTCCTAAAGGTTCTTACTGTCAAGGCGTTTTTGGTAGTTTCCCCCCTGTTTGGGGTGCTTTCGTCGAGGCGATCTTCTTCTAAGCGGAGCCTTTCCACCAGGTTGTCAACTGTCTTGTCTACTGCTGCAATGTTATCCCAGGCTGAGCGGAAATGGTGAAGCTTGGGTGGTAACATGTTGAGAATACGAGTCATAATCCATGAGTCTCGCATTCTATCCCCGTCGGTGGCCAGATCTTCAACAATCTGGAGTATCTCCATGCAGTTGTGAACCGCTGACTTCCCTGCATCATATTCATAGCAAAAAAAATTTCTCTGCAGAACAGCAGTTGAGACTTCCGACCTTTTTCCATACAACTTTAACAATTTATCGAGCATTTCCTTCGCGGTTTTACAAGTTGAAATTTTGCTGGCAATAGTACTGTTTACATTCAACCCCACAATAGTTTGCGCCTCTAAATCCTTCTTTAACCACGCTTTCACTTCGGCATCAGCCAATTCCCCGGCTGGTCTAACTGTCGCACCCGTCGCAACATCAAAAATTTCTCGCATTTTCAAGGTTAAATTAATTTTAAACCGCCATGAAATATAATTCGAATTTCCCTGCGCGTCTTGCGTAAGCGTTTCAATATGCGATTTTACTGTATCCATGACTACTCGACGCTCTGACTCACTGACGACTGACTCACAGACCGCTGACTGACTTTCACTCTCTGACTGATGTTCGTGGACCTTGTGACTAACTTTTTCGGACCTCGCACTGACGTTTTTCTGACCTCTGACGTACACGGACTGCTTGCTTCCGACTGTCGAGTTTTTGACCCCTTTGCTTCAGACTTTTCTCTCAACCGTCTGGACTTCTACTATGACTGACTTTCGAGTTTTTGTTTACTGACTTTTTCGATTTCAAAGTGTTTTTCTCATATCAGTGCCTGGGCCCATAACCTGTTGTGACTGAGACACTTTTTGTGTGAAATCGTGGAATTAAAAAAGTCAGTTTTTGAAGATAATGTTTATTGACAAATAAATATTTAAAAGCAAAGGTGCCTGCAACAACAAATACAATGAATTGGAAAAAATTACATAGATTCTCATTTGAGACATACCTTTTTCATGGATTACAAACAATTACAATAAATTCACTACCGACTCGTCGTGCTTGACATATAAACAAAAAAATGAAGGTGATTTATGAAAATAGTCACGAACCGTAGTGATATCCGTGAATTAATTCAAAACACAACACTTATGGTTATTAATTTCTTGGACACGGCTCATTGCTTCGTTTTAGTATTAATGGGTATGTCCCCTTTTGAGCAAATTGGATACTATCTTGATCACTGACTTGGTTCACAAGTCGTGTAATCTTGTTTTTTCTCTTTTCTACTGAGGAAGAGAACTTAGTTCTCGAAATACGTATCTAGATTTGATTCTTTTATTAAGGTTAAAATCTTTGTTAGATATTTGTTTTGTTATTGAGTATCCTAACATTTAAAATTCTAATAAGGTTTCTATGAAAACAATATATTTATAAAAAAAATTCAATTCATTTATAAAATACATTAAGAATTAAATATATATTGTAATACCTATTAATATTATTATTATTTTTAAAATATCCGGAACTTTTGATATAAATCAGGACACTTTGCGATCAATTTCAGAAAATTCATTCTTTAAATATAGTGTTGAGACGCCACTGCTTCCTCAGCCGACCACCGGTGTATCACCAACACCCAGCGCTATCTATTGAGCGCCATCAACTAACTTTAGTTTTAGTTATATTTCTTGCTGTTAATTTATTGTAAATTTCACTTGTCTTGTAACTCGCTTTCGCTGTGCACCAAGTCGCACGTTTGTTCTATTAACCTGTACGCCTCTTACGGCCACGTGTTTTTACACAATTCGCTTTTTTACGCTTAAATAATTACGCTCAAGTGTTTAGTGCTAATATTAAACATTATTTCAGCTTTCCGCATACGCTTTATTGTTATTCCAATTGGGAAAGATTTTGTATTGCTACCAGCAAACTGTTTGTCACTAAGTATAAATTTGAATAATTTGTATTTGCTACTGTATCGTAAGTACGCTTTATTTATTTGTATCATCGCGCAACATCAATCCATCTCGTTGTTTGGTTATAGGTTGATTCAATTCTGTAATTCTGGTTTATTTTGAAGTCATTCATTCATGTTTGCTATTGTACAATAATTGGATATTTTTGGGTATTAAAATAGTTCCTAGTTTGTGTTTGCAAATTTACCTCTTGATTCCCATACTCGCCTCAGGTTGTTCAGCCCTTCAGGCACCTTCGTTTGCGTTATTTGGAAATTCAATCACTCCTTTGGCTCTCTTTCATTTAAATTGTTGCACTAGCTTATCTTTCCTTCTCTTTGTTGATTAGACCACGTGACTTCAGTTAGCTTTGTCACTCCCTGACACATTATTTGTGGGCCTGCCCCTATTATCCTGTCTCTCCTTCAGCAAAGAGCTACCATCCTTGTGTTAAGTCTTCCAGAGCAGCTCCTGGAAGTGAAGAACGTCCGTACCTTCTCCTTCCAGCATTGCATCACTCTGCCTCACTTTCTGCTCTCATTTGCCTCTCTACGCACCCCTCGGTCGAACATTTGGTCCTTCGAGCCGGATCCGCATCATTCTCTCTCATCGCAATCCCCGCGAAACGACCTCTCGGTCGAACATATAGTTTGTCAGCGATTATAAAATTTTCATTAATACTAACTAAACTTAACTTGCGTTCGGTAATTTGTATCATGATGTTTTAATTTAAATTGATATAAAAAAATATGTACCTCAAGACAAGCATAAGAATAGCATTAAATATTTATTAAAATTTAGTTAAACTTCTCTTTTATTATATCTCAAAAACAATATCCATTATATATATATATATATATATATATATATATATATATATATATATATATATTTATAAACCACTCTACAGGATATATAATTCCTCGTATAATCTCAATTACAGAGGGTGTATAAAAATACATAAAATATTAATTCAAAATAGAGTAGAAATACAAAAAAAAAACAGAAAAAATACATAGTATCAAGTAATTCACAAAACAACTAAAAGTTTGAAAAATATACATAGGTCCTCAAAAAATTACAAATGTTCTAATAACTCACAAAACTCGTCACCAGTTTATATTTAAATTCATTGAGACTATCAAAAAATAAATCAAATTCTATGTTTAAGTCATTTATTGTTTTGCCCATGCGCACGGTCGGTGAGTTAAGTTCATAATTTGTTTGAAAACGTTGAATGAAGAATATTGAATTACATCTTGAGGATATTCTTGGTGTACAGAAATTCAGACGTGCTAATATATTAATGTCATCTATCATGTTATTCAGTAGTTTGTAAATAAAAAGTGCACATAAAATATTTCTTCGATTTTCAAGAGACGTTAAAAGTAGATAAAGCAGTATTATAATTTAAATTTCGTATATATTCTCTGTTTATTTTGAACCAACAATATCGGGTGATTTTTTTTGCACTTTCTCAATTATATCTTTGTATTTGGTAAAATATGGACTCCATATTTGACAACAATATTCAAGTTTTGATCGCACGTAGCAGTTGTACAAAGACATAATGGAAGAAATTTTTAGAAAATCTTGTGTACACCTCATTACAAAATTTAAATATCTGTATGATGACTTTACAATCGTATACACATGCTTGTTGAATAATAATTTATCATCAAATGTTATTCCCATGTCAGTAGTCTCAGTAACTCTTTGCAATGTTTGTTTACACATATTATAATTATAGTCTATGCTTTGATGTCTTCTAGAATATGTCATTATTTTACATTTATTTCTGTTAAAATATAGTTCAAGAGTTTGAGACCAACTAATTAAGTTGTCAATATCTTTTTGCAGATTTTCACAATCATTTACTGAATTAATATTTCTGAATATTTTGATGTCATCAGCATACATAAGAATATTTGAAAATTCAACTGACTCTGCAATATCATTTATGAATAAAAGAAAAAGTAAAGGGCCTAAATTTGAACCTTGTGGTACACCTGAACATGCTGTGAAATTATTAGAAACAAAACCATTCACGTAAACAAATTGTTGACGATCATGTAAATAAGATGTTCGAAGTTGACAAAGTTCAAAAGAAAAATTAAAGTCCGTATACAGTTTTTGAATTAATATACTATGATTGACTTTGTCAAAAGCCTTTGCAAAATCCGTGTAAATAACATCTACCTGAACATTTTTAGACATAGAAGTAGCCACAGAGTCGGTAAAGTTAATTAGATTCGTTATAGTTGATTTATTTCTAAGAAATCCATGTTAATGGGGTGAGATATATTTGAACACCGTATTATATACGTATTTATAAATGATACTTTCGTATACTTTTGAGATATTAGAAAGCAGTGCAATTGGCCTGTAATTGGAAATTCCAGAAGGATCACCTGTTTTCAGAATAGGGCAAATTCGAGCTCTTTGTAATGTCGATGGAAATGTGCAGTTTCGAAAAGAGAGATTAAATAAGATGTACAGGGGTTCCACAAATATGTCCCTACACCCTTTTAGAATATACGATGGAATATTATCGGGGCCGCAACTTGGTTTAGATTTTAGTTTATTAATTGCTTCAAAAATATCTTCTCTGGTAATATGAGTTATTTTAACTATGGTACGATTTGTTGAATATGTACCTATATCATTTATAGTATTATTTTGCGTAGTATACACACTAGAAAAAAAAGATGTAAAACCGTCAGCTATTTCAGGACCATTCTCATATGTATTATCATTCAGATACATACTACTTGGTATGCGAGATAAATTCTTCATATTTTTTATTTTTAAATGTTTCCAAATTTGACTGGGATCAGTTTTAATATTATTTTCTACATTAATTATATAATTTTTATATGCTATTCGTATGTCTTTTTTTATTTTTGATCGAAGATAAATATAATCACGTTTGCTCGATTCCAGTCCCAATCTTTTATAAAGCTGACGATTTCGCTCCTTTGCTTTTAGATTTGCAATAATGTCTGTCGTAAGCCATGGTGGATATTTACGTAAGTTTTTTTTCTTTCTCGGTACACATTCGTCGAAGATACTTGTGACATTTTCATAAAAACACTGAAAGGCAGCATCAACATCTTTAAAATAATATAATACGCTCCAGTCGACAGCATTTAATAAATTATACAACAACAAGAAATCGTTTTTGTTAAAATTATAGGTTCGCTTGTCCGACATGCGCAGTATTTTTTTATGATACTGTATATTTGTTTCAATGCACAGTGCACAGGGGCGGATTTAAACTCTTTTGGGCTCTAGGCAAAATCTTTATTTCGGGCCCCTTCATAATATATATATATATTGTTTTTTCTTATTTCTAAATTACATTATAGACAAATAATTTATGTGCTTCGTGATGTGCAATTTATTTTGTTAATTTATTATTTTTAGTATTTTATTGAGATGTTCTTTTTTGAAAATGTAAATATTGTGATGTTTATTTGTTTTTTTTCTTATTACTATAACTATAACAATAATACATTATAAACAAGTAATTTATTTGCTTTGTAATATGAAATTTATTTTATGTATATATATATATATATATATATATATATATATATATATAAAATAATTTCTGCATCGCTGATATTTATTATATTGACAAATTGTTCAATATTTGAATTTTATTATCCTCTTTTTCGTCTATCTATCTATTTAGGCAGTAGCAAATATACTCTACCACTGCTCACTGCAGACTGCACTCTGCACTGCACTCCCTGACCAAACTCGTAAGTGCAACATGAAAGGCGCCACGCGGCCATGCCAACAGTGTTGCAGTTCTACAGACATTACATTGTAAATCATTTTTTCGGAATTTATTTTGAAATAATTTTTTGTAATACATTTTAAATAAAGTAAAACTATTTTCATAAAAAAAATAAAATTAGCGTAAACTAAAAGTTAGAATCCGGGCCAAAAAATTTTTGGGCCCTAGGCTATTGCGTCTTTAGCCTAGGCCAAAGTCCGCCCCTGACAGTGCAGGATGGTGTTGATCTTCATGTACAAAAGGAACAAGGTCATGGGTAACTGTACAGTTAAAATTAGCTAAGACTACATCCAAAATTCTACCATTTTCATTGTAAATATTATTAAACTGATTAAAAAACATGAAATTCAAGAAATTATTGAATTAGTATGACCATGCAGATAATATTCATTAAGTTGGGTGATATTTAAATCGCCCACAATAATAAAGTTTTCGGACAAGATGAAGGGCAGAGACTCCACAGTTTCATAAAAAATATTAAGCTGTTCTGCTGTTACTGGAGGAGGAATGTAGACCACAATTAAGTAAATCCAATTACCGGCAGAAAGTTCTACCTCAACGCATAAAAAATCAAATTTTGCATCTAACCCCAATGGAATATTAATAGCTATAGAGCTGAAAGTATCATTTATTGCACAAATAACTCCACCTCCTTTTGTTTTCTCAACTTTCGCAAAATCTCTATCACTGCGATATACCACAAAAGTATCATAAAATAATTCATTGTTTGACACAGAATCGCAAAGCCAAGATTCTGTTACGCAAATCACATCAAAATCAGTGGAACATGAACTATTGTGAAACTCAACAAGTTTCGAATTGAGACCTCGGACGTTTTGATAATATATTCTCATTATGTACTCAGTACGATAATATTATTCGAAAAATTCACAATTAAAAATTGTTCTCAAACAACATTGAATGAATTATACATTAACAAGGAAAAACAAAATATATAAAGTAAACGTGCTGTACGTTGGTTGCAAACAGTTTAATGAGCTCAGATTTAATAGCAAAAATTTATTTACCAAAATCTACAAAATAATTCTCAAGGTTAATTCACAAGTTAATGACCTATCTCAATATACTACTATGTAGCACAGGTTAAGTACCATTAAAAGTAAATGAAAGTGATGTTAGTTTTGCATTGTTACGTTTGAAGAATGGTAAAGCTCCTGGTTTGGATGGTATAACGAATGAGATGTTGAAGTATGGTGGTGAGAGATTATTTGATTGGTTAGTTTATTTATTTAGATTTTGTTTGAAACTGTGTGTAGATCCTGATGATTGGAAACGTGCTATCATTTGTCCTTTATTTAAAGGCAAAGGTAGTTCGAGTGATTGTACTAATTTCCGTGCGATAAGTTTGTTGAGTGTGGTAGGGAAGTTGTACGGGAAGATTCTTATTCACAAGGTACGAACCTTAACAATCTCCAAGTTGAGTAATATGCAAGGTGGATTTTTGCCTGAGAGAGGGTGTGTAGATCAATTGTTTTCTCTTCGTATGATTGTTGAGAAATCCCTTGCTAAGAACAAGAAGGTGTGCTGTGGCTTTCTCGATCTTAAAAAAGCATATGATAGTGTTCATCGAGTTATTCTGTGGGATGTACTTCTAGAGTACGGTATAAATGGTAATTTGTTGGGAGCGATTCGTGCATTATACGAAGATAGCGAGGCTGCGGTGAGAGTTGATGGTAGATTGAGTGATTGGTTTTCTATAGATGTTGGCGTGAAACAAGGTTGTGGGATGTCCCCGTGGTTGTTTAATTTATATATGGATGTGTTGTTACGAAAGTCGCTGAATGGGGCGGATGGTGTACGTATTGGTGGCAGTGTAGTGCCTGCGTTAGCTTATGCGGATGATGTAGTTGTAATGGGTGAATCTGAAGAACAATTGAGAAGAATGATTCTAAGTATAAATGAAGTAGGAAAAGGTTTAAATCTATTACTGAATGTTGATAAATGTAAAGTGTTAGTGTTTGAGAAGAGTGATTTGGTGACTGATTGCAATGTTTCGGTGAATGGTGTGAGATTGGGTCAAGTAAATGAGTTTGTATACTTGGGGAGTGTGTTTTCGAGGGATGGACGTATTGATCGAGAGATTGAAAGAAGAGTATCTGCTGGATGTAAGATATTGGGTGCTCTGGGAACCTTTACTCGGAACGTGAATGTATCCAGAGATGCTCGATTGAGTGTTTATAATGGTGTGTTAGTACCTACGTTGATGTATGGTAGTGAATGTTGGGTATGAATGAAGAAACATGAACGGCGTATAACTGCTGTGGAAATGAGATATTTGCGGGGTGTGTGTGGATATACTAGAAGAGATCGTGTCCGGAATACATTGGTGTATGATGAATGCGAGATTGGGAAGAATGTTGTAAGAAGAGTGGGAATAAGTCAGTTGAGATGGTTTGGTCATGTAGAACGTATTTCGAATGACAGATTGGTGAAACAGGTGTATGTTGGTGAAATTGAGGGTGAAAGTTTGCGTGGACGGCCTAGGAACAAGTGGATGAATATGATTGAAGGGTTGTTGCGTGAGCGAAAGATTCTGAGCGTGAAGAATAAACGAGCTTGTATGAAAAGAATTATGAATGTGGTTGAAGCAAAAGTGGTGTGTCAGGATAGGAATGTTTGGAGAAAATTAATTTCGGGATAAATATGATGAATGAAGACAAGCGTATGATTCTTGATTTTAGATTAATTGGTTAGATGTTTCGAGTGTTTACCTGCAATTGTGTGAAGACCATCTTCAGAAATAAGCGCAGTGTACACTAGCGAATGGATGAATGTTTGTTGTGTGTTGATGGATTTTGGTTGTGAGAAAAGAAAGAGTTTGTATGGAGAAAGTGTTAATGTGGTCGAATCGAGTATCGTGTGTCAGGATGAGAATTTTGACGGGTTCGTGCTACCCCATTTAATGGGATATAGCGTGATGTTATGTATGTAAAAGTAAATTTTAACAGAAACTCGAAATTTTTATAAATTCAAACTATAAGTGTATTATAAAAATAATGAGATCTATATATTATCAATACCAAAAATAATAACAAAAGACAAATAAAATAACTAGTTGACATCCGGGATTATTACAGCAGATAATTATATTTCATCTTGAGCCAATATTTTCATGCGTTATTCTTTTTATAGTACCACTAACCTTAGCGAAAATCACTCCATCACACGTTTTTAAATTCATATTTTGATGAAGCTGCATTAAGTAGTTCAAGTCTATTATGCGTTAAGTCCTCTTTAATTGATATTTTAGTGCCCTTTAGTTTTTTCCTACTGCCAAGCACCAACGATCTAATTTTATGGGAGATAAACTTGACTATGATGGGACGTGGTTTCGATGATGATGATGATTTAGATGACGATGAAGATGCAGAAGGTGCCTTTTTTTACCCGTCTGATGACAGCGGTCAATCAAGTCAGGTTTAATGTCGATAGATAGATTGTCTTTAAATAGGGTGCGCACAACGTCTTCAGTATTCTCATTTATGGATTCAGGTACTTCAAATATACGTACACAATTCCGACGAGAATATTGTTCCTGGTGATCAAGTTTCATTTCAAGATCAGAAATAATGCCCTTATAGTAATTCGCTTGTTCCTCTAGTTTCTAGTTGATACGGTCACATAGTTTATCAACGAGTGATGTTAACAATGTATCATCGGAGAGAAGGGTTGTCACAACTTCTTTTACCACAGCGTTCATATTTCTCGTCATAATTACAATTACACTTTTATTTTAAACTTATCTTTTGCATTTTTAAATCAGCAACTCACGGAGCGTCAACAAGGCACGTCTACTCTGGCCTACGCATATATATATATATATATATATACCGGGTGGAACATCATACCTGTGTACATAGGCGATTAACATGAAAAAACAGTTTTTCTGTGTGCATTGCTCCCCAAATTATTTTAGCCAAAAATGCTTCAAATAAATGTTGTAGAGCATAAAATTCTGCATCTAAATCAATAATCAGAATTACATTTACATGCGTTATAACGACAGAAATTAAATAAAAAAATTAAAAATTACGTTGAAAAGATCAAATAGCCATGGAAGTGAAACAAAAATAGATAGATGCTTGACGTTTGACAGATCTCCTGATTTAACACCTAGCGATTTTTTTATGGGGTCATCTTAAATGTAAAATTTATAAGCAACGCCACCCAAATATTAATTCTTTGAGAGAACTATCGTGGAGAAGTGCGCTTTAATCACAAATAGGCAGCTCGCTAATGTACGACATTCCTTCTACAATAGACTTTGTTATTGCTTGGCTGAAAATGGAGGTTTATTTGAATATTTATTGTAATAATAAATTGTAGTGATTATTTTAATGAGAGAATTATTGTTTGATATTTGAATTATAATAGATAAGTTATAATTTTTACATGACCAACCCTATAAGAAATAAACGTTTCATGGAAATGTACAATTGATTATTTATTATTAAATTGTAATCATAGGTATGGAGTTTTTTGTATGAATTTTATTGAATGATTAATTTGTCGGGGGTAAAGTATCAAATAAACAGAAAAACGTCAAGCATTTATCTATTTTTGTTTCACTTCCATGGCTATTTGATATTTTGAACGTACTTTTAATATATTTTTTTAATTTAATTCGGTTTATTGATTTAGATGCAGAATTTTATGCTCTACAACATTTATTTGAAGCATTTTTGGCTAAAATAATTTGGAGAGCAATGCGCACGGAAAAACTGTTTTTTCATGTTAATCGCCTATGTACACAGGTATGATGTTCCACCCGGTATATATATATATATATATATATATATATATATATATATATATATATATATATATATATATATAAATATATATATACAGGATGTCCCATTTTAATCCGCCAGTAGCGATAATTCTGAAACAGCGCGTTGAAGCAAAAAGTGTTCCAAATAAAAAGTTAATGGTTATGAAAGGGACATCTGATGCTGTCGACTTCTCCCCCCAGCCACCCCGGGGGCGGGAACAGGTGGGAAACTTTAAAATCTTAAATGGAAACCCCTATTTTTTTATTGCAGATTCGGATAGAGGGTTAAAAAGTATGTAACTTTTTCAAATTTGTTGCAATTAAATTGCGAAAATCATCACATAATTAATTGTTATATAAAGTAGACCTACTTTTTAAAGCTCTATCCAAATTTGCAATACAAAATAGGAGTTTCCTCTTAAAATTTTAATGTTGCCGCCCCCCTATATATATATATATATATATATATATATATATATATATATATATATATATATATATATATATATATGCACTTTATTATTACTTTTTTTTGTAACTAAATGCTGTATTGTGATAAGAAGATTAAATAATAAGCACTTCAAAATTATGTCGCCACAAATAATCTTTTTATTATACATTTTCACTAAATGGTATCGAGTTGGCTTGCGAATTTGAGAACCTGGATTCGATTTCCACAGCTTTTTTGACTTCCGCACCACTACAATTTTTGGGAGCTGTGATTTTACGGCTGATAACCGCAATTTAACGTGAAGAAATATGTCACTTATCAAGATCTGCTACGGCAGAATGCCACACCTAGTAATACGGTCCAATCGTGCAGTCCACACACGCTGCTACTATTTATTTGCAGTTACTCCTATTTTCTTCTTCTTTATTCTTTGGCACACTTGTTCTGTGCCCGAGTGTGATAAATACATATAACTCTTTTTTATTATTTTTTAACGACAAACCGCACTTTGACAGCAGGCGGACGCAAACTAACGGTTACGTCATAGAATGTTGAGAGATATGCATTAACACACTCGGCCACCGCGCCTCTTTCGCAGTTATTACCAATTTTGAAATAATATTAAATGTACCAATTACAAACATTTTTCAAATTAACGGGTAGAGAAAATGGGCTGCCAAAATGCACACAAGTCAAAAAAATTGGCGAAACACTGAAATGGAAAGGACATTGCTTATAATAATATATTGACAGTATTTATTGTATATATATATATATATATATATATATCTCTGTAAATATTAGTATGTGTAGAATAAATTACCCGTCAATAAGAGGCACTTCGTGTAGGATACGGCTAACAATGTCGAGCTTAGCCTCCAGCGGCAGACACACTCCTGCCTGTATGGCCAGCAGAACCGACACCCACACCATACCCTGCAACAATAAATCAGGTAGTAACACTAAAACCGGAAATCATATTAGCAGTAATGCCAAACTGGGAAGAAAAACAAAAAGTAATGTCTGAGAAGAAGAAACTACGGAATACGAACATCTACATTGAAAACGATCTCACGTGGGAAGAGAGGAAAATCCAGAAAGAAATAAGAGACATAGCGAAAGTAGAGAAAGGCAAGGGAAAAAGAGTAAAAATTGGTTACCAAAAACTAATAATGGACGAGGAAGTGTATATATGGAACAAGCTGGAAAAGGGATTGTCACTAAAAAAGGAAGAGAACGAGTCAAAAAACTGCTAAAAAACAGGAAACAAGGGACAGATGTAAAGGAAACGGACAGATTTATGGAAGGGATAACGCAAATAGGAACTTGGAACATTAAAAGCATAAAAGGTAAGGAAGAGGAATTAATCGAGGAATTTGAAAAAGCAAAATTACAACTACTAGCAATAACAGAGACGAAAAAGAAAGGCAAAGGAATAGAAAGAATAAGAAACGGTCACTTATTAATATTTAGCGGAGTTGAAGAAAATGAAATGGCAAAAGCAGGAGTGGGTTGTATAATTAAAAAAGAAAAGGAAAAATCTCTAAAAGAGTGGAAATACGTGAATGAAAGGCTACTGATAATACAAATAGAAGACAAAAGCAAGATAGCAAAGAAAATAATGATAATATATGGACCAAATGATGACGAGAACAAAATAATTAAAGACGAATTCTGGGATAGGTTACAAATAGAGTACGAGAAACTAGAAGAGCCCATATACCTACTGGGAGACTTCAACGCAAGGGTAGGAAACCAAAATATAGGGCTCGAGGACATATTGGGACCACACGGAGAACAGATCAAAAATAACAACGGAAATAGGCTTATAGACTTTTGTATTATCAACGATCTGCAAATATTAAACACCATGTTTGCCCATAAAGAAATACATAAATATACAAGAGAAGTGAAGAGCAGAAACGAGAGATCTATAATAGATTATGTGCTAGCCAACAAATCAGAAAGAAAACAAATAAACGATGTAAGGGTCAAAAGAAGTAGTGTAATTGGAAGCGACCACTTTTTGACAATTGCAAAAATAAGAGTAAAAATGGAGGCACCACAAAAACAGAAGGAACAAAAAAAAAGAGAACAAACCAGTAAAATATAGAATAGACAAACTGAAAAACGAACAGATCAAGGAGAAATATCGAAATAGCATAAGAGAACTAATAGCTACCACACCGAAACCGGATATGAACAATGTAGAAGAAATGTGGGACAAATTCAAGTACATAATAATAGAAGCAACAAAAGGAGCATGCGGCGTAACTAGAAACCTACACAATAGAAAACAAACACACTGGTGGAATGAAGAAGTCAAACAAGAAATAAAAAAGAAGAAACAAAAGTGGAGGAAATACCTCGAAACAATGAAGAGTTGTGACTATGAAGAGTACAGAAGTCAAAGGAAAAAAGTAAAAGAAGTAATTAAAAAATCAAAAACAAAGACATGGGAAACATTCGGAAATACTTTAGAGGAAAACTTCAAAGAAAATCAGAAACTATTCTATAGAACTCTAAAGAGCTGCAGGAAAGAAAAACAAACAACGCTGAACCAGCTGAAAGACAAACAAGGGAAGATATTGACCGAAGAGAGCAAAATAATGTCAAGATGGAAAGAACACTTCCAAGAATTATTAGAGGGCAACGAAGCAGAACAAGAGAAGAAACAGGAAATAACAGACAAAGAAGAAGTAAGCACAAGTACATACGGAGAAACAGAAAATATCTCGGAATCAGAGTTAAGAGAAGTACTTAAAAAACTAAAAAATTGTAAAGCACCAGGACACGACACCATAAGAACAGAACAAATAAAATATATGGGTGAAGAAGGCGAAAAAATATTATTACAAATGCTAAATCGAATCTGGGACATAGGAAAAATACCCGATGACTGGAGCGGTTATATTCCCAATACATAAAAAAGGTGACAGCAGAAACTGCAATAATTACAGAGGAATATCTCTGCTATGCACAACAGCAAAGGTCTACGAGGCGATATTAGAAAATAAACTTAGAGTAGTAACAGAAACAACAATGGAAGAAGCCCAAAGTGGATTTAGAAAGGGACGCTCAACACAAGACAATATATTCACGATTAGAAACTTGATAGAAAAGACCCTGAGACAAAACAGCAAACTATATGTAACATTCATAGACCTGGAAAAAGCATTCGACCGAGTACCGAGGGAAACGATATGGAATATACTGAGAGAAAGAGAAGCAAGCGATAAACTGCTGAAAGCTATAAAGAGTATATATAGAGAAACAGAAAACTATATCAGAACGGGTAACGAAACATCAGAAGAATTCACAACAACACAAGGACTAAGACAAGGAGGAGCTTTAAGCCCATTGTTATTTATAATATTCCTAGATAATATTATGAAAAACATTAAACAAAAAACGAAAAGGATGGAAATCGGATACCACAAACTATCAAGAAAGACAATAGCAGAATGTGCATTTGCGGATGATTTAGCAATTTTGGCAAAAAGCGAAGAAGACATGCAACACAACCTGGATATTTGGAACGAGGAATTAGGCAAACACAACATGGTAATAAACTTAGAAAAAAACAAAAGTAATGGTGATAACAAAGGAAGATACAAGAACAAACCTAACACTACAAGGAAAAGAAATACAACAGGTTGAGACATTTACTTACTTGGGAGCAGCAATAGACAGCAAAGGAAGTATAGACCAAGAAATTAACAGGAGAATACAGTCAGCGAACAGGATATACCACGCAATAAACAAAATAATATTGAGCAACAAACATATAACAAAAGCGACAAAGAAAACACTATACAAAACAGTGTACAGACCAACTCTGATTTACGGAAGCGAAGCATGGTTACTAAACCAAAGAAATAAAAGTAAAATACAGGCGGCAGAAATGAAGTATCTATAAGAAGAGTAGAAGGAGTTACAAAGATAGATAAAGTAAGAAATGAATATATAAGGTACAATTTACAAATCGAAAGCATCCACAAAGTCATTGAGAAAAAACAACTAGCATGGTACGGGCACCTAACAAGAATGCCAGAAGACAGACAAGCAAAAGTAGCGTGGAATGCAAGAACAACACAGAAAAGGAGGAGGGGAAGGCCAGGGAAGACATGGGAGAATAATATAGAAGAAGTAGTGAACAGGAATCAAATTAACTACCGCGAAGCTAAACAGAAAGCAAAGAATAGAAAGGAATGGAAAGACTTTATTAACAACATAGTATAAAACAAAGAAGTAATAATAATAATAATCTCGACACCCGAAAGGGTATAAGAGATATAAAAAGATTATAATAATAATAATATAGTTACGACCTAATCATATTTATAGTAGGTTTACATAAATTGACTGTTCTTAAAACTAAATATAGTTATGATTTTATAAACGTATCGAATTCAAATTATAGTCAGCTGAACGAAAAATTGAGAAAATCACAAACAATTTACATAAACAGATATTAATACATAAATTTAACACTTTTATATTATAATCTTGAATTAAAAAAATAATTATAATAGCAATATGTACCAAAATTTAACGAACATTATGTGCATATGTAATAAACAATTGTTGCGCTTATCACATACAAAGATTAAATAAACGATTCTGATAGATTCAAAGTGGAGATGGTAGAGAACGTAAAATTTGATGGGTCATGTTGGGTAACAGCGTGATTCACCATGAACATGATAAAATCTGGATGTAATTGGTTGTGATCATGAAAATAGTTATATAATTTATTGTTGTTGGTATCACCCCAGTAATAAGAATACTTATATTGTAACTGTGTAGATAGTATCAAATTCTATTTTGTCTTTAATAATGTGTCATATTCTGTTGTTGCCTTTCGCATTCCTTTCAGTATTCTTAGAACTGTTATTGTCGAAAGATGTATGCTTCCCCAGAAGAATGCTGAGTATAGATATTGGTCTAATTCACCTAAAAGCCAGAGACATGAATGGAGAAGTCAGTCTATTTTCTTCGACTATGTTAAGTTCAAAATCATAACAATCTATTTCGGCTCTAAATTATAACTTTCGCTAATACGGTATAAATAAATATACAAAGTTAGTTCATATTAAGTAATAAAACTATATTAAACATAACACGATCTTTACTAGTGGGTTTGGTCCTTAAGTCCTCTTATCCTCTTTTTCTGAATTGAAAATAAATATTAAAATAGTTATTGTTGTAGCCAAGCTACCAGGTTACAACAAATATTTTTGGTGGCAACAGCGGTGGGAAAATATTTATAAAAGCTTATATAATAAAGTCTTGTAATATTAACTGTGTCGCTTCGGAAGTGAAAAAATTGTGAAGTTTGAACCAGTCGTGATTCCATAATAAATCAGCTAAAGAACTCGCGGGTCGAGCTTTTCAACAAGTCACAATTTACCCCGATTCTAAACATCAAGATTGAGTGTGATAAGCTACGGAGTTAGCAGCCCGCAATTCTTTGCCGCTCGACTACGAGTACACAGAACCATATTCAGTCAAATTTTACGAGGATCCAAGTGTCATATCTACGCACGGATAATCAGTCCCAATTCTACGCACGGATAAATCGTCCCAATTTTACGAGCGTTCCAGTCCCAATTCTATAACGGTTCCAGTTCTATGCTCTACGTTGACTATGAAAGTGCAATTGTTGAATTTTCTACGAGTTTATGAATAACGGAGTCCCAAGTTTATTTAGTGAGTTTAAAAGTGATATTACTAATTTTAATAATTTGTTCGTTATGGGTCATTTATCACTAGAAGCAGCTATTCGTATATATTAATTGAATATCAAGAGGATGATAGCGTTACGATTAAATTACAAGAACTTTTAAATTGTGTAAAAATTGCTTATGATAAAGTTGTACCTGCTGATAGACCAACAATTTTAACAATAACTCTAAATTAAAAAGTAAAGCATAAAAATCAGTTAGATTCACATGAATTAATACATATGATAATTTAAAGAAAATTTTGCAGATCAAAGAACTATAAATTTAGAATTAAATGTATATAGACATATGCAAAATTTCACAATTCTAAGTGAAAACTTATTTGCTCAACTTTGTTATGTTAGTATCGCCGGTTAAATGGAAGTGAAAGCTGTATTATTAAATAAAACGCGAGCAATGAAAACACTAACAAAATATTTATTTAAAACGATAATAATGTAGTACAACTACTAAGACATATATTTATTTACACCACTTATTTATATTCACATTAAAGTATCTGGCAACGACTTGCACTGTTCACACTTCAAATACGGAATTCCTGTTGCTGGCCGAAACTCTCCCTTATATACTAGAACAAGATATTCTAGAATATTCGAGAGCTTCTGGAACACTGCACAAGCATGACGCAGAGCGAACAGGTTCGGACTTGTCTCTGTATCTGACTACGATGCGTCGACTGTTCCAGAGGGAACAGAGCCGTACTCGCTACAGTATTTATTGAAGAGTTGTCAACTCATAAATATATTTGCAAAATCTCAAAATCCTGATAGTTTAGAACGTGCATTTACATTAGCCAAAGAGGAAGAAGTAAATTTATCATCTGATGAACAGTCCATAAATTATTTCGGGTTTCCGCTGGAAAAATCTAAATTTACCTCTAGATCTAATTCTGTACCAGACAAAAATCAAATCAAATGTTCTATATGTAAAGCCTTTGGTCATAAATCGCCTAATTATAGGAAAATCCATCTTATTCTTCTCCTACATATAATCAATTTCAAAATTATAATCAAGGCTGTATCAAATATCTCTGTAATAATTTTATAAAGCAAGAAAAGCCATCTGTTAATGCTACTAAATTGTTTTGTCGATATTGTAAAAAAAATAATGATATTAAGAAAAATCGAGATAATAAAACAAATAATAATGCTGGTTCATCAAGATCAGAGTCGTCTAGAAACTAGAATAGATGTGCTACATCGGACCGTTTAGCAGCTTCTCAAAATCTTCGGCTCTAATCGGTTGAAAATTTAATAGTTCTACTTATATCTTGTATGCAATAAAAAAGCAGTCTTACTGCGTGAAACAGAAAAAATTTAATTTAAATATCCATCTCAAATTGTATCCTAGTATTTTGCTTTAGAAAGAGACTACAATGATTCTAAGAAATGACCTATTAAGTTATTATAAAGCAAATATATATATTATGAAGATAAAATTTTAAGATTCACATGTGTAGACGGTGAAATATCCTTAACATTACTTTCTCAAAATTACAAAATTATATTACCTTCATGTTCAGAAATGTTATTGCAAGCTAATATCACTTCTATTACACAAGAAATTTGTTACGCTCGAAATTTAGATGAGAACTATTTATGTCAAATTCAATTACAAAGCCGATAAATGAAAAATTATAGTTTCTATTAAAAATATTACAGAAATTGAAAAAAAGAATTAAAAACCATACGTTGAACTTAAAATCTTATATTCTGTGAATACAGTAAATTTTACTAAGTATAATGATCAAACGGAAGAAACTTTTGATACTAAAGTCTTATCGTCGATTCAGTTAAATATAGAAGAAATTATTTCATTACAAGAATTAAGCGCTAAAATATTCCGATTTATTTTATTTAGAGGATGATAAATTAGTTTGTACTAATGAAGTAAAACACTAAATTAAAACTACCCACGATGCTCCAATTCACGTCAAACCTTATAATTTAAACTGAAGCGCATAGATCTGAAATTCAATATCAAATAACTAAAATGTTAAACGAAGAAATTAAAAGATCAAAATAAAGAAATTCATGAAGTAGCACATATGAAATATGAATCACGACATATCGTATATTTGATTACTTTACTATTGTGATAAATTAAATTATGAAAATGTATATTTAACATTACTAAATTTGAAAGCGGTTCTTATTCCGTATACAACAAATACATTGGCAAATTCAAGAATAGAGTTAAGTTTAGATAGAAAAGGCAAAAAGTTCGTATTATGCTACGTAACATTTAAAAAAATACCGATATTCTAATTCATGTTTATTTTTATAATCCTAGCATTGACTTATCCGAGGAAGAAAAATTACAATTATTTAGAGGTTATTACAACAATTCTTTAGAAGGACATCAACGTATATCATGTACTTACAAACGTATGCGTATGAAATACAATTGGCCAAATATAAAAGCAAATATTATAGCATATATTATCGAGTCGGCCTGTGGATCTTGAGAACCCTGGTTCGATCCTCACAGCCGACAAACAATTTTCACCAATTTAAATCTACCCCTGTGGCTCCCTCTCCACTAACATCTTTGGGGACGTGATTTGACGGCACTTCAAGCGAAGAAATATATCTCTTACCGAGACCTTCTTCGGCAGAGTTCCACACCCAGTAATGGGTAAAAGGCGTGATGATATATATATATATATATATTAATAAATGTGGTAACTGTCAACAAATATATTATCTAATTTAAAAATTGTTCCTTCTACGGAAATTACTACTGCGTCATCTAAGCCAACCCAAAAATGTTTCTTAGATATCGTTAAATCAATTACAGTAAAAGAATGCGATAACTAATTTAATCTTACTTTCCAAGACGATGTAACTAAATTACAGATCATGCAGCGTATACTATCGCGGATAAATTTGTTAAACATATAATTTTTCAATGTGGTATTCCAAATTCTATTTTAACCGATCAAGGATCAAAATCTGTTAAAAGTTTTTAAAGATATTTGTAAATTAATAAAGATTAAAAAATAAATACTACTGCTGACCATCCTATGTCAAATATAGCATTAGAAAGATCACATAATATTTTAGCAGAATATTTGAAAGTTATCATAAATCAAGATTAAACAAATTGGGACGAATTTGTTCCTTTTGCAATGTTCACAAATAAGACCACCTCACATACGTCTACTGATTATACACTATTTGAATTAATTTATGGGTTTCAAGCTGAAATACCCACATCGGTAAAAACTTTTTCAAACTTAAATTATACATATGTTGATTATGTTAAAGATTTAAAAGTAAAATTACAAATTTCTCATGAATTAGCTCGTAACAAATTAATGCAGAAAAAACAAAAATCAAAAGAAAAATTTCAAGTCGATGATAAAGTACTACTATATAATGAAAATGTTCGTCAAGGTCGTAGTAAAATATTTGATTCACGTTAGATCGGTCCATTCGTAATCATTTCACAATACTTTCCTGTTAATTTTGTCATCCGGAAACGAAACATGAACTCTAAAGTTCACTGAAACCAATTGAAACATTTTCATAACTAATCCAAGATTAAATTACTCTGATATCTGAGAAAATAACACCTCCTCGGTATTTATTTATTTGTAATGTTCTGGGGTTCTCGCGAGAATTGCCAGTTGCACGTTAATGGACACATCAGTTAATTAATTATATAAAATTTTTATTGCTGATATTTTTAAGACAATTTCTTTGCATTTTGCGCCCTCGCTGAGTTCCTGACTGTAACTTTTAAACTTTTCTGGAAGGTTAATGTCTCACTCTGTGCTCATTTGAAATTTTGCGTCAAAATAAAGTGAGCCTAGCCTATCCTAAAGAACTTGATCAGGTCACAGACCTTTCACACAAAGAGATATCTCAGGAAGGATCTAAATGATAAACTTGTAGAAACATATTTAATCTAGATTTAAGAAAACTAAACGTATTTTAAATAAATTTAACTTAATTTTTTTTTATAAAATTTATGGAGATATGTTATTTCATTTTAGGGCACTAGTTCTTACTATGCTGGCTGCAGTAATTACGAAGTCAAATAACGACTTCGATATAAACTGGGTTGAATATTCCTCGGGAATTTATTTTGAAAATATTGGTGAAGCACAATTTTATAGTTATAACTGTAAAGTAATAACATATATTGATATAGATAATGTAAAGATTTACTTCCTTAAATGTACAAAAGACTTATTTCCTAAAGTGTACGCGCGCGAAGTAGGGGAGAAGCACGCGTCAACCGACGATTTGCGTCATCGCTGAGCACTTGAGGTTCAGCGCTCGTAGAGTAAAGATTTGTAATACACGTTAAGTTGAATACATTGTAAATTATATTCAAACGCAGTAGTCTTTTACTTACAAAACCTCATTGTCCAGAAATAAGACTTAAGTGTCTAAACAGATAATATGATAAGAAAATTTGATATTATACTTAAGTACCAACTTATCAACATTTAACTACGTTATAATAAATTTCTTGGTATTCAACTTTGTCAACAGTTCACACGAGCAACTAAATTATTAATTTCTAAAATAAAAGAAAAGTAATAAACAGCATTAGATGATAAAGATGTATACTTTTATAATAATAAAATTAAACAAGTAGTGAAATAAAATTGAGTCATCTGATTAAACATCAAAGTTCAATAATTCAAAATTCACTTTCAAATTCTAATACTACAATTCATAAAATTAACTTGAATGCAAATATTTTAAGAAATACTGTTAATTTATGTAATTAATATTCCATTAGTAGAATATGATTGTTTTAACTTGTATAAATTAGTTCCAATACTAGTTCATTTAGAATCAAACAAATTTGTATTTATTCGTCCTAACAGTAACTATTTCTATACCGGGTGGAACATCATACCTGTGTACATAGGCGATTAACATGAAAAAAAACAGTTTTTCCGTGCGCATTGCTCCCCAAATTATTTTAGCCAAAATGCTTCTACGTATCATCAGTCTAGGGTTTGTGAGCCACACCGTACGCACGGCGCGAAGTTCGCCAAAAGCAGATAGAAGCTCACCGAGCCACGCGTCATTGAAAGAAGGCTATAGAACATCAACGGATAATTATTATTTGAAACATTGTAACTAACTGAAAAATATTACGGGATTTTACGTGACCTATCGTTCTCTAATGAGCTTGACATAAAATATGTAACCTTGACTGGGCATATAAATAAAATAAATATATCATCACGCCTTTTACCTACTACTGTGTGTGGCACTCTCCCGTAGCAAATCTTGGTAAGTGATATATTTCTTCGCGTGAAGTGCGGATACCAGCCGTCAATTCATGGCCTCTGAAGATATTAGTGGAGGGGGAGCCACAGAAGTAGATTTAATGTGGTGAAAATTGTTTGTCGGCTGTGGTAATCGAACCAGGGTCCTTTAGATCCACAGGCCGTACGTGAAAAATCTGAAATGTCTCGTTCGTGAATATACGAGTATGTGCATAACGTTTTAATGGATAACGAGAGGAAACAAAAGTGATATTGTTTCCATAGCGCAGTTGCCACAAAAAAATCATAATTATTATGGAGTGTATTCCGTAATGACTCCGTTAATTTTTAAATTATATATTAAACAAATATATAACAAATAATAATAAAAGAAAATAATTGTGTAAGATGGTTTTCAAATAACTGATTTTATTAATTCTGTAAGAATTTAAGTACAATAGATTAAATAATAAGTATTATAAAATAAGATAACAAACAATACCTGTCAGAATAATTAAATTACACGTTATTTAACACCAATATTACTGCACTGTCAAATCAATTAAAATATAACGTATCTATGGACAGCTCAAAACAAAATAACAACAAAGATCATAATAGGAAGTATGTTGGAATTTACATCTCCCCTCTTTTTAGGTCACTTTTTCAGAAAAATAAAGTGACAACTTGCTACTATGGAAACAATTTAATTCTTTCTTTCTTTTTTCATAATCCACTTCATAAAAGGTTGATGAGATCCTCTTTAAAATCTTGAAAGGTCCAATTCTTTTTTTATCTGTCTTTTTCCTATTTAGTTTACTTCCATTTTCTACATATACCTTATCTTCAATTTTAAATTCATAATATCTTCGTTGTTTATCTACTCTTATTTTATTTGTATCATAACTCTTAATTGAATTTAAAAACGCTTTCTCAATCTGTAACTAGATCACGCTAATGTTGTGTGTCAACTGGGGAAATTGATGATAGCTTTCCATTTAGTAAATATGCTAGTTCGAATTTTGTAGAACTGTGAATAGTTTTATTGTATTCTGTTACATAATCTTCTGAAATTTTTTACCAAGCTAGAGTATCGCCAATATTTATTTTACACCTCATTCTATTTACTAATGTCTGGTTTAACCTCTCATTCAGTCCATTAGATTGTGGACAATCTATAGAAGTAAAAATGTATTTTATTTTCATTCTTTCTAGGTATTTTTAAGTTCTTTTGAATTTAATCCAATATATTGATCAGCTAGAACAATTTTAATTTGATTTTTATGTACAATAGGATTTACATGATTTATAAAATCTCTTACACAGTGAAATATTGTGGTTGAGACTATAGAGGTCAAAAACTATCGGTAATTTCAACTATCGATTGTTCGATAGTGCTATCAGTAAACTATCGATATATCGATAGTACTATCGATAGTCAATTTAATTACTAAACAATAGGTTTAGTTACTAAATGATAGTTACTAAACGATAGTTACTAAACGATATTTACTAAACGATAGTTATGTACTAAACGATAGTTACTAAACGATAGTTACTAAACGATAATTACTAAACGATACTATCGATAGTTTTTTTTCTTTTAATTACTTATCGATAGTATTTTTTTTTACAAAAGTATAATTTTTTTTTCAAAATTAAAAAATCTTTGCTTATACAGAATTTAAAATGAGTGATTAATTTCGTTCCTTTTTCGAGAGAGAGGTAAAATAAAATTTATAATTTTTTAAATATTACTCTTATTCCCTAAAATTTAAAACTTTTGATGTTGCTCTATATTAAGGGATGTTTGCTAAATAATTTCTGTGACTATGGTTTTGTTACAGTTAATATTACCCGCTCTAAGGTATGTACAAATGGGAGAAATAGAAAATAAGAAAATATACAATAAATGTCAAAAATTTATTTCTTTAAAATGTAGGCTTAATAACAAGATTTCAGAAGTAACAAATGTGAAAAATAAAAATCAAATGCAAATATGTACTTCTATCCCTAGGTATATACCATTTCTTACATCAATTTATATTTTTGTCGAGATCAAGATATTAGAAAAACTAGTTGCAATTCGAAACATCTTTTATATTAATTTAGATCAAATAAAATATAAGAAATATTATCTTACCTTCAGTGTTAGAATAATATTCACCGCAGCACAAGCTACAATGTATATCAGAGAACAACTGAATGTAAATTATCTCGTACCTGTACCCTGTAATAAATTTCTTAGATATCTCACTTTGTCTTTCATCCCTTGAAAGTCTTCCGACAACCAATCGATTTACAGTTAACATTTGTGTACAGTTACTGTATAATAACGATATTGAATTTAATTTGAATTATATCATTTAAATGTAGATGAAATCTTTATACGTCATATTTAACACGTTAGCTACCACGAGGTCCGCAAATAACAGACGTATTCGAATTGCTCCGGGAACATAAGGTAATTTGCTTGTCATTACTCACAGCCCAGCCCGTGTTATAAATTTATTATATATTTATTTTTATTTTTAAATTATTTTATTTTAAAGATAGTTACTAAACAATAGTTACTAAACGATAGTTACTAAACGATAGTTACTAAACGATAATTACTAAACGATAGTTACTAAACGATAGTTACTAAACGATAGTTACTAAACGATAATTACTAAACGATAGTTACTAAACGATAGTTACTAAACGATAGTTACTAAACAATAGTTACTAAATGATAATTACTAAACGATAGTTACTAAACGATAATTACTAAACGATAGTTACTAAACGATAATTACTAAACAATAATATCTATAGTTTTTTCAGTTAATTACTAATCGATAGTACTTCTTTTTTTAAACTATCGATGTATCGATAGTACTATCGATAGTTTTTCATCTCTAGTTGAGACCCAGGCATATCTACTAAAATGATCATCCAAAATGTGCATATATTCTTTTGGTAACCGGTTTCCTCCAAAACCTCCAACAGAATCTATCGACATTTTTTCATATGGTTCAACTGCTGGTCCCAGTTTTCACATTAAACCAATTGGTCTGTTTTTTCGTACATTATTTTCTCTGCATATGAAACAGCGTTTACAATATTCGCTAATTAATTTGTCTAGATTCTTGAAATAATTGGACGTATTTTTCTCTTATTTGAATAACCTCAATATGGCCATAATAATCATGGGGTAGGTGGCCTGTGATTTGACGGCTGGTAATTGCACTTTACGCGAAGAAATATATCACTTACCGAGATCTGCTACGGCAGAGTTCCACGCCCAGTAATTGGTAAAACACGTAATTATATAATTTCGTAACACATGCACAAGAAACACGTTCTTATTCCCTAATTTTAGACAGAGAAACACTGCTTTTCTTCCCCAGGGAGAAAAACATTATGTTTCTCTCCCTAGGTAGGATGTTTCTCTCCCTAGATACCATGTTTCTCTCCCTAGAGACTACGATTATTAGCTGTTTGCGGCGTCTCCTAGGTAACTAGTTACGCAACCTATATTTGACATTTGTCCCGATAAGACAGTAATTTTTGTGCACTTGTTACGAAAAGTATAATATGCTTCACGGGAGGGCGCGATTATCCCTTGTGTGAAGTTGGCAAACCGTGACATAAGCGAGGGCCGTAAGCTCGAGCTGAAGTCTCGGTTTGCCAACTTCACACGCGGGAATAATCGCGTGTTTTCCTGCCTTGATGCATAACATACTATTATTTATTTATTTATAATCTACTTTGATCAATCTTATACCAAATAATTGAAACAAAAATTCTTGATCTTATTCTTTAATTTTTTATATATAATATTTTGTCGTTTTTCATTCTTCTTAGCTGAATTTATTTCTTTAGTGTTTCCCTCTTGATCCTTTATTAACTCACTTAACTCTATTAAATTTACTACCTTATTACATTTTCAATGTATTCTAATACTGGTTCTCTGGATAAAATATCTGCAAAAATATTTTCTTTTCCTTTTTTGCATATAATTTTGAAATTTTATTGGGATAAATAAATGGTGAACCATATCACCTAATATATTATCTATTTAGGCTTTGTTTTCAGATTTTCTAATGGTTTTGATCGCTACATACATTAAATTCTTCACCAATTATATAATATTGCCAATATTTTATTGCATCCTTAATTGCTTTACATTCTAGATGTATAATATAAATTTTTCTGATAAGTTTCTTGAAAAATAGGCGACTGGGTGCAATATCCCATTATTTTGTGGTTGTTTTAGAGTTGCCTCAATACCTTTGTAGCTTGTTCTGTTTTAATATATATATATATATATATATATATATATATATATATATATATATATATATATATATATATATATATATATATATATATGTATATGTATATATACAGGGTGTAGAATTGAAATGTGGCGTATAGGGATTTCAATGTTATTTTTTAAATATTGCTGTATCTCTTTACTTTACTTTAGAGCAAAAGCGTAAATACAAAAATTGTTCAGAAATTAAAAACGCTTCCTATAAAGTAAATTTCATTACTTAAATGTGAATAGTACAGAGATATTAGTTAAATGAAATTCAAAATTTATTCAAATTTTTTATAGATTGCGCTGGAAAATTAAACAAATGAACTGAATATTTGACATATTGTAAAAGAGTTTGACATTTGTTTGTTACAGTGTTGTAATATTTGTTGAACAAGTTTTTGAAGAATATTGTAAAGAAATAATGAATAATCTTAGCACGAAAGAAAAAATTCAATGTATTGAGTGGTATTTTGCGGGAAATTCTGCTGCGCAAGTGCGAGATCTTTTTAGCGTTTTGTATGTGGATCGGCCAATTCCATCCCTTACTACAATCCGTAGAATAATTCATAATTTTAGAACGACTGGAAGTGTTTTACCATTATGTAGGAAATGTGAAGGTCGAAATCAACAACTTGTGTGATCTAAAACTAAAAAATTACTTGTTAAGCTAGACGCAACTGCATTATTCTGTTTTCCTAGGTGCGCCACTGGTTATAATTTCAAGCAGGTATCTGTAACATGGTACTGTTTACAATTGCTATTACTTTGTTGTCATCAATAATTATTTCATATATTTAGGTTCATTCTCAAATCGAAATTAATGTTAGTTTTATATTTTTCGTTTTATACCATTTTAAAGCAGTATCCAAAAACATGTTTTAGTTGGAATTTTAGTTAGTCGTGACATCTATACATAAATGTGATAAACAAATATAAGGAGATCGGTAACACTCAGGCAATCAGAAATCGTAATCAAATGTGACAACTATTGATAGTAATTTGTTAAATAGTTCAATATTCAATCGGGTATATTTAAAAAACGTCTGTGCGTGATTTAACCTCTTCTAAGTAATTTTCCCAGTCTCCTCGTTATTCTCGTATTTTATTGTATGTAGTCAATAATATGAATGATTGTTAAGCAGTTGCCTTTGTCAGCTTTAGTTAAATGAGGTTATTGTTTTCAATTTTATATTAAATTGAATTCAAAATTCTAATACACCGTGACTCAGTTAAAAAATACTAATTAAATATATAAATTGGTTACTATTCTGCTTAAATAACCGTTTCACTGCAGATGACTTGCGTCAAGTCTTTCAGTTTATGAAAGTCATAGGAAATACAGGAATTTAAATATTATATGTTGTCTGACTTTGTTTCAGAAAATATATGAAGCCAGTAATGCATTTTATTCATCGTTAATATACCATTTTGGCTTATATGTTTTAAAAATTATTCAAAGTAGGCGTTTGCCTATAATCTGAGCTCTATTAAATCTTAATCACGTGAAGTTTGAGCCGGTAAACTTTCAGTTATGAGTTGAAGGTCTAGTCACATTTTTGCAACTTCTAGTTAAAATACATAAAATAAAATAGATATAGACACAAGTAATGGCGGACTACATACTTCTAAAATTGAGAAAGAAGTTCAGGTAAATAAACTATACCACGATACTTGTTTATATTCTTGTGCACATATATTTTTTAAACAGTAAAATTGTAATTAATAAATGTTGTTTAAAGGTGAAATGACAATAATATCGATGGCCTAATCAATTATTTTCTATTTTTATGGTTTAGTAACACTATGATACAATAAAAACTAAATGCTGCATAACCGACCAATCGATACCCACTGAATACAATCAAAAGATGTTGAATATGAATTTTCTATTATTATATTAATTAATACGTATTGCTAATTTGCTTCAAAACACATAAATTGAAATATTATGAAACAATAAATAAATAAATTTATTTAATGCAGGATATTTTGTTCGAGTACACTGGAGTGATATAATATATGCTAATAAACTTATATTGTGAGCAACTTGTGGAAGAATGGAAAAAAAATAAAAAGAAACTCATAAATTCCAGTTAATCTAATCAAAAACAATGACATATTTCAAAGCTTTAATTATATTTTATGCGTAAAACTCAATTAAGATCAAGATTGCTTTAATCATGAAAGATTGTTGGATTAAAATAAACGCCTGTCAGATTTAATGCCTATTTTCCAGAAAAACCGAAGTAAAAATAGCGCGGTATATAATCTTGTCATGTATCGGATATTATTCTTTCGTCGTTCGCGCATTTTCATAATTAAGCATATAATTGCTACGACATAATTGCGATAGCAATCTTTATGTTCCTGAAACAAAGGCTGACAGCAACTCGCGACATTATAATTTAGGTCTGAGGATCGAGAAAGAATGCAGCTTAGTATTTTCAGCACGATTTATGAATATTTACGTGCTTTTTGTCTAATTTTCGTTTTCTCCTTTCTGCTTCCTTTTCGGTATATTTTTTGCTTTGTTGCGGGAAAGAGATTATCGTTTGTTCTGAAAAGTTTTTGTTATTGATCTGACAAGCCATTTGTTTCTGAAAACATACACATGAACCTATCTGAATTTCAGATTTATTTAAATTTTCTGGTGGAATATTTCACAGTAATAAAAATTGTTTAACTTTTGTTCACGGTTCTATTTTCGTTTTCTTGCTGTATCTTTTTTCAAGTTATGACAATGATATTAAGTCACAAATAAAATACAATCTCCAAGAAATTTTTCCATTTACTCAAATTCAAATTTTCATTCTAGTTTAATGTAATATAAATTTTATTTTATTCAACAGGTTTTCAATTTATTGAACTGAATAATCTACAGGTGACTATTTTAATAGTAATTATGTAAAATGAAGCCAGGGATCATGCAGCTGAAATTTATTTGCGTCGCAGAATCCTGGAATGTTTTTCTTTTAATTGCAATCAGATCTCTAATGTAAATAATGGCTTAACTAACTAATCTCATTTGGAACATATTGACCCGTGCAATCCTGCAGATATCAGTAAGATACCTAAGGAATCATTTTTTTTCTGAAGTAGGTATTCTTGAAATGAAAATAGTTTTCTATCTTTTCAATTACATTTTAATCAAGCAGTTATCAGATTTATCTGACAACAATGGCGTATTAAAAGAGTGGATGCAATTATATATATATATATATATATATATATATATATATATATATATATATATATATATATATATATATATATATATATATATATATATATATATATATATGATCCACTTATTATACTTTATAATTCTATTTTAAACGTACTCCAGGATATAGAAAATTCAATTACATTCTGTAAATTAAGAACATTGCACCCAAGTATAATACAGACTGAAGAACTTATATTAGAAATACAAAAAATTTCAAAATTTTATAAAGCCCAACTCCCGTTTGAACCAAATCATGAAAATATTTTGGAATACGAATCACTATTAAAAGTTAACTGTAAGATTGAACCCTTTCAAATCTTTTACTTAATATCAATCCCAATTAATTATGAAACAAATTTCGATCTTTATTATTTGCATCCTATCCCAACAAGATATGATTCAGATTTTGTAACTATAATACCTAATTCAAGATATTTTTTAAAATCAATAAATGAAATTATTCCATTGAGCGACATATGTATTCCAAGCAAAACATACCAATGCCCAAATAAATTCCACGCGCATTACAATCCAACATGCGAAAAAGAAATCCTCAACGAACAGCAAAGCAACCAGTGCCTTTATACAAAATTAGAAATAAAGGAAAATCACTTTGAATTAGTGCCCGATATAAACCAATACTTGGCTATTCTACCCCGAGAAGAGAAAATCACTATAAACTGCCCAGAAGGAATTAACGTAGAATCATTAACTGGAATTTTTCTTATTAAAGTGGAAAATAACTGTGACATAGTTTTGAAACAACAAAAATTAATATTTTGGGATAAAACTCAAGGAACTCCTTTAATGCTACCAAAACTCAATATTAAATTAAAATCTAATAAAATTTCTAATTTTACAATAAATCTAAAATCCATAAAACTAATTTATTCACACCAATTCAAGAATCGGATACGAACTTTCACATCCCGAGCATTTGGACAATTCAATTATATCTCTGAATAATGTTAATAATCATTTACTTTTCTGTTAAGTGGTTCCGAAATAGGAAATTAAGGCAGGCACTGAATACAACAACCCCGAAGAAAGAAGAAATCGAACTTCGACTTCCAGAGGGTGCTTCCTTCTAAGGAGGGAGGAGTTATATGCCCAGCTACAACATCAAACGTGACAAATAAGACATTTACGTTGAAGCACGTCTCGCGGACACGTCATGTTTCAAGAACATACAAACAAATGTATCATGTAGTTTTAGTTAGTCTAGATTCAGATGTAACGCTATTAACAACTTATTATTGTATTAACCAAATAAATAGTTTTTAAAAAGTTACTTGCGTTGTTTAAACAAATATATATATATATATATATACAGGCTGATATATTTTAATAAACCCAGCAAATATCTCGCTAATTTATCAACTTAGCAATTTCTTTCATATAACATGATTTATACAGCAACATGTAAGCTAGTTGATGACGGATGTACATTCATGATATCATTTCCGGTTTATTAGTAATTAATATCAACTTTGAAATTTCAAATGGAACATACTATATTTTTTTACAAATTTGAAAAGTGCATCAAATTTGCTTTACAATCATGTAAAATAATTCATATGTTACATTATTAAAAAGTAAAATGGCGGGCACTTTAATATACACCTAATCGGAAAGAGAATAGTGAGCCATGACTGTGGCGCCGTATGCAGGTGAAAATATTATTTTAAATCAAAATAAATTTTATTTTGATTTTTTCATATCATCTTCAAACAGTTCTTGGTGGCATTGGTATTTATTTGAATGAAATATATTTTTTTTCAAAATGCGGAATACTGTTTTGTAGTGAATTGAAAAATTATCCGCAAGGTGCCTCAAACTAATATTAAGATTTTCAATTACAGACGCCAGTACATTCAATTCGTTTTCGTTTTCGTACCGATCATTATTATTACGTCTACACTTACAGTTTTTTAATAATGTTCCCGAACTTTCAAATTTTTGTATCATTCTTTGTATTGACGTATGACTTGAGCAAATAAAGCACATACTTGCCGGGAACTGTTTCAACCATAAAAGTGAATCAAATTTACTCAACTACAAATGACTATAATGGCGGTTACATTGAAAATCTGTTGTAAATTAAAACAAAACAATAAACTATAAATTAAAACAAACAATATCCAAGGTATACTAGATTTAAATTTTAATTGAATAAATAAATTTAGTGAAAAATGGTTAACAACTCCGAAATTATTGGTTTTAGGCATAGGATACCCGTAATAAATATGAAAGGTTATACAAAAAGACACGCAACAGAATAATAAAATATAGAGTGTTCCATTTGAAAATGACGAGTTATAGTCATTTGAAGTGGGATAAATTTGATTCGCTTTACTGAAGATCCTGTATAATTACATTTAAAAAAATATATGTCAAAACATAGAATATAGTTACAGTTACAGGAGTTATCGAAGACGGGCATTTCGATGACATTTTTATTTTATAGAAGGTTTGTTTTACTATTTTATTTATATGTTGTTTTTTTTACTTTATATTGTATTATAGCTGAAGAAGAGTGAGTTGTACACTCGAAACGTCCTGCATTTGTATTTTCATATTTATATATAATATATAAAAAAATTGGATTCTGAAGCCTCTATTTTTTTTATATAATTATATTTAGTGGATCCTACAGAAACTTTATTTCCTACAATAGTATTTTTGTTTTTTTATTACATTTGTCGGATTATTACAATGTATTCGTTCGGTTATAATTCCCTTAGGTTTGTGTCCGAGGCAAAAAAATTACACTTGTCATCTTGCCAATAGGTGACTATGTCCTACATACACAGCTAACTTCTATATCAACTTAGTTCAAAGTCATTCATTAGAGCTGACAACAGCGCTCACCTCGAGCCAGAAACAAATTAAAATTGGGTATCGTTTAACGTTAAATACTTGAGGTTTACATAATTTGAGAAATAATTATAGTACTCGTATATACTTTCTTTGCTCTATAATTTAGACTGCAAAAATAAATAATTCAAATGATGAATAATATGGTGTATACCAGTTTGTTGTTGAAAGTATTTTAAAATTTCTTTCGTTACATTGTTTACCTTATGGTTTACAATAGATAATATATTTCATAAGATAAGTTAGTAAATTTTTATAACTGTTTCTGTTTACTACAGAAGACAAATATTTTAGCGCTTACATATACCTAGGTATTTTAAATGTTGTCAAGTATCTACGTATATCAGAAGAAAGAAACAAATTGTATCTAATAGACAGCTCAGTGATATTGCTTCGGAGTTGTAAACTCAGGTTCGATTCCCACAGCTTACAAACTATTTTCACAATATTAAAATTAGTCTTGTTGCTCCATATCCACTCACATCTGTGGAGGCTGTGTGTCAATAACTGGTAACCGAACTTGATGTTCATGAAATCTGCTACGGCAGAGTGCCACAGCCAGTAATGAATAAATAGTATGATGTTATATTTCTTTGAAATAAAAAATTTCGAATCTTATATATTTGTATAAAATATGAATTTTTGTTTGCATGTTTATTTTTTCTTATTTATTTATAAAATATTACAATGAATGTTTTCACAATTAGTACGCAATGTTGTATTTGATCTACAAGATACTTTTAATTCTTTTGTTACTTGCAACTTAATAAATAAAAGCTTTGTTGAAATAAGAGTGAAACTAAATATTGACTTATTCATGATTTACATAATTGTTTGTACAGACAGTCACTATAGCTCCATCCTATCGAGGCACATTACATGAGAACTAAAACTGTCCGGTCTTGACAAAACAATAATCAATCTTCAACATATTTTCTGGTAATTGTATAGTTCGTTGAACTACCGACGTCATAGTTGCACATGCTGTATATACAATGAAACGAGGGAACATGGGACGATTGTATAGCTAATAACTACTTAGAAGCAACGCACATCTGTCGCCGTGACGTTGAAAGTTCCACAAAATTATTAACCGAGCTATAACTGTGCAAATACAGTTGATTCACGATTTTAATGGTTTCATTAAACATCAGAATATTGACGAATGGATTTTAAATATACTTTAATTACGTGAGATATAGGTATCTATGAAGAAAAATTAAATTTGCGGTGCACACATTCATAAGTTGTGATACATGCAATGTGCAATAATTATAACTTCAATATTCAACAATGTATTCATACAACATTCTACACGTTTCTGACATATCAAAGTTGTACATATTATCAACACGCAACAAACAGCACTAAAGTTATTACGCGAGCTGCAACAAAGTCGTAAAACAATAAAATACTAAGTGGTCTAAGGTAGTGGCACATCACGAACACCAAAAGATATCTCTCTGTAAGCAATGCTCCATTTCCGTGAAACTAGAAGCGAGCATAGTCTTTATGCGGTCAACTTGAACACGATTTGCAGGTTTTCATTTTAATGACATCCATATTTCGCTGAAGTGCGCTCAAACTTTCATGATATACCAGCCAAGAGGCGCTATTATGACCAGCTATAAGTCTTGTATTCAGAAATTTACGGCTCTACCTAGTCGTTAAGGTTATCTTTTGCTGTAAAAACATTCACTATTCGCCAACAGTCATGGCTTCAGAGATACATCGTTTAATAACACATTTGAGCAGGATTTTGCAAAAAGTTTATTTTTAAATCATGAGGGTTGTAAGCTGCTGGAGACTTGTTTTGTAGCTTGTTTGATTTATTTGTTTTTGAAGCAGCTGACGGCATGAAAATATTCATAGACGGGACAAATTTGTAGTTTCCAATATTGCTATGGTTTATGAAGTTTAATATGCATATTTTTATTGCCCTTACCTATGTTCCCATAACCTACTATATAATATTTGACCTAATAGTTTATCATATATTTAATAAAAACATTTCACATTTTATTCATACGAATAAAAACAGAAAAATTTTAAATTTGTTAATCGACAAAGTATTTCTGTTATTCATCTTTAATTTGAATACGTTATACACTTCTCTATAAACTTGATTAAATACGTTTGCTTATCGTAATTAAAGAATAAGATGTTCAGAATTGAAGAAAAAGCACATTTAAGTTGTCAATTAAAAACTTTCTATAGGCAAAGAAAACTAGTTTTTCCTTCGATAAAATTATCTAAATTAATTTAGACAAAAATGCTTCTAATATTAAGTGTAGGAAATTCAATACTGAATCTAATATTATTTTCGGTATTTTATAACCGTAAAAATCGGGTTGGAAATACAGCTTCATTGTAGAGATAGTCATGCAACTGAAACAAAATTACAAACAATAGGATTCTTCATAATTTTATTTTATTTTATGAAACTTCATCTATTCATCTATTTATCTGTTACGCTGTACAACAGGACAGTACAGAAAAATAAAAAATTTAAATAAATGATCTTTCTTTAATTTTGTGTTTTTGTGACCTCAAAATATTTACAAATGTCAAGAGAATTTTTTTCCATTCTTTGTCTTATTTACTATTCAACTACTTTCTTAAAATAAATTCAAATATTATTTATGTTTTCAGTTCATAAATATGAAAGAAATTATCATTCTATTAACATAATTTATTATGAAACACTTTTTTCAAACGAAAATGGCTTAATGTCAAATATCGAATGTATTATTATTCTTTACCTAAATGTACGTTCTGAACATCAACTAACAGCATGTTAGTGACGTTACATTACACTTAACGGAGCAAGTGCAAATTGAAAGCAGTTGTTCGAAAATTATTAATAATGAAGAACAAGATACTTCTTGTTCTATTGAACAAGTTCATGAGAGAAACACTCTGTTTGGAGAAATTACTAGTGGTAAGAAGTAAATAAATATGAATTTAATTAATTATTACTTTATTGTTCCATTATAGGGAATGAACCAGAAGAGATTATTCAGCTAGATGATCAAATGGAGAATAATAATAATTTAACACCTATATCCAAGAACTCAGCAATTTGGGCACAGTGGAATCCAAAATCATTAAAAAAACGAAAAATCAAAATTTTAGATAATACACAGACAAACACCATAACAGATACTGGTAATGCATATGTAGAGCTAATGACACTAAAACAAGATTTAATTAAGGAACAAATTAATTTGGTCAAAAAGGAAATTGAATTGCGAGATGTAGAATTAAAATCTAAAATAGAAATAAATGAACTTATGATTAAATCACACCAATTAGATATTAAAATTAAAGAGAAACAATTGAACAATATGATTTAAGATTATATATATATTATAAGAACGCAATACAGAATGTGATCTTTGTTATTATTATGGGTGTTAAAGCGTATATGTGTGTACATAGGCAGTTAACATTGGAAATCAGTTTTCCACCGCCATTGTCCGCCTAATTATTTCCGAAGCATCTCTCTACAACATTTCTCGTACGAATTTGAGACTCATTAAACAGTTGTTCAGCTTGATTTCTTGTGTTCAATAGTGGTGTTATTAAGTATTGTTTTACAGTATTTCCACTGTCACCAAGAAGTATTCCATCATTCATCTGATTTGTTTCAAATCTTGCATAAATTGTAGAATTTCGAAATATATGACTATCGTGACTTGAACCTGGCCATCTGCTAACAATATCAATAATTTCCAAATTTGCATTGCAAATAACTTGCACATTTAAAGAGAAATATCCTTTTCTATTACGGAAATACTCTGCGTTGTTCCCACCAGGTGACTGTATTCGTATATGTGTACAATCAATGCAACCAATTACTCTTGGAAACCTAGCAATATTATAAAATGCCTGCTGACTTTGAAAAATACCTTCGGGTGTTCTTGGAAATTGTATTACTTCTGGTGCCAATAATGCAATCGCTCTTGTAACGCGCTGTATTATTCTGCAAGTGGTTGACTTGTGTATACCTCCAAAATCACCTACTGATATTAGCATACAGCCTGTTGCATAAAATCGCAAAGCTATTAACAACTGATTCATCGGAGGTACAGCATAATTCCTATAAGTAAATACACACAAGTTAAAAATATTGCCAATAAGTATACACTTAACATACCTACCTATCTGATAAATGTAATAATTGATCTTCAATTTTTCGCAACAAATAATGAACAGTATTCTTTGTCATTCTGAATCTCATGAAAAATTCTAATTCGTCCCATATTTCAAAATTATCACATCTACAGTATATTGTTTCCGTGGACGAAAATTGTCAATAATAAATTCAAGAATTTCTGCGTCATCCTCGGCATAAATGTTCATTATTATTATTTATTATAAACTTAAGTATAAGTTGTATGAACTTTCAAGAGAGTAAACACAAATAATAAAAATGTCAATATTTCGCGCTACTTCATGTTTACATTCGTGTGCATTCGGATAAATATTCCGCTGGTAACTCTTTAACTAGTAGTTGAAGCCTCTGTTAGCTATCTTGCTGGTAGCTCATATTTATTCCTCTGGTAATTTTTAACCACACATGGAACAACAGAAATTGATCTTAACCGAAGATTAAATTTAAACCAAATATTTAACTGAAAATGGAACAACCGGCCCTTAGATTAGTTTGCTTTACTGCACTACGTTCAAGGGCGTAGGAACCGCTATATCAGCTATATCAATAAAATAGGTCCCGCTAGATAAGGAGACCACACCAGCCAACTGGAGTAAAAATAATATATGTTATTATTTTTTGGAAAATCCTGATTCTCAAATTTTTATTTAAATAAGTAATTTAAATATTACATACAAAAATGATCATTTAAGGTAGCTCGGTTTGGATGAAGCTAACAATAGCATTAAGATTATGACATTAAAAAATGTTAATGAAGAATTATTGAATACTATGTAAACAATTTTTTCATATGATATCAATATTGATTGTTATATTTAATACGTCAAAATTGTTATAGGTACGTACTTTGGTTTGAGTTTCAGTGTTATTGCGAACTTCATATAACAAAAAAATATGGGATGGATCTGCAATATAATAGTTATTTTTATATTAAGTGTGCGAAATGAGTGTTTTTTTTTGCGCGAGAGAATGTCACCTTTAGTCGTTCGAACGCGCAAAAAACAATAATTTAGCCCACGAAATACAAATATTTTTCTATAACTGTCAAAATATAATATTAAAACAATTACTGACATATTCAAAAGAAATAAAGGAAACCCAATTAAAAATAATATGAATTTGGTACTACTGATGTGTTGTGATCAATGGAATGTGAAAAAATAATTTGAGAGCGTCCAAGAAATACTAATTTTATGCACGAAAGTGCGAAACAGCGCGCAAATTACGCATTGTCATTGTAATGTAAATGATGAAAAAATCATGTACCATATTTTTAGTTTATCAATATTCAAATAAAAATCATGTAGGTACTGCTTTCTTTTATTCGATGAATTGGATAGGAAAAATCTTAATGGATTTTAAGAACTAGATTAATAAATTTAATAATTTCACGAACCGGAACTACATTTGCCATAATTTAATGAAAAAAAAATATTTACTACAATTTCATAAACCAGAATACTTTCCACAATACATTTTAAGTCCTGTCACCAATATAAAATGACTCCAAATAACTAAAATAAATGTTTATTCCCAAAAGTATGTATATACGTATATACGCGTATATATAAAATTATTGAACTTAAACTCATGATTATAGCTACTAATTAAGTACTAAATTAAGTCATAAAACGAGTAAACCAGTTATAATTATTACTTCATGATATTAATAAAAATATTTATTTTTAGTGTGACAGGTCACTGCGCCCACTATCATATCTAATGATCCCTATCGCTTTCTGACAAGCGTAGCGCTCACCTATCGTCCATTAGCCCCCTTGGATAATTCATACGACCCCCAGAGGGATATATCGCCCACTCTGAGAAGCACTCATATACGAGTAGATAAAATTAATTTATGACAACTTTTAAAATACGTTTTAGCAGTATTGAAATAAGTATTTAAAACGAATTATGTTCATTGATGTAAATACAGATTATAATTCCCTAAAAATATAATAGATAGGTAACAAAATTATCAGGATAGAAATTGCAGGGGCAGATTTAATTCCTGTGTTAATCTCTTATGAGACATTTTTCGTATCTATAAAGTATGTAAATGAATAAATAATTTTTTTACTTGAATTGAGATTTTAAAATTTAAAAAGAATTGCTTTAATTTTTTCCTTCCTTGTACTTGTAAAGGAAGTATTGTAATCGCGAAAATTTTCTGTTTTCAGATTTCAGCGGACATATTCATTTTGACCATCCCTGAATCCAGTTTAACTAATTTCGTCGTGACGTATTTACAGACTGTTATAACATGTAGTTGTACACCTCTCTTTTTGGTTATTATATAACTTCAGGAAGTGGTACTTTACTTGCAGCCTATAAGAGATTTTAATGAAAAACTATATTAAAATATAATCCAAAACTTTTCAAATTTGCTATATAAGATTACTATATCAATGGAAATAACATAATAGATTTTGGTTATAATGGACTAATCGGAAGTGATACATTACATGAAGCTGTTAACAGTTTTTCTTGAAAAAATGGTATTATTTTGATTTTAGAAATAAATTCTGCAAGCAAAAGTTTTAGAGAATTAAATTTTGCGTCTAGCACAAAGGGTGGATTGCATGAAAGCGGGCTAACTCTCGGGTTACGCTAACCCAGGGTCAACGGGTAACACCGGGTTAGCCAAAAATTGAATTGCGTGATCTAACCCTCGGTTAGCTGTCAAACGTAATTGAATTAATGAATAATAGATGTCACTAGGCTTACTTTATGTAATTTTTTTACCACATTTCAATTGTTTTGTAAATAAACCAAATAATAGTAATTTATAAGTTTTGAAATATTACAAATTAATTACTATGGATAAAAAAAGAACAAAATGTTTTTCTGAAGACGATAAAACAATTTTATTAGATGTAATAGAAGAATTTATACATGTAATTGAAAATAAGAAAACCGATTCAGTATGCAATAAGAAGAAAAAAATAATTTGGGAGAAAATCGCACAAAAATTTAATCAGAATCTGAAAAACGTACAGGATCACAATTGAAAGAATTGTATAAAAAGTTAAAGAGAAAGGCGAGGGAAGACATCAGTATTGATAAAGTAAGTAGCTATATAATATATTATTAACATATCTTTATTAAAAGTATTATGTATATAATAAGTCAGTACACTTTTCAATTAGGTGGAAATGTATAAAACTGGAGGTGGTTCATTTAAAAAAGTAACAACAGACTATAGTGAAAAGCTGCAGAGTCTGCTGAATGGACAATTAAATCCATTACCAAATCCCTACGATAGTTGTAGTGAATATTACAAAGGTAAGATTGAAGTACATAATTATTGGATATTTTGTTCCATTTATTTATAGCTGTAGGTATATTTCTCGTTAATAAAGTAAAATTATAAATCGTATCTATTTATTTTAATATTAGATCCTATAATAAATCCTGTTCCGGAGTCGGATGATGTAATCAGTTTATCTGAGTATCAAGTGGTTACTACTGAAACTGTTGAAACTGATCCAGCAGTAATTATTAATGCCGATCCTCCATCCAATCCTTCATTCCAACCATCAAGAAAACGTAAAAATGCAACAGATGCATTCAATACATACGTTGAATCAAAACAAAATCGATTCACTAATAAAGAAATGGAAACAAATTTAAAAATTAAAATATTAGAATTCGAACTAGAATCAAAAAACCAATTGTTCGTACTCGAAAAAAAAATATAAAGAAGAAAAACATGATTTGGAAATGAAAATTTTACAAAAACAACAAGAATTATTAGAATTAGAATTCATTAATAAAAAAAATAGTGATTAGATGTTTAAGTACTTATATAAGTTAATCTAGGTTTAAGTTTCTTTATAGTTTAGTTTTAAGATAGTTATAATAATCATTTTAAGTTTTATACCGAATAAAAATAAATATAAGTTATAACTTATTTTTGAATTCGTATATATTCGCGCTACAGCTCAGATTAAGAAGACATAACCTTGATAGTTTCAGCTTTTATTACTAATGTACACATACAGAATGGCATTGATTTAACCTAACATTCATTATTAAGAAAACACAGTGTTTATTAAAGAATTTCGTACAGCATTATTAACTTGTACGGTGTGTATAATATGCTGTTCATTGTTCTGTGCTACTTCATCTTCTTCAGGTATAAAATCATTTGTTGAAATTGCAATATTGTGTAATACTGCTGTTGCAACAATTATACATAAAGTTGTGTTAATGTTTGTTCTAATTCCAATTGATAACACAGGAAATCTTCTCTTCCAGCATCCAAAACATCTCTCAATACAATTTCTAGTAAGAATATGTGCAGAATTATACCGTATTTCTGCGGGAGTTGTTGGATTTAGCAGAGGTGTTAGTAAATAATTTCTGCATGCATACCCTCCATCTCCCAGCAAATATGAATTGCCAAAATCATTAGCCTCAAATCTAGCTCATAAGGATGAAAAATTAAAGATAGTACTATCATGTACAGATCCTTGAAAACGAGCTACAATATCTCTTATTTTTAGTTTTGCATCACATGTCGCTTGCACGTTTATGGAGAAAAAACCTTTTCTATTCCTATACAATTCAGCATTTTCTCCACCTGGTGATAGAATGCGAATGTGCGAACAATCGAGAGCACCACATATATTTGGAAAACCAGCAATCCTATAAAATGCATTTTTTACATGAATGAGTTCTTGACCTTCTGGCATATTTATGAAATCTCTACGCAGAAGTGCAATGTTATGAGATACATTGCGTATAATTCTACAGACTGTGGAGTTATATATTTGAACGTGGTCTCCAAGAACTCGTTGAAATGAGCCAGTGGCATAAAACGTAAAGTTATCAACAATTGATTCATTGGTGAGATAGGATGACTGCGCTGGGTGTTTCTGTTTAAATTTTCACCGATATTTTCTAATATATGAATTGTTGTTTCTCTTGTAAATCTATATCTTGCTCTAAAATCGATATCGTCATAAAGCTCAAATAGTTCTGTTCTATCATGAAACACACGGGGTCTGGGAAGCTGCTGAACAAGTTCAAGGAATTCCCCGTCGGATGATACAGAGGAATCAGAGAAATAGAAGGTAGATTCAAAAGAAGTGGTACTCATACTGGAAAGACAACACTAAAATATAACTTGAAACATGCATTTAATAAATATTATTATTTTTATTGATTATATAATGTACGTCACATATTTTGCAACAAATAATGTGTATGAAATTGTGTATCTACATTGACAGATCATGTCACAATTTATTATTTTTCTGAATATATTAAAATGCGACCGTGAAACATGAATTTTGTGTTTTAAATATAATTTGTACAATTAAAGAGTAAATAATTATATATATTTTAGGCGTACCTGACGAAAAACACCGATAAAAATGCCTTTTTTATTATAAATATGATGCTTGATATGACAGCTGTCGGCCATGTGCAATTCGAATTTGGTAACCCGATAGTTATCTCGTGGATATGCACGGGCTAACTTCTAGCCCGAGGTTAGCTGTGAAACAAGTCGGTAACCTAGGTTACCGTATGTAGCCCTGGGCTAGAAGTTAACCCGCTTTCATGTAATCCACCCTTAGAATTATTAAATTAGCCTTTTGTATAAGCGACATATGTAAATTTAATAATTATATATTTTTGTAATTAAGTTGGCTATGGATTAGAGCAAAAAATTAAAAAAAAAATAAAAATTTAATGTCAATGTCAAATTACGTCAAAAATTTGCAATAAAAAAATGTAGGTATAGTATAATACGCGTACAAAGAAGTAATGTGGTGTCCACATTTTATTTTTTATTTATTTATTAAAATGCAATTTACTACGTACTACATACTCGTATACTACTACACTACACTTTAGTTCATTATTATTCATCTTAATTGTTGTAATTGTAATGATTGTTGCTAAATTATTCTAAATATTTCAGAATTAAATATTCAAGTATTATATTGATCTTATCTGAAATTTTATTTTATTTGTGTTTGAATTGTCAAATTTTATTTTTCAAATATGTAAATTACAGACAGGCTATTACGTTAAATTTTAATATTTTACACAATAAATTTATTTTTAAACTCTTTATTCTTGTAATATTGAGCCAATTTTATCACATACTATTTAAAATCCCATGTTAATCTCAATGATTCCGCGTTTCGCTTCAGAAAATATATACGAGTATGTATAAATATGGAGAGGCTCCTCTGGAAATGCCCACCAAGAACTTGTTACGCCACTAACTACACAGTATACGAATTTACAATAGTCTGATAATGTTCGTTTTAAGAGGACCAACGTAACATAGCAATTTCTTACTCCAGACACAATACACCGTCGATTACGTTGTAACAAAAAAATTGTTAGAAATAATAGTTTGCAAAATTATTGATTACATTGACTCTTTCAGGCGTTTCATGTTATTCGCCTTTTGAAACATGCGCGAGGGTTTGATGCACTTGTCATATTCTGCGAAATTATTTAGTCTAGCATTTATTTACTATAAATGCCATAGTTTAAGCTTAGAAAAAAGATAGTTCGGAAATGGTCAGTAGTAATAATATTCGAGAGGTTTTATCCCGAGAATATGATGTTATTAATTTCTTATTTATATAGTTTGTTGTCTTCTGTTTTAGTTTTTCATTATATTGTTTTAAATAAAATATTTATTACTCCCAAATGTAGTTTTAATTATTTAAATCAGTTCGATGTGTTGATGACAGACATTTCAATATTTAAAAATTTATATTTACAAAAAAACTGTATGATACATTTTTAATGGATAGAAATTAACTTCAAAATTTATCAAACATAATTTGACAGCTACAATTATTTAATCATTCGACAAAGAATCATCGTCCTATGTCATGTATGTTATACTGTCAGTAACAGCGAAATTGATCACCGCCAATATTTTATTTATTATTACTGTTACAAAAATATACTATAGAACTAAGTTGTAGAAGAACAAGGGGGACAACTGCCTAAAGAAGAAAATAATTCTTTAAACCAATGGTTCTCAAGGTGGATTACAAAGTCATACTTTTTAAAATAGGATTATAAATATTTTTATACCTATTCGAAAGGGTTTTTTTATTTTAAATGATTAGTTTTTAATATCTTTACATAATAAAAATATTGTAAAAAATGCGATATAAATTTAAATAATTTTTTATATTAATTTGCAGTGAGCTATGGTTGGAAAACAAGAGTGATAAATTAAAATTTAAAAATATCATAATTGTTGAATTAAATACTCCTTATAAATTACCTGCCATTTGATTGCAATTATTTAAAAACATAATTCTATTCGACATAAAACAGAAGGGTAGGTTTCTGGTGACAAAGAAACACAAGCTTTTATAACTCTGTCCATAAAATTTTGTTTCATTGTCAATGGTTTTGCATACAATCTATCTTTAAGATATCCCCATAAAAAATCAAGAGGTGTCAAGTCCAAAGAACGAGCTGGCCATCTGTATAGTCCACTTGTTGTTAATCAGCGATCCTGAAATATTTCATCGATCTTCGTTCGTATATTTGACTCCGTCTTGTTGGAACCATATATTTTGCCTTTCATTCAAATTTAAATCATCTAAATAACTTAATATTTCATTAAAAAAAAAGTAAATAAGGTACACAGCTCCAATTCTCTTCATAAAAATATGTATTCCCTATTACTCTGCATTCATGAGGATGTTCCATGGTCTAAATATGCTAATTATTTCTGTTGAAAATTTTGTTTCATCTGTCCACAGAATTTGTCACAGAATATTATTATTTTCATGGTATTGCATTAAAAACTATTCGCAAAACTCTATTCTACGTTCTATATCATTATTATGTATAGCATGCATCAGTTTATATTGTAGCGAGTACGGCCCTGTTCCGTCTGGAACAGTCGACGCGTCATAGTCTACAGCGCGTTCACTGCTGTCTCATACGCAATAGACAAGACCGAATCTGTTCGCTCTGCGGCATGCTTCTACCGTCTTCCAGAGGCACTCGTATGTTCTGTAACATCTTGCTCCAGTATATAAGGGAGAGTTTCGGCCGGCAAGATTCATTCTGTATTCGAAGAGTGAACAGTGCAAGTCGTTGCTAAATACTTTGTTGTGAATATAAATACGTGTTGAATATAAATATATGTCTTAGTAGTTGTACTACATTAGTTTCGTTTTAAATAAATATTTTGTTAGTGTTTTTTCATTACTCGTGTTTTATTTATTAATAAACTTCACCGAACCCGAAATTGTAATAAACGTTACAATTGGTGTCAGGTGTTAGGGTTGTGTTTTGTGAATTAAAAGGAAAGTTTAAGTGCAAATAAATAAAAATGGGTTCGAAAATGGTAAATCTAAGTGATTTAAAAGTGACTGATCTCAAGAGAGAATTAGAAGAACGTGAACTGGACACTACAGGCAAGAAAAGTGTACTCCAAGAACGACTTCGTCAATTTTTGATTGAAGCTGGTGAATAGTGGATACTTACGAATTCAAAATTCTGGGCGATTTGGACTCCATGTATCGAAGCATGCAAGAAAATTCTAAAAGTTTGGAAGCCAATTTGCAAGAAAATTCTAGAAGCTTGGAAAATAAATTTGAAGAAAATTCTAGAAGTTTGGAAGCCAAATTGGAAGAAAGTTCTAGAAATTCCGAGGAAAATTCAAAAAATCTGAAAGAACTTATGGAAACTAAATTTGAAGAAAATTCTAGAAGCTTGGAAGCCAAATTAGAAGAAAATTCCAGAAGCTTGGAAACAAGCTTGGAAGCTAAATTAGAAGAAAATTCTAGAAGCTTGGAAACAGGCTTGGAAAATAAATTTGAGCAAAAATTTGAAAAGTTTGAGGAACATTCAAGAAATTTTGAAGATAAATTTGGAAAATTTGAAGAACATTCTAAAAAATTTGAAGACAAATTTAAGGAAAAAATTTAAGAAATCGAAGCAAGATTGGCAACATTGAAGCACGAACAGCCAAATGTCCAACAAATTCACGACTTGATTCAGAAAACCCCATCTAGTGACCAGCCATTAAGTAACGAGAAAGTTGAAGATTTAGTGACAGAGGGGAAAGAATCACTGCGTAGATTCAACATAAAACCACCATAGTTTGATGGCATGGTATCTTGGCCTAATTATTACGCCCAATTCGAAGCTGCAGCAGTATCCAATGGGTGGTTACCATCTGAGAAGGCAACGGCCTTGATCATTGCGCTGCGTGGTGACGCAGTAGATATTTTGCAAACAATTCCTCTAGAACAGCGGTTGCCAAAGTGGTGGTCCGCGAGAAAATTTCGCTAGTCCGCAGAAAAATGTGGAATATACTTACTCATCATGTTAAGTTATGTTTTAAGATGCATTAAAACATGATTCAATTCATAACAATACGTGACAAGTTATAAAAACTTCTGTCGTATCTATACTGTACACACTGGCCATTGGACGAGCGGTCTTCCATCTCTGTCGCGCAGAATCGTACTCTTTCTGCGCGTAGAATAACACCGCGGGAAATAAGTCGTGCTGCTGCTGAATATTTCAAGTTTTTTAATGTGAGTTATTGGAGTCAGTTTTAATATTAATATACTGCTGAGTATCTACATTAAACAATAGAACACACCGTAAGTACCAACTTTTCATTTTAATAATTGCACGGTTACGTCAATACATAACCTCAATTTTCACACTTCATAATATTTATTTTTAATAACTAATAGCGTTCCGTGCTGAACCCTTTCGTTACGGACTTTTATATATTGACACAGATTTAAAACAGGTATGATCTTAAATCTTAACCATGTACATATTTTCTTTTATTTGATATTTAATGGGATAAAATGAGTTTGACTTTTCTAAATTTATTTTTATTTTATTTTAGATTCAAATAAATTAAACCCATAATGAGTGAAAAAAAGCAAAAGAATATTTTGCATTTCTTTAGTAATGCAAAAGGTAATGAGAACGATAATAATAACATTAATAATACTTCACCTAACCGTGAACAGATCAATAAATCAGACCCTCCACAGTCTTCATCAGGCACCATTAGGAAACACGTTGGAACGAAAGGTGGAGAGAAGAAAAAACACAAAGTATCAAGAAAATATCATTCCTACTACTTAAAATTTGGATTCATTGAAAAACCTGACAGTGAGCTGGATCCACGGCCTCTCTGTGTTGTATGTTCTGAAAGCCTATCTAACGATGCATTAAAACCTTCAAAACTCGAAAGACACTTGAATTCAAAACACCCGGATGTAGCAAAAAAACCGCTAGAATATTTTAAAAGAATGCATGAAAATATGCAAAAGCAAGTTATTGCTTTAAGAAAAATGACCATGGAAGATAAATCATTACTAAAGGCATCCTATCTCATAGCAACTCAGATCGCGAAATGCAAAAAGCCGTACACGATTGGAGAAGAATTAATTAAGCCATGCATGTTAAAAGCCTGTGAACAGATTTTGGGAATGCAGGCTGTGCAGAAATTGAAAGTAATTCCTATGTCTAATAATACTATCAAGCGCAGAATCGAAGATATGGCCGAAGACATTGAATATCAGATAATAAAAATGGTGAAAAATTCTTCATTTTATTAAATCCAACTTGACGAATCTACGGACATTACAAACAAAGCACTTCTTCTTTGTTTTGTGAGGGTTGAGTGTGAAGAAGAGTTACATGAAGAACTTCTTTGTTCGCTTAATTTGCCGGGTAGAACAACCAGCTCTGAGATTTTTGAAGTACTTAATAGTTATTTCCGGGAACATGAAATTGATTGGAAAAATGTATTGGGATCTGCACAGATGGTGCCGCAAATATGACTGGATATCTTTCAGGAATTGTTGTATAGGTGAAGAATGTTGGTCACCCAGACATTTTATCTACACACTGCATTATACATTGAGAACAACTTGCAGCGAAAAAAATGTCCCCAGAACTATACGAAGTATTATCAAATGTCATTGAAATTATAAAGGATATTCGACACAAAGCACTCAATTCTCGAATATTTGAGGCACTTTGCGAAGAAATGGGTTCCGAGTATACTCATCTTCTTCGTCATGCTGAGGTGAGATGGCTGTCGAGGGGCAAAATATTGACCCGACTATTCGCCTTGCTTGAAGAAGTCAAATTATTTTTCCAGCAGCAAAATAATCCGAAATTGCAAAAATGCTTGTCCGACAATGAATGGCTAGCAAAGCTTGCATACCTGGCAGATATTTTTTCCCTGTTAAATGAACTAAACATATCTTTGCAAGGACAACTTAAGGACGTGTTCACACTACGAAGTAAAATGGATGCGTTTCAAAAGAAAATATTACTGTGGCAAACGCGGTTGGTTGAAGACGATCTGCAAATGTTTTCTAATTTTGATGAATACATGAAGGAGAATTATGTTAACCAGCAAGTGGTAACCCTAGTTAAAAAGCACTTAGAATCACTTACAGAATCTTTTGCTCGTTATTACCCAAAGAATGAAGATCCCAGACATGGTAATATGTAGATAATAGATCCATTTGCAGCGAACATTCAGGATAGTAAGTAAAGCATGCATCTAAAAGAAAGCCTCATCGACCTATCGTCCGACGAAACTCTCAAATTTAAATTTCATTCATCCTTATCAAGACCTCAGTTTTGGCTTTCCATAAAAAGTGAATACCCTTTGCTTAGTGAACAGGCGATGAAAATTCTGATTCAATTCTCCACAACTTATTTATGTGAAAAGGCCTTTTCATCTGTCACAGTCATCAAAACACGGTACCGATCTCGGCTTGAAATAAATGCAGTTCTCCGTCTTGCAGTAACAACATTGGATCCAAATATCCATAATCTTATTTCAAGTAAGCAGGAACATCCATCACACTAGGAATGTATAACGCTAAAAGTTTGATATATTCAAACCATCTTTTAATTGTTTTGTTTGTACAATTTTTGTTTATTTTGTTTATTTTATTATGGTTTATTAATAAAGCTTTCATAACTTGGTTACTATTAATAGTTTCATTTTATTAACTAGGTACATTTTATGTGTTCTTTGATCACAATTTTTTTTTATAAATATATTTAACACTTAAAAAATCCTATTAGTGGTCCGCGGGATTTAAATGATGAATTAACTGGTTCGTGAGGACAAAAAGTTTGGCGACCGCTGCTCTAGAAGAGCGTCAGAACTATCAGCAACTAGTTAAACGCTTGGAAATGCGTTATGGACACGCACATCTGCAGCAAGTGTATCACTTGCAGCTGAGAAATAGATGTCAGAAAACAAACGAAAGTCTACAAGAAATTGAATCTGATATCGCTCGACTAGTTCGCCTAGCATATCCTGACACCCCAGATTGTGTGCTGGAACGACTGGCTGTGCAAGGATTCATTGATGGTCGCCGAGATAAAGAAACCAGGCGGGCTCTGATTCTGGCTCGTTCGAGTAACCTGTCTGTTGCCTTGGCCAGCGCATTGGAATTCGAGGCGGCAGAACACGCTTCAAGACGACAAGGATATTATTCGCACAATAGAGGGCGTGGAGGAGAATCATAATGAGTCTATGGAGGAAACAGCACGGCGTGTCATGACTGAGATGTTGGCAAAGAAGAGACAACTTCGATGCTGGAACTGCGGTGAGCTAGGGCATGTGCGAAGCCGCTGCGGGGAACAAATAAAGAACAAGGCAGCGGAAAACTAAAGCGGGCCGACGCAAGGGGGCGAACGCCGATTCATCATAAAGATGCCCTGAAGCTAACTGGACATGTCGCATCCCTACAACCTAGTCTAAATAGCATCTTTGTGGATGGGTTGATCGACGGGAAACCACATACCTTGCTGATTGATACAGGTGCGACAAAAACCATCATTAGACTTGATACTCTTAAGAAATCGATGACGATTGAATCAACAAAATGGCGACTGCGCACAGCAACAGGAGCCGCAGCTACCATCCATGGCGAAGCAGACATTACCATTACCATCGGAAGTACACGAATTAAACACCGTACCCTGGTAGCTGACATTGAAGACGAATGTATTCTCGGGATGGACATCATGAACGCAAATGGCGTCGAACTAAATTTAAAACGCGGAATACTAAAAATCAATGATGAAGAGATCGTTTTACATCTCCGAGGAGAAGACACAGTACGTCTGACCTTAGCTAAAGATACGGTCGTGTTAAATCGAAGTGAAATGATTGTTGATGCCCACCTCGAACATGAACTTCCAACCGGATGTACCATGATGTTAGAAGCTGGAAATCAGAATGAAACGACTACTCGAGTAATACTGGTTGGAAAATCTCTCGTGCATACTGGAAAGGTGGTACCAGTTCGAGTAATGAATGTGAATTATTATCCAGTCACAGTAAAGAAGGGTACTATCTTAGGACATTGTTCATCAGTAACTTCGATTATCAGACGAACATCCGTTACACAAAATCCACCAAAGAAGCTTCCCGCAGAACTGGCAAATCTACTGTCAACATCTTGCCAAGAATTAAACCAAGACCAGAATATCAGAATGAGAAATTTAATAACGGAATATCAAGACATTTTCTACACCAGCTGTGGGACCAAGGGTAGAACCAACATAGTCCAGCATCAAATAAACACTGGCGATGCACGCCCCATTCGCCAAGTACCAAGACGATTACCACTGGCCAAGAGAGAGGAAACCGAGAAAATTATTCAAGACATGAAAAAAGAAGGTGTCATCGAATCCTCAAGCAGTCCGTGGGGCTCACCAGTGGTGTTGGTAAAGAAGAAAGATGGGTCAACACGATTCTGCGTGGACTATCGTCAACTCAACAACGTGACGAAGAAGGATAGCTACCCGTTGCCCCGAATAGATGACACATTGGATACGCTGGCTGGGTCGAAAATATTCTCAACATTAGACTTGAAAAGTGGGTACTGGCAGGTTGGCATGGCACCAACGGATAAAGAGAAAACTGCGTTTTCTGTCGGTGCCGGACTGTGGCAATTTACAGTAATGCCGTTTGGGCTCTGCAATGCCCCCGCCACGTTTGAAAGACTCATGGAAACGGTACTGCAAGGACTATCTTGGAAAACCTGTTTGGTGTACCTTGACGATATTATTGTGGTCGGAAGAACATTCGATGATCACATGAGGAATTTGGAGGAGGTATTCCTGAGACTGCAAAGTTCTGGTTTGAAGCTTAGTCCAAAGAAATGTCATCTCTTCCGCAAAGAAGTACAGTACCTGGGACATATTGTGTCCGGAAACGGAATAGACGTTGACAATCAGAAGATCCGATCAGTAAAAGAATGGCCAGTACCAACTGACAAACATCAATTGCGAAGCTTTCTTGGTCTTTGCACGTACTACCGGCGATACGTCTCTGGATTCGCCAACATTGCCAAGCCACTGACACGACTCACGGAGGAAGGACGGAAATTTGTGTGTGAAGAAGACTGCCAAGACGCTTTCGACAACCTCAAGCAAGCCCTAACAACAGCAGCAGTCCTGCGTTATCCTCTACCCAACGGGGACTTCATATTGGATACAGATGCCAGCAATGTCGGGATCGGCGCCGTCCTATCGCAAATTCGAGATGGACAAGAGAAGGTCATCGGCTACTTCAGCAAAACTCTGTCGAAGCCGGAGCGTAACTACTGCGTCACCAGGCGAGAATTTTTGGCAGTAGTTAAAGCCGTTGAACATTTCTACAAATACCTGTATGGAAGGAAATTCCTGGTGAGGACTGATCATGCTGCGTTGAAGTGGCTGTTACAATTCAAGAATCCGGAAGGGCAGGTAGCAAGGTGGATCGAATGGCTACAGGAATATGACTTCGTCATCGAGCATAGGGCCGGAATTAGTCATTGTAACGCCGACGCATTATCAAGACGACCATGCTCAGAAGACTGCAAACACTGTACCCGTGTGGAAGAGAAGTCCGCTCCAATCTTACGGACCACAGTGATAGACGACCATTAGCTGACTGAAGAAGTTATGAAAGACATCTGTCCCACGAGAAACCAACTTATCGCACCGTCTGGGACACCCTATGTGATCTACGTGGTGTGCTGCTCGATCAGGATATTCTGAAACTTGCTGTACCAAAGCTAGGCTGTGGCCTTGATGAATTGAGCTGGAGAATTATAAGAAACATGCTGGAAACTATTTTCCAATATACCGGCATTGAGATCCTGGTGTGCAGCTATAATCCCTGTGGTTCAACAGTAGTGAAAAGAACTGTGGACTGTTACTTCCACCAAACGTCACAGTGCTCGCGGGGATCAACGTGCAGATATCTCCACGGCGCAGAAAAGTTTCGGGACGAAACATCCTTAAGGAGGGGGCAGTGTAGCGAGTACGGCCCTGTTCCGTCTGGAACAGTCGACGCGTCATAGTCTACAGCGCGTTCACTGCTGTCTCATACGCAATAGACAAGACCGAACCTGTTCGCTCTGCGGCATGCTTCTACCGTCTTCCAGAGGCACTCGTATGTTCTAGAATATCTTGCTCCAGTATATACGGGAGAGTTTCGGCCGGCAAGATTCATTCTGTTTTCGAAGTGTGAACAGTGCAAGTCGTTGCTAAATACTTTGTTGTGAATATAAATACGTGTTGAATATAAATATATGTCTTAGTAGTTGTACTACATTAGTTTCGTTTTAAATAAATATTTTGTTAGTGTTTTTTCATTACTCGTGTTTTATTTAATAATAAACTTCACCGAACCCGAAATTGTAATAAATGTTACAGTATATTTAATTATATTTCGTTAATGATGTTGATATCGGTACAGAAGTTGATAGTGTTCGTTAGTCTATTGGTGTCGTTCCCTAATGCTTCTTCTAGTGTTGGTGGCATGTTGTGTCGTATTCTTTGTGTTGAGTATTTTGGGCATTGTATTAAGATGTGTTCTATTGTGATTTGTGTGTTGCAGGTGTTGCATATATCGGGTTCGGTTTTCTGCATGATGTATTTGTGGGTTATGTTCGAGTGTCCTATTCGTAGTCTGGTTATTTTGAGTTGGTCCCTCCGGTTGTTTAGATTCGTCCATTTTTTTGTGTCTGGTTTTATGTTTTTGAGTTTGTTCCCTGTCGTATTTGTCCATAGTTCATCCCATTGTTTCTTTGTTTGTGTTTTTATTATCTGGAGGAAGTCTCGGACTGGGATGGGAATTTGTGTTACTTCTTCTTGTTGTATAGCTTCTTTCGCTGCTTGGTCTGCCTCTTCGTTTCTTCCTATACCTGTATGTCCTGGTATCCACATTATTGATACCTTGTTGTGTTGTGTGATGTTATGGATACATTCTTGACTTTTTTGTATTATTGGTTGCTTACTGTATATGTTTTGTATTTCTTGTATGACGTTTTGCGCATCCGTGTATATAATGTATTCTTCTTGTCGTTGTTTTTTTGTTTGTATTTCTTTAAGTGCAGCGAGGATGCTGTAAGCTTCGGCAGTAGAGATTGTGACTTGATTTGGTAGGTGGATTTTTATGTTTTTGTTGTTTGTTATTACTGTTACACCCGTCCCTTCTGGTGTTTTGGATCCATCTGTGAATATTTTTTGTGAATACTGATGTTGACTGCAAATTTCTTCATAAACTTGCTTCATGAGTTCCAGTGGTGTGTCGAATTTTTTGTATTTTGTCAAGTCAAGTATGTAGTTTGGTTGTTTTTTCCTCCATGGTGGTACAGTATCTGTAGTGTCTTTTTCAAGGTCAGGTAGGGTTGTTTGGTTGTCTGTGATGGTTTTGTTGATTATTTGTTGGAGGGGTGTGCGAGATAGTGGTACTATGTTGTTTTGTGATTTTTTGAATATACATTTGAAGGCAGGGTTGTTGGGGTTTCTGGCGAGTTTAGATATGTAGGATAGGGTAAGTTGGTTTCTGCGGGTTTCTAGTGGAGTGATGTCAGACTCACATAGCATGCTGATCGTGGGGCTGGTTCTGTCTAATTGCTGTGTTTTGAATTGGCTCAATAGTTTTCAAAATGTTTCTGCTAGCTGTCTGGTATATAATTGCTCCATAGTCCATTTTTGATCTTATAAAGGACATATATATTTGTAGTAATATATTTTTATGAGAGCCCCATTTGTTGTGACTTAAGCATTTAATTATATTTAGTCCTCTGTAGCATTCTTGTTTTAAATGGTGTAGGTGATGTTTCCATGTGAGTCGTGAGTCTAGTATCATCCCAAGAAATTTGATGCTGTTGGCATACTCAATTTTTTTTATTGTTGAGTTTAATATGTGGTTTTATTGTTGGTCTTGTGAGTTTTGTGAAGAACAACATTTTTTTTCCCTTCTGAAAATTGTAAGCCAGTACTTTTCGCCCATTCTTGCAATTGGTCGGTAGTGTATTGGAGTTCTTGTTGTATGGTCTTTGTGTTCTTGTTTTTATAGTAAATTGCGAGATCATCGGCAAATAATGATATATTTATGTGTCTTGGAATGTATTGTACAATTTTGTTCATTGCTATTAGAAACAATGTAACGCTCAGTATTTCTCCTTGCGGTGTTCCATTTTCCTGATATTTTGGTTCCGATAAGAGTCCGTTGAATAATACTCTGAATTTGCGTTCTTTTAGAAAGTTGTTAATATAATTCAGTATATTCCCTTCTATATTTTCTTCCTTTAGGGATTTCACAATGTAGTGTCTCCAGACGGTATCGTACGCTTTTGCTATATCGAAGAATATAGCAGTTGTGTGTTGTTGGTTTTGGAAAGCACTGTGGATTTCTGTCTGGAGGGCTATCAGTTGGTCTGTAGTTGAGCGACCGGGTTTGAAACCACTTTGGTTCTTATTTAGGATATTGTTTTTTTTTCTAAGTACCATACTAATCTTTTGTTTATAATTTTTTGTAGGACTTTACCAAAGCAGTTTGATAGGGCTATAGGTCTGTAGTTTATTGCACTTATTTTTTGTTTGCCTGGCTTTAGTAGCGGTATGGTAGTTACTTCTTTCCATTTTTTTGGGTATTTGTTGTTCGACCAGATGATTAGTATGAATTTTTTTTATTTCTTCTGGCAGATATTTTATGAGTTCGTATGTTATTCCGTCTGATCCAGGGCTAGTAGAGTGTTTCAGTTCCTGGATTGTTGTATTTAATTCATTTAGTGTTATTGGATCGTTTATTTCGTTGGCATTGTGTTTTCTATGTTTTCTTTTTCGGTATTTTGTTTATATAATAAGAATTCCGGAGTATAATTTGCGTTGCTTGAATTTTGATAAAATTGTTCTGCTATTGTATTTGCTATTTCTTGGGGGTTTGTTATTATTCTGTTATTGTGTACTAGGAGATCTGTATTTGAGTGAGATTTTTTTCCATTTATTCGTTTTATTTTATTCCATATTTCTGTTGGTGGTGTGTCTGTGGTAATTGTTGACGTGTATTCTTGCCAAGATAGTTTTTTGCTTTGTAGTATTGTTCTTCTACAGTATGTTTTTGTCCGTTTTAGTTCTATGAGGTTATCTATGGTTTTATTTTTTTGTACTGATTTAGGGCTTTTTTGTTGTTTTTTGTTGCTTCCTGGCATTGACTGTTCCACCATGGTACTTGTTTTTTATGTTTGTTTATCTTTATTATTTTTAGAGTGGAGTTTACAGCTTCAGTTACGGCGTTTGTTAGAATGTTTACTTGTTCATCAATGTTGTCTGTTTCCGGTATAGTTAGTATTGTTGCTCGTTCCGTGAAAAGTGGCCAGTTTGCGTTTTTTGTGTTCCATTTTCTTGTTGAGTTTTTACTATTATTGTCGCATCTGTTGTATATGATTGTTTTTATGGGAAAGTGGTTTCCCGCAAATGAGAGTGGTAGTACTGACCATGTAAGGTCTTGAGCTGTCAATGCGTCGCATATAGTTAAGTCTATAGCTGTGAAGTTTCCCGATTGTGCACAGAAGTGTGTATTAGTTCCGTCGTTTAGCAGTATGAGATCGTCATTTCGGTCGATTATATTTTCTATGACTTTTCCTCTTGTGTTTGTATTTTCACTTCCCCATATTTTGTTGTGTGCGTTAAAGTCGCCCATTATGAGGAACGGTGTTGGTAGTTGCTGTATTAGGTGTTCGATTTCTTGCATATTTATTACTTGATTTTGTGGTAGATATAGGGAGCAGTACGTTAGTTTCTTTGGTGTGAATAATGTAATTGCGTCTGTTCTAGGTTTGTGTTCAAGGTAATTTCTTCAACGTGTTTTGTGTTTTCTACAAGTATTGCGACTCCGCCGCTTGCATTTGCAGTGTTTTGTCTGTCTTCTATAAATAGAGTAGTTTTTTAGTGAGGCTTTTTGTTGTGGATGTATTCTTGTTTCTTGTAGACATATGAGTTGTGCTTCTGTTTGGGCTATAATTTTTTGGAGTTCAGGTAGGTGGGCGTGGAACCCATTTAGATTCCATTGGATAGCGTTCATAGTTTTGTTCTTCTTTTTCTTCTTCAAGTTGAATTTTTAGACGGTTATGTATTCTGGTAAATCGGTTTTTTATTATTTTCCTAGTTAGTAGTGGATATATGTCATTTAGCATGATTAATAACTCGTTTGTTTCCAGAGTGTAGTTTTTAGATATTGTTAGTGGGTCTGCATTATTTGTAGCATTTTCTATAAAATCTTTGAATCTTTCATAATTCATATGATATGCTTCTAGGTTAGAATTTATTGTGGTCTCCACACATTGTAGTAGCTCTTGTGTTGTAAGGTTGTGTGTGGGGCTGATTGATCGTGTCTTTCTGATTTTTTTTGTTTCAGTTTGTGTAGTGTTCGGTTGTTGATTTTTATTAGTGTTTTCTATGTTATTTGTCTCATCGTTATCATTCTGTCGTTTGATGCTCATTGATTTGTTTAGTAGATTGTTCTTTGGGAGAGGTTCTTTATTTTGTATTATAGTTATAGTTTCTGTAGTTTTTTTGTTTTGTTGGAATGGGAAGAAGTTTTTTGATTGGTTTGTTATGTTGGTTTTTGTGATTGGTGGTGGTGGTGGTGGGGATGGTTTTGGGTTGTGTATATTTTGTTGGGTTGTAGTTGAGTTTTCGGGAGGTTTTATGGGGGTTTTCGGGGTGTTTGGGACCTCTTGTGATGTTGATGGGGTTTGAGATTGTTGTATGGAACTGGTTAATTTGTTTATGGTTTCCTGTCTAGTTGATTGGCTGGCTATTAAGGTTCTAGGCTGAGTGTGTTGGTTTATCTGGCATTGTGATGTGGTATGCCCCTGTTTTTTTGCACTTGTAGCATGTATTTGTTTCTCCTGGTATGTAAAGTTTATATTCTGTGTTATCGTGTATGACAAATATTTGTTCGGGAATTTTTGTGTTGTCTTTATCAGCGATATATACCTGTCTTCGGAAACTTAATACGTGTGAATATTCGCCGTCGAGCATTCCTACTCTTAGGAAGGTGATTGGTGAGACTAATTTGATATTATTTTGTTGGATAGCTTTCTCAATTGTTTCATGTGATATTGACGGGCAAACATTTGATATTATGATTCTTTTTGTACGAGTTATTAGGCGTCTTATCTCCAGGTTTTTGTTTTCTATTTCGATAAATTTGTATTTTGCTATAATATTATCAACTATGGTTTTAGAGGCTAAGTAAATGCAGATGCGATTATTGGAGATTCTGGATGCAAAGATTAGGTTTTTCGGTTGTACTATATTACCTATGGCCATAATATATGATTTTAGTGGTATTTCATTGACAGCTGTTATTATAATTGCCTGTTCCTTTGATGGGTGGAGGTTTTTGTTATTAGTTAAGTTTTGTTTGGTAGCGTTGGCATAGTTGTTACCTGTTTGTTGGTTGACGGATGTTGGCGTTAGCTTGTTTATATCTGCTTCCATTTTTAGTTTTGCTATATTATCGGCATGTTAGTTTATTACTATTGTTCGTTAGATGGCACTGTTAGCTATGGTGGTGAGTCTGGCTATTTTTTTTTTTTTTTTTGGTTTGTGTATAGGAGTTTGGGAGAGGTTATTTGTGTTTTCTCGTGATTGGTTTGTATTTGAGAAGGATATACGTATAAGTAAAGATTTTACCTTGACCACGGATAACGAATGTCACTTGCACGTTTACACTGTCTCAATGTTAACTCACGAATGTAAAACAATTTTAATTATTGTTATTAAACGAAATAATAGGTTTTTGTCATAATAATACAGAAAATAAGAATAAGGAACACTTAATAACAACAAAATGATTTTATAACTAATATTCAAAATGGCTCCCAGTCTCTTCAATACATTTTGCACAACGTTGTGAAACAGAATAAGTAGCCCTTTCTATTTGGTTAGCAGATAAAGATTCAATTGCTGCTTAATTTTTATTCTTCAGTCCGTTTAATGTGTTTACTTGTTCATTACAAACAAAATCTTTCACGTAACTCCATACAAAAATCAAGTGGTCATATCGGGAAAAAATGCAAGAGGTTGAAAGCCATCTTGACTATTAGTTATAAAATAATTTTGTTGTTTTTAAGTGTTCATGACTCACTATTTCCGATTAGGTGTATATTAAAGTGCCCGCCATTTTACTTTTTAATAATGTAACATATGGATTATTTTACATGATTGTAAAGCAAATTTGATGCACTTTTCAAATTTGTAAAAAAATATAGTAAGTTCCATTTGAAATTTCAAAGTTGATATTAATTACTAATAAACCGGAAATGATATCATGAATGTACATCCTTCATCAAGTAGCCTTCATGTTGCTGTATAAATCATGTTATATGAAAGATATTGCTAAATTGATAAATAAGCGAGATATTTGCTGGGTCTTTTAAAATATAACATCCTGTATATAGTTGATTTTAAAAATTAAACTTATGATGTATTGTACACAATTTGAATGAAGTTTTTTTGTATATTTAGGGAAATGGTCCTCTATAATACATATAATTTTTATCCAATTTGAATTTGTAATTTTTGAAAAAATAACTAAATATGCGAAAATACGCTCAAAAGCAGGCTTTTTTATATTTTAGTTTTTTTTCTCGAAATTTTGATTTCATGATCTGCTGCATTTCAATTCAAATTTGTTTGTTTTATAAATATTTCACATTTTTTTTAATTACATATCAAAAAGTTTAATATTGTGAGATTATTCTGCACTATTTGTTCCTTCATTTAGATTTGAATAAGTATATAAAATACCCTGGCGATACTCAAGCCAGGTAATCCCCCGGACGACGCCTCCAGCTACCGCCCCATCGCACTACTTAGCATATGCTTTAAACTCTTAGAGCGACTAATATATAAACGTATATACAAAATCATAGACGACACAATACCAGCATTTCGGGCAGGCTTTCGAAGCAAACGTAACTGCTGCGAACAAGTTCTAGCCTTAACATCATTTATAGAAGCGGGATTTCAAAGAGGAATGAAAACATCCGTGGCTCTCGTCGACCTAACAGCAGCATATGACACAGTATGGCTAGAAGGGCTGATGCTCAAACTGAAGAGAATAATAAAATTGTTTTATTGCTTACACCACTTGATAAATATATATTTTTTATCTAAAATTGCATTGGACGTTTATCAAGTGTTAAAGATCTGACAACTGACGTTTATATGACAGTTTAAATAAATATTAAATTATAATATAAATAATTTAAAATATCGAATGTGAACTTTTTCTCGGGAAATATTCTACCAATATACCACTCGTGCAAGTCAAATACAATCGCTAATATTTTCGCTCGTGCACATCCGTGCACTCGAGAAAATATTCAGTTATTTGCCTTGCACTTGTGATATAATTATTGAGTATAAATATATACTCGTTTATACCAGTGAGTGTAAATATATAGAGGAGAAAGCCAATGTTTTTACGTGTAATAATTATGATCACTTTTGTTATAAGATGGCGTTGCAATAGCTACAGGGTTTCTAAACTTTAATCTAATGATGGCAGTACTACTGGCTTAATTTGCAAGTGGACATCTAGTGACGATAGTCTGAATCTTTTCAGTTCTAGCTCCGAACAATGTTGTCAATTTGAACAGCTTGGCAGTAGGCGATGAGTCATGATGCAATGTGTTGATTTCATTCCTTGTTTCTTGATATTTTAGCGTGCGGGCTAGGCTAACAATTTTTTCTAAAGAAATAATACAAGTAATATGTATTGGCTGGGAATTTTATAATGAATCCATTATTGTTCGCTGTTTACAATTTTAATAATTTTTTATAATATTTTAGTTGCTGATTTAATATCTTTAGTCAGCGTTGCATGCTTCGAATGAAATTATCATTGTTCAACCGTATTGTGCGCGATTAGTACCTATACCTACCTACTCCCTCATATCTCTTCAATTTTTAAAATTAATTATCTGTTATACAAGATGTAATTATTCTATTTGTTCAAATGTAAAAAAGTACGTGTAAATTTCATACATTTCCTGTTAAAGATACTGAAAGATGTGACAAATGGGTGTTATCTTGTGGCTATTTAAAATTAATAGTTAAATTAAATTTCATACTTTATATCCTGGTAACAACCTAAAATAATAACGAATGTACTTCCTAATAACAAAGTTATGAACATTTTACCGATAACTCTGTATTAAACATTATTCAATTGTAACAATAAAATTTAAAAAAATGTTTCTTTTTAATATTCATATTAAATATCGCGTAAGTAGTGCAGGTATTACCATTGCAAAATTTCCTTTTTTTAATAGAGTTAATACATTAAAATTACTATCTACGAATACGTAAATAATTATCAATAATTAATAAATTGATGAAATTATATACTTGAATTTTGTATGTGCTATTTGCCATATTTACCAACAATTAAAAATGATGTCTGTGTTTGAAAATCAATTCACAGAAGACAGTTTCACGAATGAAACACATACCAGATTAATACATACAACGATTCCTAAACATTTCTTTACTGTGGAACCTACAATACAATCATCTGAGAGCAATATTCCGTAACTAGAAGTACCATTTTTTCTGAAACTAGTATGTACAATTGAACTTAATACTTTTCAGACATCAAGCAAAATATTAAAATGTAATTTACTAATAACATAATAAAGTACGAATATACAATTATTTTCTTGTGGTTAACTACACGTCATTAGTTTTCGAACCAAGAAATGACAAGTACTAGTTCTCTTTTTTTAAATTTATTCAATTTAAACGTTTGTCTAATCTAAATTTGAAAACTAATGACGTGTAACAAACCACGACCACAGCCTGATCTGACTTGTTGGATATCCAAACTAACCAGATTATGTGTATTCTACTTGATCAGATATGTACCCAATTGATCCGAAAGTTAATGTTACGACGAATAAATACTATTTCAAAAGGTACAATAAAAATTCTGTTAATAATTATGCAAAACTAGTAATTATTTAACTCTATATTCACGAGTAGTTCATAGTGATTTATTTAAAGTATAAATAATTATTATAAGGATTTGAAAAAATATTTTATACATACATACATAACATCACACTATATCCCATTAAATGGGGTAGCACGAATCCCTGAAACATTCACAGAACATTCTCATCCTGACACATGATACTCGTTTCAACCACATTAACACTTCCTCCATACGAGCTCTTTCCTTCCTCACAACCAAAATCCATCATCACGCAACAAACCTGCATTCAAATCCATCCATTCGCTCATGTATACCTTTTGCGTAAATATTCACTTACACCCACTTCTCTAACAACGAATCTATAAAGAAATGAAAGCAGCATCGCCTGCGCTTGTTAAAACTAAATTTAACACAATTGCAGTTAGGCACCATATAGTAAAAATTGCAAATGAATAAAAAAAGACAAGAAAGAAATGGAGCATCTGTCTGCGCTTGTTTTTGAAATTGAATTCCACACAATTACAGTTGGACACTTCATAGTAAAAACAGAAAATGAATTAAAAAGATAAGAAAGGAAGGGACAAATATATAATATTTATAAACATTCCTGTTACAAGAATAAGACTAAACTAAAGTACAGTAAATATCAGTGGCGAACCGAGAAAATATATTTGGAGCTGGTTGAGTGTTTATAAAAAAAATAGTATTTCAACAACATGTATAATTAAATATGTATAAATAATGAAACAAAAAAAAATCTTGTTAATTCATAATTTCTTACACATATACTATACTTCGTTTTTTTTTAAATATAGATATTTTCTTTAATATAAATTAGAATATTGCAAAACTATAAATCAAAATCTATTATTCCTTTCCCATGCAAATTTAATATAATTTCATTTGGCTCCACATCTATTTCCCTATGAATATTTAAATTTGCTAAACCATTTAACTTGTTCTGTCCCACTATGTTCCGTAAAGTATGTTTTAATTCGACGTAATATCGAAAAAGATCATTCTGTGGTATTAGTTGATACGGCTACTCTTCAAATAATCAAAAAGTACAGATGATACTGGCTCAGCTTCATTTAATTCACAAGAATAAGGAGCATCACTTGAAACTTGAAAAAAAAATTAGCTTGCAAAATTTGTTCTCAAAATTTAACGAAATCTGAAGAAATGTATGGCGAAGATGAAATTTTGATGATAAATGCAGAATACGGAACTACTATGTATTTACAATGTAAAATTAAAAGACCTGCAGAAACTATAACAACTATTGTAAAACTAGCTTTAAATTTATATGAAAAAATATAAGAAAAGAAATCATTCGCAAATAATATTAAACAAATAACGGGTGGGCTGAAAAGTTCGTAACCTGACACATGCATGGCGTCACTAAAATTAAATCCATATGATTTTTAGGACAATTTATTAATAATTTATTTTATTTTTTTATTTTTGTAAAAATAAACCAATTGTACTCACTAAGTGTAAGTTTTGCAAATACACTTGTTTCACACAACACAATGAAAGAAACAAACCCACACTTTCACTACGGTACTTTGTGTCCTATTATGGCGTACCAAAAATTCACTAACGTTGGTCTATTTTGAATTATTAACAAATTCTATCTCTGATATAATGAATTAAAATAAAAAAATTACAAGACTAGCTAAATTGCAGGTAGTATAATGAAATGAAACAGGATATACAATTTAAAAGAAACTGATCTTGAAGACGTGAGGGTTGCATACTTTTGGGCACACTTCATTTAAATGTGATATTAACCACTCCAGGTTACAATATATTCTATTCTTATTTACTGAAAGGAAATAACTAACTAGATAGATTTTCATCTCGTGTAGCATCCATAGTAAACAGAGCGTAAAGAAACCCGTGACTAATAAAATCTAGTTATTTAACAGTCGTTTTACGAATTTAAAACAGCCAACTAAAAGCCAATTTGACACACGGTCGTAGATAATAATATATTATTCAGCGAACGTGCGTGCAATTATTCATAAAGATTAAGTATGCAGCACGAACCATAGACGAGAGCCGTAATCATCCGAATGAATAATTGGCCTAATACAGGAATTGAATTTTACTAAATGATAATAAAATAACTATTTTGTTTTTGTTTGAATTTACATTTAATTTAGTACCTAGTAAATGAAATTTAAATATTTTTTAAATATTGTTTATATACGGGTATTTATTATGTGCATTCATTGTGCATATATTTTGCATATTTTAGTTCTATTTCAGAGCATATTTGATAAAAATTTCAGCCATATATTTCAGCAATTATTTTCAGAGCAGATCAAAAAACTATATAACTGAATAAAATATGTTGCTGAAAGGTATTTTAAGTTTTACGTTTGTTATTTTTTGTGATTACATTAGGAAACAGGGGCGGATCCAAACTTCGAATTAGGGAGGGGGGTCATGGGGTGAATTTTGTCTCGGGGGTGGGGGGTATTTTTTTTTCACCTCAAAAATTTCCCTTAAGAACGCCAACACTTTTTAAATCATAAATTTTCAATATCTAAACGGTTCTTCGATAGAATACAAAAATTATTGAATTAGAAGTTGATTTTCTAAGTGCAAATGTTGGCAGTCACTTTCACGCTCGACAAAAAAAAAACGGGACATCTAAATTTTTCAAAAATTTACTTTCCTCTCGTTTCTGTCGAGTAAAGTTTGATGTATTTTTGAATTTTTATATGTATTCAAATGTTTATGTAGCAAAGATACACCAGCCCATACCATAATAGAGCGTCCATGAAACGGAATTCTTGGTGATATTACAATCCGCATATCATTCTCCAGGTCTTCGCCAAACACGTTCACGGCCATCTGGTGATCGTAAACTAAACCGGGACTCATCTGTAAATAAAACTGAACGCCAATTCTTGATATCCCAATTGTCATGATTTTGGGCAAATCAAAGGCGTGCTGTTCGATGAGCTGGGAGCAATTCTGGCCCGGTAGCTGGCCTCCTGGATCGAAGTCCAGCTTCGTTTAACCTCCGAGATACCGTTTTTGCCGAAATTGTCACTCCTCGAACGTCAGCTAATCGTCGAGAAACGGTACTAGCAGTTTCACGACCATCACGGAGAATCATGGATACAATAAATCGATTATCCCGTTCTGAAGTTACTCGGTTACGACTCGATCCTGGTCTTCTTATATACTGTCCAGTTCCATGGTATCGCCTAATAGCGTCATTCACTGTACTTCGTGCCAAATTTAAAGTTGCGGCAATATATCGAATACTTCGTTCATCTTCAGTTAATGCAACGGCTCTGGCAACATCTTCAGGTCTCATTTTAAAATTTGTGTATAAAATTATGCATAAAAGCATTTATAACAGACAGTTGAAACTTTTCAACCTCACCAAAACAAAAACAAATGAATTTTAAACAAATTTAACAAGACAAAGTTATTTCGATTTCTTCAATAAATTATTAAAGTAAAAAAATAATCTAATAAACCTTTCACAATTATAAGATAATTTGAAATTTTTGCTACGTAAACATTTGAATATATATAATTCAAAAATACATAATAATTTATTCGACAGAACGAGAGGAACGTAATATTTTCAAAAATGTAAGTGTCCGGTTTTTTTTTGTCGAGCAGAGCACAAAATATTGGTTTTTGCCTATTTATTAGAGTAATAAATCAAACAATAGTTCTTAATTATCTTAGAATTTGAAGTTCTTAGATAATATTTTCTATTTAATTTGTTTAACAAATTGAGTTATCGTAAATAATGACATTATTATGTATTAGGGCCAACATTTTAAAAAAGTCCATGCCTGTTAGGAAATTACCTTTTGCACTTTTTTGATGATCAATCATTAATTTTGCTGTCCAATTGAATTACATACTTTATCGAAAATCAAATATTTTGCTGATCATTTAAATGAGACCCAGACAAAATTGTATTTCAATACCGTTATATAGATTGTAAAAATATCTACCTCTTCTATTTCAAACAATTTAACATGTTTTTGTTCGTATGTACTGACCCACATCTTTAAATTTACCTGCTAACGCGGCAACTTTTGTTTAATTTAACAGAAGTTATTATCCTATAGTTCCCGACAGGAGCGAGTTTCAATTTTTGCATAAGCGCAAGAAGCACAATATGAAATTATACAAAAAAATTGGTGAAAATATCGTGAAAAATATTATTATCAAAACAAGAAAGTATCACAATTTCTTATTAAGTAAATGAAAACAACAAAGAAATAAATACCTGCACACGTACCTATTTCAACTAAAATAACAAAAATGAATATTAATGATCTAAACAGTAAATTAAACAAATACGTATCAACCTAGTATTATACATTTACAAAATAATTAATTAAATATTAAAAATGTGTTAGTCTAACTTTGTTTCTTAATATAAATTCATTTACAATTTTATTGATAGCAATTAAAAGTTTATTTTATTGGCGTAAATTTGATAAAAACTTTTTGCATGAGCTAACATTCATTAGAATGAATTGTGCATACAATTTAAAGAAAGAAAAACAAAGATTTTGGCAATTACTCTTTTAGGTTGCTTTCTGATGCAACAAAAATTTCATTGAAAATACATTCATTTCTTATTACATTGACAAGTTACTATAAATTGTTTTTAAATTTATTTTTGATGGGTGCACGCGTTTATTCAACTTGTATTGCATTTGCCCCACGACCCCTTATAAGTTGCCGCCTCTATTTCACGAGATTCTAAATTAGAAGATACTATCAGGGAAATAAGTTTTTCCCTGTGCAAAATTAGCAAAATTGTTTTAAATAAATCAGTGATGGGAGTATTTATATCTTAAGCTCGTCGATTAACGTAAATTTTGGATTGTTTTCTCTGAAAATGTTTGCAAAGATAATACAGATCACTTTTACTATGATATAATTTAATTATACAGTATACATAGCGTAATAGCGAAACCAACCACCACCTATATTTTCTTTCTTTCTGTAGTTACAAAAAAATACGGCTGAAGAGGAATTTTTTTTCAACTAATGATTCTCAAGTTAGAGTATCAAGTTATATTTTTTGAAATGATATTGTACATTTTTGTTATCATTTGATACTGTATTTTTTTCAGAATTCTACCATGTATTAGTATCCTTACATAATGAAAATATTTTTAAAAATGCGACTGAAATTCAAAAATAAATAAATTGAATATTAATGTACACTAAGCTATGGGTGAAAAATAAAAACAAAGGAACAAAATCTAGCAGCTGTCAATGAATAATTGTCGTACTAGTTGTAAATTGTTATTCTTTGAGTTTTGATATTATTTTGTGACATTATGGCTGATATTTATAGAAACAAGGGTTTGGTTAATTAATTTTTTTATTTATGGTTTGTGTAATTAAAATCGTATATAAGCTTGCGATATTTATGCCACGAGATATCTAAACAAACAAAAAACTATGATTCATTTCCACATAAACGTGAAAACCAGCGTCCGATGAGAAACAATGAAGAAATAGAAGTTGCAGTTTTAGCTTCTATTGCGCTTAATCCCATTTCATCACAAGTAAAATTGCCGAAAAGCATTATATTTCTTACATACCCATATGGCGCATGCTGAAAAATCATACTTTAAACCCATATTCATATTGTAACATTTATTACAATTTCGGGTTCGGTGAAGTTTATTATTAAATAAAACACGAGTAATGAAAAAACACTAACAAAATATTTATTTAAAACGAAACTAATGTAGTACAACTACTAAGACATATATTTATATTCAACACGTATTTATATTCACAACAAAGTATTTAGCAACGACTTGCACTGTTCACACTTCGAAAACAGAATGAATCTTGCCGGCCGAAACTCTCCCGTATATACTGGAGCAAGATATTCTAGAACATACGAGTGCCTCTGGAAGACGGTAGAAGCATGCCGCAGAGCGAACAGGTTCGGTCTTGTCTATTGCGTATGAGACAGCAGTGAACGCGCTGTAGACTATGACGCGTCGACTGTTCCAGACGGAACAGGGCCGTACTCGCTACACTGTCCCCTCCTTAAGGATGTTTAGTCCCGAAACTTTTCTGCGCCATGCCGATATCTGCATGTTGATCCCCGCGAACATCGTGACGTTTGGTGGAAATAACAGTCCACAGTTCTTTTCACTACTGTTGAACCACAGGGATTATAGCTGCACACCAGGATCTCAATGCCGGTATATTAGAAAATAGTTTCCAGCATGTTTCTTATAATTCTCCAGCTCAATTCATCAAGGCCACAGCCTAACTTTGGTACAGCTAGTTTTAGAATATCCTGATCGAGCAGCACACCTCGTAAATCATATAGGGCGTCCCAGACGGCGCGATAAGTTGGTTTCACGTGGGACAGATGTTTGGTCACCAGGTAAAAAATGCTTCTGTTTCGGTTCGACTGTTTGTCGGCTATAAGTAGCACTGTGCCGACACATGGATGTTGTTGCCGTAGTCCTTCCAGTTGGCCGAACTTCTTCTTAAAAACCACGGCAATTCCTCGAGACATCTGTAGATCTTTGGCCACACAATGTGCCAATTAGTGTTCTGTAGGCACTTTGAATAGGTCACCCTGATGTTCTTTGGTCACACCATTTCGTACTTTATGGCCCGTAGAATAGGAAGACATGAACTCGTCAAAGGTGGTTTCCGGATCTTGTACATTAATTCGTCGAACTCGAGCTTCATTGGCGTTGCCATCGTTGTTGTCCTGTCCTTTTCCGGATTCGATAGATGACGTCATTTATTCGCTTCAGTACCTCGTAGGGCCCTTCCCAGGAGTTCTGTAGCTTTGGGGACATTCCACGGCAACGCTGTGGGTTGTATAGCCAAACCAGATCTCCGGCTTGATACCCACCATTCTCAGCCTTGACATCATATTGGTCTTTCATTCAATGCAACGCCAACGAGCTAGTGCGCTCGCAACAGCTTCTATGCCAGGAACACGGGTACACAGGACGGACAAAAAATGGCACGAACAGGCTGATCAGCCACAAGAGTACGTAAACACGTAAAACGTAAAACAAAACGTACATAAAAACGAACGTACGATAAATAAATAACTGACGTAAAAAGAACTAGCTGACGCCAAAAATGACTAGCTGACGTCAAAAAGCCTAAAACAAAGGACTGCAATTAGGACCATGTAAAACTACGGAACGGACTAACTTTACTTGACAAAAAGGCAGATTCAATAACAACGAACGGAAATCTTTACCTGAGTTCTTGGGCGGCTTTCAAGTGGCAGAAAACATGTGACCTTTCCTATTGGAAACTTAATCCGGAACAACTCCGCGGAATAATGCAATAACCACTAATGCAATATTCCCTAAATGGCACTATCTCTTTAATCCCCACAAGGGTATTTCGCAAACAAAACTGGTTTGCCGAAATATAATTGAAATAGACCAACTTCCAATATTAAAATCTCACACTTCCGCAACAGACGTCGTTCGAAACAGACAAAAAGAAGAATGAATTCGTTCGAAATCGAACTTGTAAAATTCTGCCAAGAAAAGAGAGCGATGCGCGAAGACAAGGACAGCCTCCGCCTGAATCTGAACGGTGCCGGTAAAGATCATACCTCGCATATCGTATTATCGGCAGAGCGTTGACAGCTAAACAAACAGATGTAAATAACCAACAAAATAGCAATGAAAACAAGAAAGACTGAATTTAAGTTTTGCTAATAAAGGAATACTACAACGAGAGTGAAATCTAAATGAAGCTAAGTATCAGAAGGATCTAAATGGTCAATATCTAATCAATAAGTAAGTTTCAGGAATTTTGACGACGAAGAAAAAATAAACAACAACAAAAAACGTACGGAAGCATGGAAATAAAACAAAACTGTAGAATACAAAAAAAAACTGTTACAATGATTTAATATTTCATTCCACATTTTGACCGATTTCACACTTTATCGTTGTCATATAAATTGAAAAATAAATAAAAGTGTTTATTCACATACATATTACATTCATACATACAAACTATAATACAACAAATTCTACTTCAAATGATTAATGACCACAATATACAAAATAAAGTTTTCGTATAAAATTCACATCTTTTAGTAACTGTTCCATTTAAGTTCAAGAACAACGATCCCTTGAGAAAAAAAAACTTGGTCTTAAATGACTAAATCCCTGTTAATCTTAGAATCCTGTGTGTGTCGTAAAGTATCGACAGGAACATTAACGAACCCGCGGTGGCTGAAGAAGATTGATTAACGATTTAAGGTTGATAATAAGTCTGCGAATAACGTAAATTTACTGAATTTAAGTTTAAATTAAATGATATGAAAGACACTAGCTATGAAAGGAGAAGAATGATTAAGTGATCACTTGTGATGTGTTGATTTTTGACATAAATGTAACATTGACAAATTTCATAAGAAATTGATAGATATGATTTATTATTAGAAAAAAACAATATATATCATTAATCATCCTGATATTTAAAATTTTCATTCAAATATTTAATAACCCTTTCAAACTCAATATTCATTCATATATTTGTTTGTTTCAACAATTTGTGGTCCAACAGCATTAATTAATAAATTCAAATATGATGCTGAATTTATTCGTTGGATGAAGAATGATTTTATCACCAAAAATTCCTGCCCACACATTGACAGAATGACGATATTGTGTCCTCGATTCTACAATATTATGTGGATTATTTTGTGACCAGTACCGATAATTATGACAGTTTGGTTCGCCATTCATGGTAAATCTGTAAATAAAATACTACTTAAAAATTCTCTATTACAATTTGATTTCTCCATCATTATTTCACAGAATGAGGCACGCAGTTCAAAATCTCGTTCCAAAATATTTTGGTGGTTTTGAAATTTAAAAGGAATGTATTTATGTTTTTTGAGAATTCTATAAAATTTATATTTAGTTCTCTGGAAATTTCCCGCACACTCATTGTTGGCTCCAGTTCTATTAAAGCAAGAATATTTTCTTCATTGTTATAAATTCTTTAATTTATTTCTTTCTTGAAATTTAGTGTTCCTGTGTTTTCAAACTTTACTATAAACCTCTGAATAGTTGTCGTACTAGGAATATCATGATGCTGCCAAATAGCGCTAATATAGTCACGAATTAGTCGTAAACTATGGCCATAATAATGCCATTTAATTATTTGCAACTTTTCTTCATCTGATTTAATATCACAGTTGGTCAAAATAAATACTAATAATTTGACGTATAAAACGTTACGCATTTGATTATCTCTTGTTTTTAATTCCATGGCTATTACTATTAAATTGAAATTACGTGAATTTTCAAATTTAATTTCTGCAGTTATGAAGTAGTCAAAATGAATTTTGTTTATTGATTCGGATGTAGAATTTTATGCTTTACAACATTTATTTGGAACATTTTTTCCTAAAATAATTAGGGAAGCAATGCGGACGGAAAAACTGATTTGCCATGTTAAACGCCTATGTTTCACTTTTCGTGTTACACCCGGTATATACAGGGTGTTATATTTTAATAGACCCAGCAAATATCTCGCTTATTTATCAACTTAGCAATTTCTTTAATATAACATGATTTATACAGCAACATGTAAGCTAGTTGATGACGGATGTACATTCATGATATCATTTCCGGTTTATTAGTAATTAATATCAACTTTGAAATTTCAAATGGAACATACAATTTTTTTTTACAAATTTGAAAAGCCACAGTCATGGCTCACTATTCTCTTTCCGATTAGGTAATAAAATAAAGTGCCCGCCATTTTACTTTTTAATAATGTAACATATGGATTATTTTACTTGATTATAAAGCAAATTTGATGCACTTTTCAAATTTGTAAAAAATATAGTATGTTTCATTTGAAATTTCAAAGTTGATATTAATTAGTAATAAACCGGAAATGATATCATGAATGTACATCCGTCATCAACTAGCTTTCATGTTGGTGTATAAATCATGTTATATGAAAGAAATTGCTAAGTTGATAAATAAGCGAGATATTTGCTGGGTCTATTAAAATATAACAGACTGTATATATATATATATATATATATATATATATATATATATATATATATATATATATATATATATATATATATATACCGGGAGTTTTTTTTATCAGTAAACATATCATTATTATTATTATTATTATTAGTTACAGTTAAAAAGTTTGACAGCAATGCATTAGAGCGTTTATTGTAAAAGTAAACATAGGGAAAATAACATTGCTGTCATCTATAGTTGTCAAAGTAATAAAACTGTCCTCTATCAAAATCAGGCCGGGTTAATACGGGATCAAATAGTGGGGCCTTGTTATATAAATAGACATTTAAATGGGGAAAAATATTGTTGTTACAATAGAGAGTAATCCCGGTAATAAATAATTTAAATATTGAGAAACTGTGGTTCCAACAGGATGGTGCTCTCCCGCAGTATACTCAAAATGTACAAAATTATCTGCATCGGATATTCCCCCAGCGATGTATAGGACGAGGTGGAGAAGTGGAGTCGCCTGCAAGGTCACCAGATCTTTCGTCAAACGATTTCTTTCTTTGGGGCCACTTAAAAAATAAAATTTATAAAGGTGATAAAATGAGTGTAGAACAATTAATGGGGGTAATTTTGAACAGTTACTAAATTAAAATTCCTATTTAAACTAATGTAATTCAAAGTAATATTTGTTTCAACTTAAAATGTTTCTATTATCGTATTATAATAGACTATTGCACTTCAATGCATTGATGAAAATATTATTTTCCCTATCCCTATTTGCTGTCAAACTTTTTAACTGTAACTATGGTAATGACATATCCCTATATATATATATATATATATATATATATATATATATATATATATATATATATATATATATATATATATATATATATATATATATATATTATATATGGGGTAGGTAGCTCAGTGGTATCCAGTCGGCCTGTGGATCTTAAGAACCCTGGTTCGATCCCCACAGCCGACAAACAATTTTCACCAATTTAAATCTACCCCTGTGGCTCCCTCTCCACTAATGTCTTTGGGGTCCGTGATTTGACGACTGGTAACCGCACTTCACGCGAAAAAATATATCACTTACCGAGATCTGCTTAGGCAGAGTGCCACACCCAGCAATAGGTAAAAGGCGTGATAATATATTTATATTTATATATATACGTGGCAAAATCAATGTGCCGAAATAGAAAATTTTATAGGAGGAACAAGAGCAAAACAAGCCTGGGAAACTCTGAAAAATATACGACAAGACGTACGCACAACAAGCGATTTGCAAATAATAAGCAGGGAAAAACAAACGAAATACTATGAAGAACTCCTGAAAGAAAACAGAAACAGATATAAAGACGAAGGAATACTGGAAGAAACAGAAATAACGGAAGTACAGGAAATTCAACAAATTACAGTAGATGAAATGAATTGGGCACTTCGAGGAATGAAAAATGGAAAATCACCTGGTCCTGGAGGCATTTGTATTCAACTTGTCAAACACGCACCCACGCAGGTAAAAGAAATCTTAGCAGATATTTTTAACGGTTGCCTAATAAAGGGGGAAAAGGTCCCGGATGAATGGAAATTATCACACATCTCATCCATATATAAAAAAGGGGACAAAACTGATTGCTCAAACTACAGAGGAATCTGTGTCACGAGTTCAATGGGAAGGCTGTACGGACGAATAATAAAGAGAAGAATTGAAGAAGAATGGGAAGATGAGGAAGAGCAGAGTGGTTTCCGTAGTGGCCGTTCCTGCACAGATAATACTTTCTGCCTACAACAATTGACAGAAAAAAGATGCAGTAGAGGACAAGAAACACACATGGTTTTTGTAGACTTAAAAAAGGCATACGATACTGTCCCAAGGAAGAAACTATGGGAAGTGTTACAGAATACCAAGATAAATAAAGTTTACCTAAGAACAATAAGAGACATATACAGAGAAAATAAAGCAGCAGTAAAAGTGAAAAACCAAGTTTCATATTACTTCAAAACATCAAAGGGACTTTTACAAGGGTGTTGCCTATCACCAACCCTTTTCAAAATATATCTGCACCATGTCCTAAAAAAATGGAAAGCGAAATGTGGGAGCATGGGAATTTCAATCGACGAACAAGTTCTGCATACGTTGCTATTTGCGGACGATCAGGTAGTAATCGCCGGAGATAGGGATGACATGAGCTACATGACACGTAAATTGAAAGAAGAGTACGAAAGTTGGGGCTTGGAAATAAATACAGAAAAAACTGTGTATTAAACCATTGGGGGGGGGGGAAGCCGAAGATCTCGAATTAGAGTGAAAGGTGGTAATAAAGAAATGCTCTCGCACCAAATACCTGGGTGTTGTTATCACTGATAAAGGAAACAGTGAAGAAGAAATAAAAAATAGAGTCACGCAAGGAAAAAAAGCAATACAAAAATTAAATTCCATACTGTGGAGTAAGGATATTACAAAAGAAACAAAAAAACGTATTCACAAAAGTATAGTAGAAGGAATAACATTATACGGCTCGGAAATATGGGAATTAACAGAAAAGAATCAAAGAAAACTAGAAGCGCTTGAAATGGATTCCCTGAGAAGAAGTTGCAGAGTATCCCGCCTGGAAAAGATCCCAAACACTAAAATTAAAGAAATGATGAAAACAGAAGAGCAAAACATTATCCATAGAATAGAAGCTAGAAGATTAAAATGGTACGGTCATGTAAAAAGGATGGAGGACTCAAGATGGCCATATAGAATGGAAACGTGGGTACCGACTGAAAAAAGAAAAAGGGGAAGACCTAGAAAAACATGGAGAAATGGAGTTAACGAAGCCATGGAGAAGATAAATTTAGAGGAAGAAGACGTCCACGATAGAAAAAATGGCGCCAAGGATGCGAGAAACGGCTATGAGCTGTAAAAAAACTCGCTATATATATATATATATATATATATATATATATATATATATATATATATATATATATATATATATATATATATATATGTCTAATTTTATTTGACACCAGCAAAAAATACACTTTTTGTTGATTTAACAAATTTAGTCGCAAAACATAAATTATACTGCATTATGTACGAGCATAGTAAAAAAGGTGAATGCACTGCAAAAATGAAAAAAACTAAAATGTTAAATTTTTAATGTAGTTGGACTACTCCAGCTAAATTTATTAATTCATGTAACGTAACGCATGTATCTGAAACACCGATTTTAGAATAGTTTTTGACAACTTACAACTTTTAGTTTTTTTAAACCTATGCAAAGTTACAATGACTTTAAGGAATTGCTACACTTTATGTTAGGACACTGTTTGACTGCTGGTAGTTGGGTTTTATTTATTATCTTCTTTATGTAATAATTTTCAAAAAGCTGCTGCTCTTATTGCAATTTTCTTTTCTATTTGTCGATACAACTTCACTTTCAGTCCCAACAATTAAATTCCGCGGAAATTGTTATTAACATCAGTGCGCATGTATACATTGTTTAATCGTAGATTTCTGCAATTCGTGTCCAAACATGTTTAAAAATTAAGTTTATCTGATTGTCAATTGTTTTTCCTAAAAGACATTGGGAATATAGATACCTTTTTACAGTTCTAATGAAAAATTTCTGAGAAATAAAGGAAAAATGAATCAGACTCTAATAATTAGTAAACGATATTTTTTTCAATATTAGTGCTTGACTAAGTGGTGCGTAAAACATTTAAAAATAAATTTTTCTTCGGGGTCCGCGATCCTAGAATCAGGATCGGCAAAGCTGACTTCACCGCTAGTACCTACCTATTTTTACTGGTTGGATATACTAATTTGTCATGGCAAGTGCAAACATACTCGTATATGACTGTTACGCTTTTATACCAGGCAGTATTTAGAGTATTCATGAAATTGTTGAACAAAAGGAGTAGAATAAATGAGTAATACAAGACATAATGGAGTTTTAAAATGGATGTAACAAAATTCTAATGCGGTAAAATTATTTTAATAAAATTATAAATATTTTCATAAAGTAACAGGTAATTGACAGGAACAGTAGTCCAAGTATACTAAGATGCATGGCACGAATATTCAATTGTAAATGTTCGAACTGCCGTCCCCAACTGTATGTAATGTAAGAAAAAAGGAATATTATATAACAAATAAATTATTAGCTTATAATAAATAGGAAGTTCTTGTAACCACAGGAAAGAATAATTATAGTAAAAAAGTATTATATTGCTTGCTAAAACTACACTCACCAGAAGCTACTGTTATTGGCAATGTTAGAAATATGTGCAAAGCAATATCGTTCGTTATATTGCTATTGCGTCTGTCACGAATAATTCTTACTCTAACAAGTAGATAATGGATATGCATAGCTCAACGGAAAATTAAACTCAAAAATCAGTTCTTAAACATTTACAAAGTATAGTAGAGAAAAAGTTAAGTTATCTTTATTTTTGGATATACCGAGAAAGGGCGACTTCGAATAGATCCTATTATTAATGTAACCTCATTTTCAGTGACTTTATATGTTTAAATATATATATAGATATATGTTTCGTAAGATAAATAATAAAATATACTGTCACGTATGATTACCAATCATTGTGGAAAGAACATTTTACAAAATATCCGTATACTCATTTACATTAACAAAGGAACCAGAAATATACATGATAAAATATTTATATACATGAAGAAAATCTTCATAGCCTTAAACATTTTATAAATACGTGTGAATTGTGGAAAAAATAAGATTAAATTTACGTTAGGATTCAATATAAAGTAAAATAGAATATATACAACATTCTTTTTTCAATATTTGGCTTCTGTGAATTTGAATTTTATACTCTTCTACAGGCAAGAATCACGACGCTTATTGTTACCTTTATAAAGCTGCAGGCACGTCAGTTCAGTCTGTAGGAAAAGTTTCGTTTTGTAATTCATTCAAAATTTAAACAAATCAATTTAATTAATATACAGAAACAATATGTTTTTAGTTGAATGAATTTTATTTCAATTGAATGTTTTACTGAAATAATTAAAACAGCAATTAACTAATTGAAATAAATATTGCTTTACTTAAATGTTGATAGGATAAATGTTACTAATTTGATATGACTGATCTGTTTAATAAATAATTGGTTGTTGCTTGTAATATTTATGTTTATTTATAATTATATAATTAATTTGTATGAATATTTTAGCGGATTAATTAATTATTAATACTTGGCGTATTTTACTGGGATTAGTTATGCTGAAAAATAAATGCCGATGTAATTCTATGTCGACTTTATTAGAGCAAAAAAACCGAAATACGAGTATGTTCGAAAATATGAGTTATAAAGGTGAAAGGATACTATCTAAATTTAATATACAAAATGTCCCATTTTAAATTACTTTCTCGAATATCTCGATAAGTATACAACGAATGACAAAATGTCCCATATGAAAGTTTTATAGCTTCCACTTCCTACCCCCAGGGGGCGGTGGAGGGAGGCAACTTTTCGAATATATTTTTATATCAACCAGTTTTTCTAGTTAATTAAAGACTATAGAAACAAAATAGATCGTAATTGTAGACAGAGGGGATCATAATTTTATGATTAGTTTTTTTCAAATAGAAGCAGACACTTTTTTTTACAGAAATGAATACCCTTAAATATTCGATTTTAGTTATATATTATTGCTGTGTACTTATTTAAAATTAAAATTAGAGTAAAAAAGTTCAAAATCATTTACTTCATTAATATAAAAATACATTTTCAGATAGGCTTTGAAATAAAATTGATATTGCTAAATCAAGCCAAAGATAATTCTTGCAATTGCAAAACCATTATTGATATGTGTCAAATAAACAATAACTTCATTTGTTTTCGCAATATCTGATCATTTGTTACTCAATACTCTTTTTGATACGCCTTACAATACCCTCTACGATACTCCCTATGATACGATAGTCTTTACGACACTACATACCTTACCCCGTATGTAGCGAGTATCATAGGATGTATGGTAGGGAGTACGATTGGAAAAAAAGTAGGATATTTGGTATGGAGTATGGTAGGAAACATCGTTGGAGGTTATCGTAAATTGTAATGTAGAATATATTCGAAGCGTTTCGGAAACCCGAAATCTCACAACAATTTCTCATAAGATCGGAAGAGAGGGTACCTGAGATCGCTTCGTTCTTGATCAGAAATTGATGCAAAGCATGTAATACAAAACTAAAATATCTTATTTATTTATAATCCAAACAACATGTTACTAGTTGCAGGTATTGTTTCTATTAACGTACAACTAAAACATACATATTTATGTTCTGCACTTAAATGTGTGTTATTTATATTTTTAGGTATTTTAATATGTTAAGGAAAGAAAGAAGAACATGAAAAGAATAAAAATTATTAAATTGAAACTAACTCTTTGCTATGGAAGAAGGACTATAAGGGAAATAAAATGTGCTATAATGTGCTGTTGAAATAGGGACCAAAATTATTATCTAGTATTAGTGGCGTAAGATATATCATTATTTCATCCTTGTAAACAAACACAACTGAATAAAAAATAAATACAAGGGTTATATAAAAGTACAACTGTTACAAAAATAAATACGTAAGTTTCATTGATTTAAATTCGATATAAGTTCTGATTATTGTAATTAAGATACAAAAATTGAGTTTTGCTTCATTTCGTTAATATAGTCAGTCTTACACCTTATTATTTGATTTTACTGCCATTATAAATTTCATTTATTCATGTACTGCATAGTTAGCACCCATAATTCATTCACGCAAAACGAACATATAGATTTCTTGCTAAAGGAACCGTATAGAAGTAATATTATCCGGTACGAAAAATAAGGTATTTTTCTAGAACAAATCCAGACTGTATACAGCTGATATTTTATTAATTTTTTCATTACTATGTAAATAAAGGATGGAAATAGTGCGCTAACTCTGATTTTTATAATTTTTCAATCCTGGAAAATTGTTGTATACAGTTAAATAATCATCTATTTTTGATATTTAATTAGCCACAAGAAAAAGTAAAATACTGATATAATAGTGACATAGTGAAAACAACTTTTATTTATAATTATACTAAGTTTCAAGCATATAGGTTCATTCTTGTGGCTGTAGTTTGTTCCAGAAAATGATCGTTATTCGAATACACCTTGCCTACTTTACAGGCGAAAAATGTTGAGATTTTCACAGTGGGCGGAGTTAACTTGCGGTTACCGTTGCTTGAACTGATGTTGCGAGCAAACCTGTTGCATTGTTGTCAGAATTGTGAATTTGATTACTTCGTTATTACTTTTTGCTCATATGCTCGTGTTCTATTGCTAAATTTTGTTAAATTTGTTTATTTTGGTTTCTTCGTTTTTTGTTAAATATTATATTTGTTATTATTTCGTTCCATTATTGTATTTTTATTTTCGCTGATCAAATTCTACACACTATTTATAAGTATATAAATACGATTTTGATAGCAATATTTTACAAATATTTTAGATTTTGGTAACAACAAATATCTTGATTTTTTAACATACCTGATACAAAAAAAAATAACAACTTATCAAATTCAAATAATAATTTTTTTACATTTATTAGAAGCAAAAAATATCATCAAAATAGATATAATGTCCCCACAACCAAAGTATAGTATTTTTATTTTTCATTGGTGTAAACTATCATGGGCCTGAAAATATCGGTACTCAATTTAAGAAAAATATATATTATATTTTTATGTTGAAATTAAATATTCTGCATATTTGTAATTCAACTAATTACTATATAGTTTTATTTACTGGCAACTTAAATAATAAAAATAATTCATTTGTTATTCAACATCAGTTACGAAGTTACCAAATCCATTATTATTTTTATTAAAAATTACGTATCGACCAGTAGCACTAGAAATGTACTCTTCAAGAGGCATGTTCATAAATTTGCGAATTTTGAAAAAATTCTTTTTGATTGTGAATCAGCATACCGAAATGAATATACCTTAAATTTTTTTACCCTTTTTTTTAACATGTAGAATTGAAATATGTAACATAGGAAATACAATGGTAATTTTTTTAATATGGTAATTGTTGCTTCCCTAATTAAGTTAGACAAAATGTGTAAGTGTTTAGAATTAAAAATTGAATCTAATAAGTACCTATTTGTTGCTCAATTTTTTTTATGCAGAGTGAGAAGCAAGCGAAGAATGGCTTTTATAAAGAAAATTATGAGTGCTGTGGAAAACACTAAAACAAAATAATTTGTATTATAAATTTTAACAGTTACTACAATATTTACGTCAAATGATTGTTGAATAACACTGATAAATTTGGTTAACAGATTAATATATATATATATATATATATATATATATATATATATATATATATATATATATATATATATATATATATATATATATATATATATATATATATATATATATATATATATATATATATATATATATATATATATATATATATATATATTGACTTTTGTAATATACCTGATACAAAAAATTTACAATTTACAATATTAATTTTTTTTACATTTATGAGAAGCAAAACATATTCAAAATAGATAATATATCGTCCCTATAACCAAAGTATAGTATTTTAATCTTCCATTGTTGTAATCTATCATGGGCCTGAAAATATCGGTAATCAAATTAAGCCATAATTTTTTACGTTATTTGATAATTAATCTGTATCTGTATTGACAATGCGAGTTGTTGATTTGAACTACGAGTATCAGGAATCAGGTAGATATGTTTTTATTGGTGGGGTAACCAATCTCGTGATTAACGTATTAGGAGTTGGGTCAGCCCCCTGGGTACTGGTCACAGCACGTTGGCGCCCCTGTGAAACTAATAAGTCGAAATAGTATCCTCTTAAGATGATTTTTAGATAGTAACGTTCCTAGCAACCATTGTTGTTCTTGGGTTCTAGCAATTGCTACTGAATTGACCATATTGTTAATAAAGTGTATTAACTAGGTATTTTGTCTGAATTTAAGGCAAATGGTTTGTGTGTTGTTAAAAATCCAAAGTGACCACCCAAAATAAGGTGCTTATTAGCAGAGTAACTGAAATACTAACATTACAATTTGTCTTTTTTTCTTCATTTTCAGTTTTGACTATAAGTGTCTAACTGCAATTGTGTTAAATTTATTTTTAAACAAGCGCAGACGATGCTGCCTTCATTTCTTTATAGATTCGTTGTTAGAGAAGTGGCCGTAAGTAAAGATTTATGAAACAGGTGTACAGGAGCGAATGTATGGATATGAATGAAGGTTTGTTGCGTGATGATGGTTTTGATTGTGAGGAAGGAAAGAGCTCGTATGGAGGAAGTGTTAATATGGTCGAAACGAGTATCGTGTGCCAGGATGAGAATGTTCTGTGAATGTTTCAGGGGTTCGTGCTACCCCATTTAATGGGATATAGCGTGATGCTATGTATGTATGTACAAATTGTCAAATTATCAAACTTGTTAAATCAATTTCTTGATTTTAACTCTGTTATAGAATTGGGCTAAACTCATTTGGCAACATATTTTGGTTACATTGATACTATCTAAAATAAAATTTGAAATCATAAACCAACCAATATAATATTGTATTTATTTGTAAGCATTTAGTTACATAAACCATATTTTCACAATATTTAATAATATATTTTATTAATTATAGAACTTCAGAAACATAAATATCGATATTTTAAATAAAATCACTGTTCTGAAATAGATTTATTTTATTATCGTATGTATGATTTCTTCAACTATTTCTATTGTTGGATGTGTTTGTATTTGTTCCTAAAATAAATTTATCCCTGAAAATTCAATATAAAAATCACAGTTATCTATTTTCGTTAATAGTTCTCAAATTTTGAAATTATATATATATATATATATATATATATATATATATATATATATATATATATATATATATATATATATATATATATATATATATATACAGGGTGAGTCTGGGAAGACGCCCCCCTCCCTTTAACTTTTTTATTATGAGTAATAGAAAAAAATGGTTCATATGAAAGTTTTATTATTTTAAATATACTATTTGATGGCAGATGTAGATATTTTTTATAAAGTCAGGTTTACAAGATACGACTACCAACTTTTATTTTTTAAATAGCAACCTATAATTATTTTACTAAAATAAAAACCGCCATTTTTTTCTCTTTTCAACGGTGTATTAGTTTTTATTAATGTATCTGAAAAAATTCGAGAAAAATAAGAAAATTGAGAAATACTAGAAATAATGTTTATACAAATATTATAGGTGGCTATTTATAGAACTTCAACCTCTTGTATTTTGGTAACTAGAAGGAATAGGACCTATGTCCATATGACATTTTTAGCTCAAAATGACCTCAGCAATAAGCTGTTAAAGTTTGTTACACTAGTCCTGAAACACCCTGTGTATATATATATATATATATATAGGATAGTATAAGAACAAAATTATATAGATTATAAATAATGTTGTGAAAATTATCAATATAAACTGAGCTTATTGTTTGAATTTTCAAATGATTTGCATATGATTGGTTAAAAATAGGTCATGGGAAATTATTATTGTAAAATCCGCATTTATTTACACTCAAGCAAAGCGTTGAAATAAAAATAAATATATGAACACTTGTACTCGTATCCATGTTGACACCCATTCAATACCGCTACTATTAATATTAGCAATTTATACACATGTTAGATTAGATTAACCTAAAATTATTTATTGTCTAAACCACATATCATTATGTTATTTCTTTAAAGATGTTTCAATCGACATAAATAAACCCAAAAATCTCATTTGTAATTTTAGCGGGTTCTTTACTTTCTTCAATTACTAAAGCCAAATTTTAATCTGTAATCCCAACCCTTTAATTGAAGTGTTGACCGCTGCAACGCTAGAATCGCTGCTAAGACTGACGAAAAGACGACACGATAATGAAATGAACGATGAGTCTATCTCTCTTCCACTGCTGTGACCGCATTTATTAGAATAAACCCTCGAGACACTTAACTTTGAAAGCTCCTATATTTCTCTTTTATGGAGATAAATTAGATTCTTTTTAAATCTACAGCTATCATGTTAAGTCGAGCTGACACAAGACTTCACACATAACTAATCCTTAGCATGACAAAAAATAATTTGCTATAATATTTCAGACAATCGCTTTTTGAGTAAGATAGATGGGGAGGAAAACAAGGTTTATTGGATCTTCTAGTTTTTCAAGAATGAACTTAGTCCGTATGTGCTGGCCAAAATGGTCATAACAAAAGTTATTACGATTTAAAAGTTGGCGAAAATCACATTTAATTTTCTTAGAAGATTTTTGAGCTAATTTTTAATATTTTCATATTAATTTCTGCCGTTATAGGGCATGTAGAAATTAATTCAGTTTATTGATTCTGATGTAGAATTTTATGCTCTACAACTCTTATTTGAAGCTTTTTTTACCTAAAATAATTAGGGAAGCAGGAAATTAAGAAAGTATGATTTTATATGTTAAAGTCCTATGTTCCGGGGTCGCGGTCAACACCCTGTATATATATATATAAATTATGTCAACGGAGTTATTTAAATTCTGGTAATTATTAGTCAGAACCCACTGCCGTTGTCTAGTTTTGTAAATATAGTCGCTTCTTGCAACGTACCTAATGTTTCATCTGCTGATGGTAATTCATTCTTTTGTGTTTTACACTCTTGTTTAATATTCGAACTGTTACGTTCTTCAGTTGAGTGATTACCATTAGCGCGCATCATTCTGTTGTTTTATCAATTCTTTCGAGTATGCCGGTTTTTAGCATTTTCTATAATTTCTTTTCGATCACTATTAGTACCAGAAATAAAATTCTTTTTGTAGTATTTATAGTAAAAGGTTCTAAGTCTTTTGCTATTAAATCGCGTATTAATAATTTTTAAATTCTCCGAGACCATTATTTTGTCACTACAAAAAGTGATAAAAGCTTACTAATTAAGTATAATAATAAAAGTTTACCTCAAGTATCGACCAATAAAGTGCTCGGTGTTCATTTATCCTCCCTGTGCTATGCCATCAAAAGACTACGCCAGTTTACGGATATCCAAACTGGGCGAACATTCTGCTATGCTACTTTCTACTCCACCATAATGTATGGCATAATCTTCTGGGGGAACTCGCCAGCAGCCTTATGGGCTTTAAGCTACAAAAATTAGCAATTCGAAATTTATTTCAATTAGGCTACAACGCCTCGTGCAAAAACATATTCAAAAATGAACATTTGCTAACTCTACTTTGTATCTATATGTATTTTCTTATAAGACATACTAGTGTGAATTGAAATATCCAGTTAAAACATGAAAATGTTCACCCGACATAAAAACGAACTTGTTATACCTAAACATAAACTTAAACTAACGTTAAATAATCCCATAATAATTGGGACAAGGCTATACACCGCCTTGCCCTCTAAACTGAAGGACATAGTCTCAAATAAAGTTTTGTGTAAAGAAGTAAAAGACTATTTAATTAACAGGAATACTATGATGTAAATGAATTTTTGACAGATAAAGTTTTGTAAAACATAATTTATATTATTGTATGCATACCTATATGTATATTCTCTGACTTGCCTTATACCAAATGTTTTGGTTGCTGTGGTTAAATAAAGTTTTATTATTATTATTATTAAATAATTTTTCGGTTATCTCTGTTCCATTGATAACATTTAGCATTTTTAAAATTTCTTTTTAATCACTGTTAGCACCAGAAATAAAATTCTTTTATAAGAGTCTTTTGCTATTAAATCGCGTATTAATAATTTTTAAATTTTCCGAGACTATTAAATAATTTTTCGGTTATCCCTGTTTTAAAATTTGGCTAGTAAGTTATCAACGTCTCATTCGATTATTTTTTAGTTTTATTGTGACCGGTCCGCTTAAAAAGTCAAAATACCTTATTTTTTCTTTGTTTCTGCTCCACTTTTCTATCACCCTTCGCATCTTCGTCTCACATCTATTCCGGTGTCTATTTTAAACGAAAATTTATGGTTTGAACTTTTTGTCGCTCTTTATTTGGTTATTACTGATAATATCCGAGAAGTAGTATTCTTTTATCTTTAAAACTTCTGCTTTCTTGACACAAATAGTTGGAGCATTTTGTACAACATTGTTACCGTGGCTCTGGTTTTGACCACATCTACAGCAATTATTGTTGGAATATTTGCTGTTTTAAAATTTTTGCTTTCTATCTTGGTATTTAGATTCATTTAGGTGGCTCTTCTATTTTTCATCTCTCTTCAAATTATATTTAATGTTATAAACCCTTTTCAGTTTTCTCGCTCAGTTTTCAATTTATTATTTTCTAATTTGATCTTTTCAGACTGAGCTTTTTTTCAATTGCAGTTTTTAATGTGACCGCTATCCATTTGTAGATTCTCCAATAATTTTTGGTTATGGATTTTGACTATTAATCTATCACGTACCTACTAGTTTATTTTCTAGTACGCCATATTTGCATGTTTCAGCTGACAATATGATATTGCTGATATTTTATTTTGTTTTTGATATCTCGTATCGTTCTTTCGCCTTTTCGTATATTATAAATGTTATAATCTCGTAAGATTTTGTAGAAAAGACCGTCATGAACGTGTAATTTTCAGGACTTTTTAGGTTTTCTGTAGTGTCTTTAACAGTTGTGTTACGTTAGAACACCTGTGAATCAGTAAAGTGTTTATTTTAGATCGCCGAATCGCTATTTTTAATTTAATCAGCTTACGATACATACCTACGAGTATACATTTTCTATTGTGTGATTCATGTGTTTACATACTCTTTTAGAAAAGAAAATAGTTGTGATGCAGGTACTTGATTCAAAATCGTGTTCACACTTTAACTTGATTTTGTCTATTTGTGACAGAAGTTCCACTATCTTGATTTGTCTAGGGTGTCCTTTTTATATCCCGTTTTTATTCCTTGCGTTCAGTCCTTTTAATAAGTTTGATTTAACACCTGACACCATGTGTCGTGGGTTAATTGGGAGTTTATTAATTAAAAGCGCCATGAATTGTTTCTGTTCGTATTTATTTCTCGTTTCTATAACGTTTTTAGTTACAAACACCCTTTTGACAGCACCCAGTACTATCTTGCATTTCATATACGAGACTGTTTATACGCCGAGTTCCTAGATAAGTTTGACGTTTTGAATCCCCTGAAATTTGGATTTATCAAATACTGCTGCACAACAAAATCTTTGACTAATATTGTAAATTATATCATATAGAGCAGAGATCCCCTAACTTTTTTTTTCGTAGATCACTTGCATGTCTTTCGGTTTTGGATAGACCCCCTGCTTACCTAATATTGAATTTTTGAAAATTCATCAAGATCAAATGTGTTTTTGACAGCTGATATAGTGTTACTCACTTTTAAAGATTAAAATTTCTAACTTTAGTGAACTGTAGTGTAAAAAACTTAAAAACAAACACATGTTACATTTGTTAATTAAATTCTAATTAAAACGAACCAAATTAAAATTGGCTAACATATGGCTAGGAAAAAATAAATACTTTTAGTGGAAGGGGAGAATCGGATGCTTTAATAATTGGCAACTGCGCTGAAACCCTTTTCCACTAGATATGAGGATGGTAAAACGCAATTAAAAACTTTCTCGCGATATTCCATATTACGTACAAGTATGTCTTCTTAAAGCCAGAATTGCTGTTATCCGTTTCTAAAGAGTACCTTAAGTTTTTCGTTAGTGCTAATTCCGATCAGTTCCTCTTGTAATATAACATCCGTTTCTTCAATGTCACCATATGGATTCATTATCTACTGTGGTATTACCAGAGTCAAAACGTCCTCAAACCTAGTTTAATTATCTGAATGTTGAACGTAGGTTGAAACGTCATCTTCCTGGCAGTTTGTCTGTGACAAATTAGGAAACTGAGAAAATTTGCGCCATTCAATGTTTTGCTTCATGCTGCCAAGAAACCCTGAAATCCTGGACTTTATTTTAATAAAATTTAGGCTGTCACCTTGTAACTGCAAGTTAACCTCATTAAATTTAGAAAACATATCTAAAAATAGGTAATGTCTGGTTTCCACTTGATTAAATTTTCTTTTAAAATTCAATTTTTAACATTCAATAACTCTAAAACAGTCTACGTAATTAAATTAAATTAAATTTATGTATAATTGAACAGCATAAAATAGTGCATTATAAATCCCTACTTCGCTACTAATATTATAATTTCAAAAATAAGTTTATATACAAGACCGTACTGTATTATTGGACTGTTTGTTACGTTTTCATGTAAAAACTAAGCAACAAATATACCTGTGTGTGTGGATTATTAAATTCATTGCTTAAATGAGATCTACTATCGTGAACCCCCAGTTACATCTCATAGAATATATATACAGGGTGTAACATGAAAACCTGGCCATAGGCGTTTAACATGGGAAATCAGTTTTTCTTTACGCAAAAGTGGCCAATTGATTTTAGACAAAAATGCTTCAAATAAAAGTTGTAGAGCTTGAAATTATGGATCTAAATCAGTTTTCAGATTTTATTTTGCACGTTTTGTAAGCGAAATAATTGCATTAATATTTTTTAAGAATTTCTACTTTATAGTGATAGCCATGGAATTGAGACAAAATGATAAACATATGTATAACGTTTTAACTGTCAGAAAAGTTTAGTTTTAAATAGATTTGTGATTTATTTAAGTGACAATACAGGTGATTGTTGTTATATCATTATTGAAAATGGATAACTATTCACATGAAGAAAAGTTACAAATTATTAAGTGGAATTATTCTGGTGAAAGTTTTCGAAGAATACGTGATTTAATCAGTATTATTTGGCCGCATCATAACATTCCAAGTAAAACATTAATTCAGAACTTTATTATCAAATTTGAGAAAACCGGTACATTTAATAATCAAGTGGAACAGGAACAGGGACATGTGCATGGAGATAGAAATAATAATAATGAAGAAAATGTACTAGCATTAATAGAAATGGAACCAAATTTCAGTGTCCGAGAAATTTCAAAAGAACTAAATATTAGTTTCATGACGGTTTATAGAATATTAAAAAAATACAAATACTATTCTTATAAAATACAAAACCACCAAGAAATTTTTGAACACGATTGCGAAAGACGCGCAACATTTTGCGAAATAATTATGGAAAAGGCCAACAATGGTAGGAGGTTTTTAAAAAACATATTATTTACAGATGAGTGTACATTTACGCTGAATGGCGAACCAAATAAAAATAATTTTCGACACTGGTCTCAGAGAAATCCGCACATTGTTATTGAATCCAGAACCCAATATCGACAATCAGTAAATGTATGGGCAGGAATTTTAGGCAACAAAATTATTGGTCCTTTTTTTATTAAACGATTAAATGGAAACACTTATTTAGAATTGTTACGAGAAATAGTGGGACCGGAAATAGCCCACGCAAATAATGAGTATGTGTGGTTCCAGCACGACGGCTGTCCTGCCCATAATACAAGAGAAGTTGTAAATTATCTGAATGATACGTTTCCAGAAAGTTGGATAGGGCGTGGAGGGCCAGTAAACTGGCCAGCACGGTTTCCAGATTTAAATCCCTGTGACTTTTTTTTATGGGGATACTTAAAGTCTTGCGTTTATAAAAAAAGATACAATGCCATCCAAGAACTTAAAAACGCTGTTGTAGGCGAATGCAACAAAATAAATATTAGACAGTTGTGCAATGTTAGAAATAGTTTCTACAATAGATTAGGCTACTGCTTAGCACAGAACGGAGGACTTTTTGAACATCTTTTGTAATTTAATGTTATTTCTAAATAAATAAAATAATTATTTGCGTAAAAATTCTATTATTTATTATAATAAATTTTAAAAAAATATAAAATAAAATTATCCGTTTTCAATAATGATATTACAACAATCACCTTTATTGTCACTTAAATAGATCACAAATCTATTTAAAACTAAACTTTTCTGACAGTTAAAACGTTATACATTTGTTTATCATTTTGTCTCAATTCCATGGCTATCACTATAAAGTAGAAATTCTTAAAAAATATTAATGCAATTATTTCGCTTACAAAACGTGCAAAATAAAATCTGAAAACTGATTTAGATCCATAATTTCAAGCTCTACAACTTTTATTTGAAGTATTTTTGTGTAAAATCAATTGGCCACTTTTGCGCAAAGAAAAACTGATTTCCCATGTTAAACGCCTATGGCCAGGTTTTCATGTTACACCCGGTATATATATATATACAGGGTGAGTCTGGGAAGACGCCCCCCCCCTTAACTTTTTTATTATGAGTAATAGAAAAAAATGGTTCATATGGAAGATTTATTATTATAAATATACTATTTGGTGGCAGATGTAGATATTTTTTATAAAGTCAGGTTTACAAGATACGACTATCAACTTTTATTTTTTAAATAGCAACCTATAATTATTTTACTAAAATAAAAACCGCCATTTTTTTCTCTTTTCAACGGTGTATTAGTTTTTATTAATGTATCTGAAAAAATTCGAGAAAAATAAGAAAATTGAGAAATACTAGAAATATTTAGGTGGCTATGTGAAAATAAACAAAATGTAACATGAATCCTTAAAACTATTAAAAAATTTAATAAACACCGACACAAATTTTAAACAATAATATAAACTAGAGCAAACAGATTTAGACAACATTTTAGAACTTTTTAAAATCACTACATAACAAAATTTCTTTACATTTAATAATAAAACATATAAATTAGATGGCGGTTACCCATGGGAGCCCAATCAGCGGACTCCAAGCGAATATTTTTATAGATAATTTAGAATCATTAATATTGAATAAACCATTAAGTGAAAATATAATTTTCTGGAAACGATATGTCGACGACATCCTAGTTTTCTGGTCTGGTACTACTCAAGAATTAGAAATTTTTCATAACAACATCAAAACATTATCAAAACTTAAATTTACTGTTGAATTAGAATCTGATAATAAAATTAACTTTTTAGACCTTACTTTAGAACGCTCTAATAATAATAAAATAGATTTTAATATTTATAGAAAAGCAACTTCAACTGACATAATTATCCCAAAACATTCATATCATAACCCAAAAATAAAATCCGCATCTTTCAATTTGATGTTTCACAGCTTATTAAACACATCTTTATCAAAAGATAACTTCAATAAAGAATACAATACCATCTTAAAAATAGGTTTAAATAATAATTTCTCACTCTCATACATGGTTCATCTTTTTAGTAATAAGAAACATAAACAATAAATTTTTAACAAAGTTTATAAACACATTTCGATGAAACAATCATACATATCTATCCCCTTTTTCCATGCCATCCACTCTAAAATACAACAAATTACTAATAAACATTATATAATCTTAACCTCCAAATCTCAACCAAATTTAAATAACATCCTAAATAATAGCAAACCTCCACTAAAACTAGAAAAAAGTGGTATATACAAACTAGAATGTAATAACTGCGTAAACATATACATCCGCCTCATTTATCGTAACTTAAAAACTAGAATTAAGAGGCTGCAGCCACAATCGCGGGAAAAAATTTTGGCCGGGACGTGCGGTGGCAGGTAGCAAGTAGGCTGGCCCTGGCACGTTCCCCTTCCACTATCTGATGAAGCGAAATGGGTTGTTCGTACAAAATGCACTGACACTGACACACTCACGTTTAATTCTGCAAGCAGTTTATTACTCGGTCATTGTAGATTGAGTTATGAGCAAATTCGTTTCAAAAAATGTTTAACGTTCGGAAATTTAGGTAGGTATATGGCTAGAAAATATCATAACCGACGTAAACTTTCAAAGTTTATAGAAAATACACAAATTTTTCCTCGTCTTAGAACTTTTTTTCGTGTTTCTAGTAAACTAAAAAGCATACATAGTATATTTTGTAATAGAATTTCAACAACTATCCAACATGTAAATATGTTGAACAAGATATTATATTGTTAATAATTAATTATTTATATATTTATTTATGTTGTGCGGCGCATTTGGTTATTTTGTATAACAAAAGCAGCATGCTACAAAATCACGTACCGTTTAGAATTGTAATTTACAGCGAGTAAAACATGAAGGAAAATTCAAACTTATTTTTAGTGAAGAAATATTGTCTCCAACTTGTATAGATTAGGAGTATTCATGGTTATTTTTACAAATATGCATTTATTATGTTATAATACGTACACAATACACATTAATGCATATTAAAAAAGAAATTATATTATAACATGATTAAAATTAAATATTATATTTGACAAATAATATAAATAATAAAATAGGTAAACATCTGACAATGTTAAAATCTCAGTAAATAATAACAATATTAGTTAGGTATTCATGCAAATAAATATTTTATTGTAAATAGGTACTCATATAATTGGATTATTATTTATTTCATTTTGTAAATGTTCTGATTGGTAAATTTATTGATTGACGCGGATCTACAATTTGGCCAAACCAAGAAGCTGTCAATCGTTTTGATCTGTGTTGAATCCATTTCTGATTTGAACTTTGTCCAACAGTTTCTCTTTCAATTTTAATTCTTTGCTCATCTGACACTGAAAGTTCATCAAATAGATTTTTCTTCATTCTTTCAAATATTTCTGGAACCATATCAGGAGTACCAGAAGCATCTTCACCATAATCAAAATTTTGTAGTTGTATTACTTCTTTCGAACGTTTGTGTCTGTATTTTTTATGTTTTTGATTACTCATCCGTTTTGCATCTTTTTTCATGGCATATTTCTTCACGTGTTTACCAGGACTTATTGTGCCTATTGATTTATAGAGCGATCTATAATAATTTGATTTTAAATTATATGTTATCGCTGCAGCTTCACATCGCATTTGGTAACTTCCTTTCAAAGAAAAGTTTATTCTTTTACCACCAATGAATTTGGCTACAATACTATTGTAATGTTCTGCAGCATTATTTGTCATGTTACGTATTAAACTTTCGGAATTACAATTGTACTTGCTACTCGATTTAAACAGAGAAGAATTTCTTCATATAATCCACTATCCTTAAAATCCAAAATCCTGTTTTTTTCTCCTGATTTGTTTCCTCTGCAGTAATAATTTTCACAGTTATCATGATCTCCAAACACATGATGAATACTGTTTAAAATGTCTTTATTTAGCAATTGAACTTTTTGTGAAAAATTTATTTCCATGCTGTTTCTTTTGTTTACTGCACATACTACAGCATTTCTCAATCGTTTTATATTGTTATTTAGTAACTTTCCTCTGCAGTAATAATTTTCACAGTTATCATGATCTCCAAACACATGATGAATACTGTTTAAAATGTCTTTATTTAGCAATTGAACTTTTTGTGAAAAATTTATTTCCATGCTGTTTCTTTTTTTTACTGCACATACTACAGCATTTCTCAATCGTTTTATATTGTTATTTAGTAAGTTTCTCTGAATTATTGGTATATTTTGCTTTCTGGAACTGATTTTTCTCTGGGTAAGAGCACGTAACTTGGTACAATAGTTTCGCAAATAAATGGTTAGTACATTCTATTTTGTGGACAATGGGATTAAATCCAAATGGTCGATGTTCTTGCAGTTTTCTAGTAACACTGCTATCACCATCACCCACCAAATACGCATATTTAACTCCATGCATTTCAATACTTTGATTGAAGCCCTCTAAAATTATTTCAGCTTCCATACTTGTTTTTTTTTTCAATTTTTGAAACATTTATGTTCTTTAACTTCAATCTTTTTACTTTCAGCTATACTGCAAACACAACAATATTTATTTTTTATTCCAATATATAAAATTTTGCCTGTTCTATATCCAACAATACAGCCAACACCCGAAGCGGAGTCATAATTTACGTTATACGATCTTTTTGACCATGCTCCATCTGCTATAACAGTAATTAATGGATAGCCATCAGCATCAATATTTCCCTCATCTCTAGCAAATTTTGATTCCTCCTTCGCAGCTTCCTCCATAGAATTCCATACCACATTGTGAATATGTTCAGCTAATTCATTTTCATACGCTGTGTATGTCTTATTTGTCATACAAGGGATATTACAAATGGAAGTTAATTCCTCAAGTTGTGAAAATCCGCAACCTACTGATGTTATACCAAGAACAGCAGCTCTATTTATATCCATATCTGTAACACCTTCAGATCTTATTTGCTTACTTTTTTGACACATTTCGCATTTTATTGTAAATGTACTAAAAAATCCGTCACGCTTTTCTGTAATAATATTTAAATTCTTCATGGAACAAGAAAATAAAGAATTATGGTCAAACGTTTTTAATTCATTAAAAAAATAAAATATGTCCACAAATCTCCTTTCGCATGCATTTTGTTTTGCGGCGCTCTCCATTCTGAAAATATTTTCATTGTTAGGTATTTAAATAATAATTACATTAACTATTGCTTTACAAACTTTTCAATAAATTTGTTACAATAAAATATATTTCAAGAAATACTTTTTCTTGTTATAACTAATAAATGATAACTAAAAATGTACATAAATAATTACAACCAAATAAAATTGGTAGAAGATTGTTACGTTTTTGACACGTTTGCAGAAGAATTATGAATCCCGATAAGAATGCGTCTATTTTTATTTTGTCTATATGTATTATTGCTTTTCGCTCAGCAGAAACATTTGTGCTCAATGTAGCATTGTCTCTGCCTACATCGGCTTGTATCGTGATTCATTTTAGTTTATTTATCTAATTTTATATTCTTTGATTTCTTGTGTATTTAGATTAGAAGCGATTTTAGAGAGTAACATTTCTGAATTTATTCATATGGGTGCATATTTGTAAATTATCGATAGGCATACATACCTACTTTGAAATAGAAAGTTTAAAAAAATATACATACGGATAATTCATTGTTATCAACGTCAACTTCATCTGATATTTCATCGCAATGAAATAATTTTTTCCTACAAACTGCCACAGTAACCTGCTCTGTATAAGTTTCTGGTTCCTACATAATTATAAATTTTTAAGGGTATAAGTAGTACATACAATGAATAAGAGATAAAACCTACCAAATCAGGATTATCCTCAGATAACTTTAATTTAACTGCACGCACTTTTTTTAATTTATTTTTTATACTTCTTCTCACTTTTGAGTGTTTTAAATTTTTCGTATTTTTTCTGCCCATGATAAAAAATAAACAATAAGCGAGAAATCAAGATAATATGTAATAATATCCTACGATTATAATTGTCACTACACAGTCCACAAATAATAAAAATGATAAAAGTTTTAAATTTGTTGGCGAATGCATTATTTTTTCAACGCTCACTTGAACAGATGAAGCTCCACCCCCTACAGTGTTAGTGATCCAATCAACATATAAGCCATTAATTGCTGGAATAGTGATCTACGCGCTCTATCTAGCGAGAGTGATATGAACTAAATTGCACGATATCGGCATGTTTCAGATGCAAAATATTGTTGTTATTAACGCAAAAATTGAAAATGTACAAAATAAACTGTCTTCAGAAATGTATAAACTTACGAATTGTATAAATAGATATGAATTTTCTATGTTTGTAAGTGTTAAAACCAATGTCCGAAAATGGTCAACTTGAGATTTAATTTATTTAATTATAGCAATCAATATGCCAAATTCTATCCTATAGCGTACTTTATATATAGTTTCTTATATAGTATATAAAATTTGAACAGTTTATTTGTTAATTTACAGGCTCTGGATTAGCCGAAAATTTGCCTGTTTCAAGATATATACATATTTGAATTGCATATTAACTCAATATTAAGTAAAAAAATAAAAAAAATGTTCTATAGCGCACTAAATCTATCCTTTATTATTCATTATACAAAATTTCAATAACCTAGGTTGTATAATACAGCTTCATGACTAGCCAGAAAATATGGCTTTTCGAGCTGCATCCTCTTAAAGAACATCTTAAAAACAACCCCTATTCGGCTTTCGGCTCTCATTTAATCAATAATAATCATTCAGGTACAACCGAAAATATTTCGATTTTACATTCTGAAACCAATATCCACAAATTACTACTATTAGAAAAATACGAAACTCTTAAACATACCAGAAATCATTATCAATTGCTAAATAAACAGACTAACTCTCCAGAAAATCATATTTTTAAAAATATACCGCCTTTTTTGTAGTCAACGATTTATCAGAAAAAGTTTGCGACACTATGACACCAAAATATCTTATTATTATAAGTATGAGTTGTGCAAACTGCAGTGCGCCAATGTGAGCCACAGAACTAGACACAGTGTTGCCACAGCCACATTGTTCGCGACTCCGTTCTCCTTCCTATACCTATGTATGGCGCAGTGGAAAATAAATGACAGTAGAGCACGGAATTTTGTCTCTACAATAAATAGTAGAATATCAAAATTAAATATTTTGTGAATTATAATATGAATATAATTTGTGTAATAAATTTTAAAAACAGTGATGTAAATTTGATAAATAGATATCCGCTGGACGGAGTCCCTAAACGTCGGGGGCCCTGGAGCCTTGGCTCCATGGCTCCGTGGTTTATCCGGCCCTACTCCAGAGCAGATTTGATAAGAAAATGTTACCGACACAAACACAAAAAGTAAAAATAATTTAGGTTCTATATTTTGCTTAAAATAGTCAAGTTAGGATACAATAATATATCCATGGCAACTTATACCGAGTAAATAAATTTGCCAATAAAAAACTATTTTTAAATGTCAAACTGACATTTTTGACACGAAAATAATACAACTTACTAAGATAGCTTATGTAAATGAAGAAATGTAAAATTCCCAAGACATTTTTATATTACCATAATTACTATGCTTAATACAGGATTAATATTGGCTGTTAGTTAATTTCGTAAATTACATGGGAATATATAAACCATATTTAAATAATAGTCATAAAACCAACATAAATAGACAATATTTGTTTAATTTTAAAATCAATCACTATTAAAGTCAACCAGGTATCAAACTATAGATATAAATATAATTTAATTTAATTTATATGTAACATGAATGTTTTAGCAAAAGATTTATTACATTATATATGCTGGGAAAACAAATATAATTTCGTATTTATAGCAAAGCTAGTAGCGTGTTCACTGGCAGTTTTGATGTTTCCTGTACGCTGTATGCAGATTAATAGTGCTGAAAATGTAATTATTTTGTTATACGTTGCTGTCAAAGTGCGTGACGAAGAATCATAAATTTCTAGAAATAAGATACCGCCAGTTTATTCTAGGTAAAATGGTAAACTATGTCTAACGTTTTTTTTTGTATCCATATGCCTTTTTCACGTCTATATATGTCAAACGAGATACAGCATATTTAAAAGAATTAAACATTATCTACCGGCTTGATATAACTAGGAGGGCTGTTTTACTTGTATCCAATATATATATATATATATATATATATATATATATATATATATATATATATATATATATATATATGTTATACGTAAATAATAATAATTTGTTGTCATTAATATTTTTAACTATTTATTCTACTCAAAAATTGTAAGTTGATGTATCTAAAAAAATGAACCTAAGGAAAAAATAATTCTCTAGTGCAGTGGTTCCCAATCCATGGTTCCCGGACCTTCAAGGTTCTGCAAGAATAGTTATTTTTGTATTAAGTGCGCAAAATGAGTGTTTTTTATGGCGCGTGAGAACGTGAGAAACAAGAATTTTGCACACGATATGCAAACAACATTTTTTCAACAACTGTAAATAAAGTATAATACAATGATTATTTATTTATGTAAATTGAAGGAAAACAATCAACAATAATATTAATTTCATACTATAGATGTTTCATACTATAGATGTGTTGTAACTAATCAAACCTGACAATAAATAATTTGGGAGCGTGCGCGAGATACCCATTTTGCTCACTAGAATACGAAACAGTGCGCAAAATACTCATATAAATACTAGAGTCGAAAATAATACGCAAAACAGTCGATGTCATGGTAATGTAAATGATGAAAAAATCACGTACCTTAGTGAAAAAAATGAATATTTTTTGACAGAAAAATACAATTTTTTCAAATAAATATTTCACATTATGAACAATCTTGACGTATACCAAGAGCTATGTAGATCAACAATTCATTATGTATAGTATATCGATATACGAGGGTGGGATAATAAGTAATGCGAATAGTCATGAAAAAATAATATTTTGAACATAATTTTATTTTTACTTTTCAAAGTATTCACCTCTTATCACGATATTAATTTTTGTTTGATACCCTCCATAAACTCTTAAAATATGCGTTTATATATACCATCACTTTCTTATTTCTTTAGTTTTTTAGGTTGAGGAGAGATGATGGTCTGAATATGTTAAGACCTGAGAATAAAGGGGTGTCAAACCATTTCGAAATTTTAAAATTATTATTGGTAAATATATCAATTTACTTTTAAAATGTAATTCAAGAAAAAGAACAACGAATTACTTGGGAAATTAATATTGGTGCCCTCAGTCCTAAAATTTTACATAACGTTATAATGTATGGGGTAGGTGACGTAGTGATTCTCACTACCGACAAACAATTTTCACCAAATTATATCCATTCCTGTGGCTACCCCTGTACTAACATCTTTGGAGGCCGTGATTTGACGGCTGGTACCCGACTTCTTGTGTATAAATTTACCACTTAACGAGCTCTACTATGGCACAGTTCAGCACCTGATAATGGGTAAAAGGCGTGATGATATATTTATTTATTTTTAATTACGTTATAATGTATCATATAATAATGGTAATTACCTCATAGCAGAACGAGAAAAAGGTAGATAGACCCGTAGGTCTAATGTTATACAGTTTTATACATTAAACGAGTAGATTAATTTTCAGTAACTAAAATCGGCTATTATTCAAAAGGAATTAAATTGTTTAAATCCATGACAACCGTAAACAATTATAAATAATTTATATCAATACAACAGTTTGACAACACTTATTTGACAGCATTTCCTTTCAAGTTTCCACCTTTTTCTAACTTTATTGAAGATTAACCGCTACTAAGACTTTATTCCTTATAATATAATGTACTATTATGCAACTATAAAAATCTTTAATATTCATCTTTATTGTAATGGATTAGGTGACTCAGTGGTATCGAGTCGGCCTGTGGATCTTGAGAACCCTGGTTCGATCCCCACAGCCGACAAACAATTTTCACCAATTTAAAAATCTATCCCTGTGGCTCCCCTCCACTAACATCTTTGAGGGCCATGGTATTTATTTATTTATTGCAGCTTTCGAGCTTTACTACAACGTCCAAGAAAGTAACTTTCTTGAAGGCTGCTATTGGCAATATCAGCTAAATCTGCTAAAATACCAAATATTTGTTGGAAATAAATGTCAAACAAAGTTATTTTCTACTTATATGGTTACAGAATCAAATTGATTGATTGGTATAAAACGATTATTAAATTGAAATTTATAATAAATTTTGCAGTTTTTAAATATATGTATAAAATACAGTTGAATAATAATACATTATATTAAAGGGAAATAAGTCAGTATACGCTAGTGAGATGATTTTATTTTACAGTAGCGATTTATCTTCCATAAAGTTAGAAAACTGTTCAAAATAAATTGAATGGAATTGCTGTCAATTAAGTGACATATCACTGCTGTCACACTATTGCAGTGGTTCTCAAACTTTTTGATAAGCTTGAAAACTCGATCATCCAAATAATAATAATATTTTTATTCATGCTTAAATCATTAGTACCTAATATCGAACAAGTCAGCATATAATTACAAAATATGTAAAAAAAGGATTCTTCGAAGATACAGTAACATTTTCGCACAGATAATTTTTCAATTCTACCTTGACTTTAATTAAATTATTAAAACATTTTATTGATACATCTAGTTTATTATACAATAATATACCAATATATTTTGGAATTCTTTTATATAATTCTTGTTTCAGAATATTTAATGTAAAATCATGGATAAAATTTAATGTATTAAAATTGGAAATGTTTGATTTTATGAACATTAATGTTTCCAATATGAACGTACAAGCTAGTGAATTTTAAATTCTTTAAATCTATATCTACATGATATTTGTTGTCTAATACCTACTATGGTTCGAACAATTCGTTTTTGCCAAATAAAAATTCTTACAGCTGCAAGTGTGTTTCCCCAAATTATTAAGCCGTATTTAATTCTTGAATGAACTTGTGCGTAATAATTAGTTATTAGAGTATTAATGCTTGTAAGAATTTTTTAATTTTTCTTATTGTATGAACATAGCATTGATAATTTATTATATAAGTGGTCTACATGTGATTCCCGGCATAAGTTTTCGTGTGTGATGTGAACATAAGAATTTAGATGTTGTTACTTGTTCTAGAGATTTTTTGTTTCACTTCATATGCTAGGATTCATCATACTTACGTTTTTGAGCTGAGAATTTTATAGTTACAGTTTTATTTTATTTAACAACTAATTTATTCATATTAAACCAATGAACTACCTATATAGTATGCATACATACGAGTACATTTGTAGATGTTATTAAAGATGTTACATTCCCTCTTTAATTTAATAGCGTAGTATCATCAGCAAACAGTTAATTTTCCAGACGAAGTTACAGGCGGTAAGTCATTGACGTACAAGCAAAATAACAGTTGCCCTAGGACAGAAACTTGTGATACTCGCATTGTAATACTATTAACATCTGACGTAATACTACGTATACTAACTTTTTGTTTTTTTACTTCCTTGTACGAAGTAAAAATATACGGTTCTCAGATTTCAACGGAAATAGGTATTTTGGCCCTCCCTGAATCCATTTTGACTAATTTCGTCGTGCCGTCTGTACGTACGTATCTCGCATAACTCAAAATAAGCCGTAGAAAATTGAAACTTTATATTTACGACTGTTGTAACATCTAGTTGTGCACCTCCCTTTTTGGTCATTATACAACTACCGGAAGTGATACTTTACTTGAAGCCTATAATAGATTTTCATGAAAAGCTATATTCAAATATAATTTAAAACTTTCCAAATTTGGTATATAAGACTACTATATCAATGGAAAGAACAAAATATATTTTGGTTAAAATAGACTAACCGGAAGTGGCACATTGCATGAAGCTGCTAACAGTTTTCCTTAAAAAAATTGTATTATTTTAATTTTAGAAATAAATGCTGCAAATAAAAGTTTTAGAGAATTAAATTCTGCGTCTAGCACATTAAGAATTTTTAAATTAGCTTTTTGCATAATCGAGATATCTAAATTTAAATATTATATATTTTTTTATTTAAAAAAAAAATAAGTTTGCTATGGATTAGAACAAAAAATAAATGATTTAATGTCAAATATGTGCAATTAAAAAAATATCTATAGTTTAATACGCGTACAAGGAAGTCATGTGGTGTCCACATCAGATTTTTATTTTCTAGGTAAGAGTTTAATCACTCCAACATTTACCACGAATTCCATGTCTATATAATTTATCAGCCAGTAAGTTTTGTAGGAGACAGTCAAATGTTTTACTTATATCTATTGTTATGTACTGATAGTGGACTGTATATAATTGTTCAATTTTGTTCCTTTAAACTGTAGAGAATAACTTTTTTTTTCAAAATACAATTTTGTTTTAGCTTATTATCAAGCCCTTTTTCTTGCTACATGTATAGATCTTATTATTTTTATTCTCTTTTTGTCTACAATTAAGTAATGCGGATTTCGGTCTTGTTGGCGCATTAATTCTTTTCATTCCGCCCATCTTGAACGGTTTCTATCAAATCTTGTTTCCTTGTTGTGTCGTCATTTGTGGTAGGGGGCAGATTTTAGTAATCGGACGCTCCAGTTCTGTGCCATTTGGAAGTCGAACAGTTATCACACGACCGTGTCCGTCGTCACCAGGATGCATCTTCTTAATTCTTGCTAGGCTCCAATAGACTGGAGAGGGGGTGGGGTTAATTATCTTCTTGAAAAGAACTATCATTCTTTTGTAGCTGTTAGGTTGAGTCTTGTTCCATTTATATCGTTGATGTAAATGGCATAAGTATTCTGCATTCGTTGAATTTACTTTTATCTTGTGATTTGATTTTCTGGTTGTGTTGTGACATCTGGTTCTAGTACCCTAGGGTTATCAGTCAAACGAACTAATGGACGGGAGTTTAAATACGATTCTATCATACATAATGTGTACATTTCTTCATACGTTAGGTGTATCTTACCAACCACTCGTCTTAAATGAAAATTTACGGATTTTATTGCAGCCTCGCATATGACACCGAAGTGTGGTGCGTTTAGAGGCATAAATCGCCATGTTATGCCATGGTTGGCTGCAGCATCTGTGATATTGCTACGTGTCTCTTCCCCTTTAAACATTTTGTAGAGTTCATGTAGCTCATGACTTACAGCTCTAAAATTAGTGCCATTGTCGCTGTGTATTGCTTTTGAATTTCCACGTTTTAATGTTAAGATGAATGAGTTTGTTGATAGGTCATTTATCAAATCTATATGTACCTACAGCGCGAGTAAATAAACATATAACAATATATATATATATATATATATATATATATATATATATATATATATATATATATATATATATATATATATATCATCACTCTGTCGTAGCAGATCTCGGTAAGTGATATATTTATTTGCGTGAAGTGCGGTTACCAGCCGTCGAGTCGCGACCCCCAAAGATATTATTGGAGGTAGATTTAAATTGGCGAAAATTGTTTGTCGGCTGTGGGGATCGAACCAGGGTTCTCAAGTCCGAATCGATACCACTGAATCACGTACATATATATATATATTAGGCTAGTTTAAAAAAGTACTGCTATATTGTTAATTAAATAAAAATTCACTATATTGTAACGAGCACGGTCCTGTTCGATGTATGACGGTGTTACGGCGAGCGTTTAAGCGATAAGCACTAGCAGATGCTGAAATATTTCTACAATATTCTAGAGAGTTGTGCAAATAACATGATTTAGTATATAAAAGATAATTCGAGGCGGAAGAAAAAGTCTGTATTGAAGTGTGATCAGTGCAAGTTTTTGCTTAGTACATTAATGTGAATATAAATAAGTGTCTTCGTAGTCGTACTACATTATAAATATATCTTTTATTTAAGAATAAACCTCACTGAACCCGAAATTTTAATAAACGTTACTATATATTGTATTCGTATAAAGTCTAAATTGATATACAATTTTTTATTTTATAAATATTTTCAAAATATTTGTGTTTTATTAACACTTCTTTCCATGTTTACTAATTTTTATTTATCATTGTAATCTGTTAGTCCAGTTACAAGAAAAAGATGAACTCCAAGTAATGTGTAATTATTGTTTCAAATTTCTGAAAAATAATATTTGCTTTTTATTCAGTACATCAATTAATATATACCTTTAAATAAATAAACTAAAATTTTACGTAAAACTTCTAAATTTATTTAATTAATTAGTCTTATGCAAGTACATTATTATATTATATTGAAAGTAGTGTAGTATTACCTATTTTTTTTATTTATGAAGGAAAATTTGATTGTTTTCAAAATCGTTCTTTTTAAATTGAAATACGTCAATATGAATTCTTCAACATTTATTTTTTGAAATTAAACGAGTTCCGGGTTTGGACCGTGTCAAAATTCGAGTGAGGGCTCGACGTTTCGCTCGCCATCGTAGGGAGCTTCTTCAGGAGGAAGGGAAGAAAGATCAAGGTTACCCGACGTGTAAACCACGCTAGAGGCCAAGAGCGATCTTCGAAGAGTAGAAGGAAAAAAGAGTTTATATAGAGAAAGACGTGTCGGATGATTGGTTAGGAAGGTTCATTGGTTAGAGTCAGGTAAAGATGGTTCACTGCGTAATAAAGGTTTCCAGACAGCTGGCAGGTAGTAACCTGTGTCACGGTTGAAATTGTTTGGATGTTTATGTATCTAAATAGCTTCACGAATTTTCCTATCATAGAACTTGGGAGCGGATACGATGATGGAAGATTCATCAAACATAATACTGTGACCAGTATTATGTTGATGTTCAGCCACGGCGGAATTGAGAACTTGCCCAGATTTTAAACAGCGCTTATGTTCGGTGATACGTGTTTGAACGGTACGACCAGTTTCACCAATGTATACTGAACCGCACGAGCAAGGGATACTGTATATTCCTGCTGAGGATAGCGGTGGTCTTTTATCCTTAAGAGATGGAAGGGATTGAGAATTTTTTTGGGAAGGTTTGAAAATGACTTTAATGTTACTCTTACTAAGAATTCTACCAATCCGATCAGTAACACCCTCAATAAATGATAGTACGGCAAAAGAATCAAAGGATGAATCATTATCAGCTATGTTCTGGGGTCGGGGTTGTTGGAAACGTTTGATGCTATAATCAATTGAGCGTTTGCTGTACCCATTGTTCATAAGGCTACATCGCACGTGCTGTAGTTCGGACTCTAAATTATCAGGTTCTGAGATAATGAAAGCACGGTGAACAAGAGAGTTAATAACAGAATTCTTTTGGGACGGATGGTGATGTGAGTTGGCATGTAAGTATCTATCAGTGTGCGTAGGTTTACGGTAAACTGCATGGCCAAGACTACCGTTAGATTTACGAGAAACGAGCACATCGAGGAAAGGAAGAGTATCTTTATTTTCGATTTCCATAGTGAAGGAAATGTTGGAATGTTGGTTATTTAAATGTTCTAAAAAGTCGTTCAGTATATCTCTACCATGTGACCAAACAACGAAAGTGTCATCAACATAACGAAACCATACGATGGCGAGCGAAACGTCGAGCCCTCACTCGAATTTTGACACGGTCCAAACCAGGAACTCGTTTAATTTTAATGACTCAGACCGTGGAAGTCTACGCTTTTATTTATTTTTTTGTTGTAATGAAATTTTTGTGTCTGAAAATTTTGTATCACAATCAGTTCCTACGTAAATGAAATATTTCTTGAAAAAAGTTTTTATTCCATACTATTTCCTTTCTATTTACATGACTATAGATCCTACGTGCATAAGACTGTACTAATATTTATTAAATTTGAAATTGACACTTGTATAAGATAATATCAGAAATAAATATACACGTGTAGGAAAACAGAATGTAAAATGTTAACACATTAGACATACTCGTATACCATGTGACTTGCACATTAACTTTGAAAGTATGAAACATAATTTACCTAATTATTAAATATTTATGGAATAGATAGTTCAGTAAAAACGTTTCGGCCTGTGGATTTGAGAACCCGAGTTCGATTTTTGCAGCCAATAAACTAAACTCCACATTAAAATTAATCCTTTGGATCCCCTCCACGAAAATGTTTGAGAACCATGACTTGACGGCTGGTAAACGAATTTCGTGCGCATATTATATCACTTATCGAGATCTTATATCAGAGAGCTGCCCAGTACTAGGTAAAAGGCTTGATGTTATGTTTATTTATTTAATTATATTACCAATGTATCAAACACTGGACATATTAAAATGAAGTACCCTATTAATTAAATCTTAAGTTAACTGCAGAACACTTAATCTGACTTGAACTCTTTAAAATAAAATATCTATGTTATTATGAATAAAATTTATGAAGTAATTATAAATTTGTAGCCAATATTTCAAGGTGTTGTAATAAATTATATATGTTTAATTTTTTGTACAAATAATTAAAACCAAATGGTGACTTGAATTGACTTGAATTCCTCAAAAATGTTAGACCAGATTTTAATATACAAATTCTGTATACTTAAGAATATGGTCTCTATAAACATAAAATTTAATCCAATTTTTTCTCAGAAGTTACAAATTCAAATTGGTTGAAGATGTATAAAAAAGCACCTACAACTCTGATAAAGTATGTGTTTTGATCATTTGTACGTAAAACATCCTGATAGTGTTAATTGAGCTCTCAAGCCTCCAAAGCTCACCTACACTTCGCTCTGAAACATATTTGCTTACCCAGTAAAATATTACTTTCAGGTCTTGTTATGTAATAACTATTACCGACGTTAAAATAATATGGCATAGTAACCAAACTTTACTGAAAAGATTAGATTTTTGTACACATATCTTAACTAAAAAGCCACTTTTATGACAAAATTGAAGAAATGAATTTAGTATATACGAATATAATTATATACATCTGAAATAAAACTATAAGTTGTATTTAATTTTATATCTAATATCTAATCAAATATATTTTATTAAATTTTGCTTTTCAATAAGTAGAAATATTATATAAAAATATTTCTTGTGATTTCATATAATAATCTTGAAAATCTTTATGTTTGTATAGTTTTAAAACACGCGCCAGTACCCGTTCCACTATTTTATATAAAATGTTGCAGGTTTTCAGTGATTAATCACATCTACATTTTTGTTAGTACCCTAAGAAATCCTATAAGCACGATAACATTTTGTCGTGAGTTTGGCTTCAGGCCACATGTTTCATTTTAAATTGAAAATTCTGAATATACAGTATTTTGTCAAATTGATTATGAAGAATAAAAGTGGTATACCACCAGAATTTGACTTTGGGCTTTATGAACTCTGCTCATATTCTTGAACCAACTAAGCTACGATCGCCATGTAATTTAAATCTGATTTTATTCCAATTTTGTTATGTGTCATAGGCTGCAATGGAATAAAATCTAATCCTAGCGGTATTCCAATATTTCTTTTTATAAGTCAATTCAATGTTATCCTTTGTTTAGTAGTTATTTAAAATACTATTTAAATTTTATCATTTAGAGAAATAATATTTTGTTATATATTGTATTAAATAATAAGCAGTTAAATCATTTTCATTAAATGTTTGTGAATATGTTACACTAAAATATGTTTTAATTTAAATAATATACGATTATTTTTAACGTTACTAAACAAGTCCTGTATTTGGAATTAAGTTCCTGTTGCGTAGATTAGCCTAAATAAATAAAAGTAATATTCTAAAAACATGATGTTAACTAGCGTCATTTTTTATTTGATAAATTAATTTTATTTGTACATTGATTTAAAACAAATATTGGAAAAGAAATGTTTAAGTGTCCAGTTAAACTATATTTTGATGATTGTTTTCTATATACCTTTAAATTCAGCTACCATTATATACTATAGTAGCCAGTAGAAGTTATGATATCATACATCGCACAAGCAATAGTGAATAATATTGAAAATAATGTAAGAGAACAAAATAATAAATTTTAAAAAAATTATACAAGTTGATTATAAAAATATTAAATATTAAGATGTTATAGATGTAAGATGCCTAACAAAAAGTTCTTTCTTTGAAAACAAAAATTAAAGAAAGATAATGCGAGAAAGTATCTAAATTAGACAGGAATGTGAGTAACTGTCAATAAGTAAGTTTGGATATTAGTGAACAGAACTCCAGAAATTTTCTGAGGTAAATAGAATGAAAAAGGAATTATCCGGAAATAAAAATGTTGTATTAATATAGGATACAGATATTGAGAAAACTTCACACGACGAAAAATGGAGGAAAGAACGTAGTTAGGCAGAGCAGCATTAAGTTCGAGAACAGCAAGCAGTATCAGATAAATATAAAACTAGGAAGAAATAAGACGGGAAAAATCTACCAAAAAGAAAGAAAACGGTTGGCCAAAAGAAGAAACAAAGTGCGAGCGAACAAGATTCAAAGTATGAATGATATAAAAGTACTACAACAAAATTTTAGTAGAATAAATGACCGAAAAAAAAATCAGGTACGAGGTCCAAACTTAGTTTTTTGTTTCTGTTTTACTACGTAATAAAATAAAATAAGGCGATGGTACTGTTTATTTGAACTACTGAATAAATGGAAGAAATGAAAAATAAAAATATTTAACGTTATCAGGTGAATGTAATCCAGTAAATATGATGGTTTAAGAAAAAAATGTAACAAAGCAAAAAAAGTTAATTAGGGGAAAACATTAGATGAGTTAATATCAAAATTATACCCCTGCACTGAAAAAAAATGTATGAAAGAGGAAGGAACGTAACCAGTCAACGTCAGCACATCCTATTGAAAATAAAAATAAATAACATGTTGAAATTGATAATAATAATTCTACTTTAATTATACATATATGTGAGTATAGTAGTTCAAGTTACAGCTAGTGGCAAAAAAACATATGTAAAGTTAATCAACTTTATTACTCATTGCATAAATCAGTATTTATTACCATCAACCATAAATACTTTTTTATTTCAACCATAACCCTACTTGTCCTTCTCTCACGATCTACCAAGAATCGAATTTGTTAGTTCTCTGGCAAATAAGACAGGGTTACAATTTTGTATATTTTTGTTTAGATCACCCATATATTTAAAAGTAGTTTACTTTTTGAATTTTTATCCGAGAAATATATATCCAGTCAGTCTATAGATCGTACATTTATAAAGTATTATAATAATTTTTTTTTACAGATTAGTTGAAGATCTGTAATGATAAAGAATATAAATGTACAAATTAATATATTGAAGGGATCCTAAAAAACTTAATTGCTTAAAAATGAATAGAAATTTTATTCTACATCGTATCTTAAGAATATTCTATATTAATAACAAAGATTTCACAATAAATACATATTCTTTAAATAATAAAATAACAATTTATATTGTAAGAAAAAGAATATAAATTTAATAAGATAATATAAAAAAAAAAAAAACATAGTATACTACGTGGAACGATTGCTAAAATATCATAGATTACAGTTCATGCGAAAAATAAAAGTTGACCAGTATATATTTATATATATGCATTTGTTGTAGATACTAATAGAGATATATAGAACAAAAGTAGATTAAATTTTTAACATAGGAATTAGTATACTGAGCCGTTAAGTATAATATGGTTAACATTTAAGTTTTCGACTTTTCTATCCCTAACATTATGGTAATAATACAGAAAACCATAAATGTAAAATTTAATGACAAAGGAAAATCATCGTTATTTTCAGGAACATAATGACTCATGTCCGAGTGGTTCAACAAATTTACATATGATATACTTATCAAGGGCCGTATTCCATTATTTAGTGTTTAATTCATCAAATTTAAGTCAAACTAATCTTAAATATAATATTGTATTACAGGTATATAAAATTTTATTTTAAAAGTAAGTTTCTGTGATCAGCAAAGAAGTACTGCTTTCAGGTCGTTAACACTTTGTTGTGATGGGTTTCTCCAATAAGCTTATTAATCACTTGTTAAAATGATAAAAAAAGATTCTGATATCAATCCAGGACATATTATAAAATTGTAATCTTGTTAAAAAGTAGAAATTATCACAAATTACTATGTAAACATTTTATTCTTAAAGTAAAGAAGTACGGTTCATATAGGTACACGCAAATATCACTTAGAAATTCCAAATATCATTGGTAAGGTTTATGAGCGTAAACAATTATGTACATAAACATCCGGTAATGAAGGACGATTTTCCTTGTTACTAAATTTTACATTTGTGGTTTTCTCTATGGTTACCGTAATTTTAGGGACAGAAAAGTCGAAAATTTGAACGTAAGCTATGTTATACCATTTGAAGGCTACTGTATAGTAATGACAATGGGAAACCAAGTTCGATTCACATATCCGACAACAGTTTAAATCACACAAAAAGGCGGTGATTCGACATTCTTTCACACATTAAGATCTGTTATAACAAAAGGCATTGTTACAACTACTCCATGAAATACTTATTTGATGTGCATTCAAACAAATACGAAGATTGTTGACTTGGCTTTTATTATAACTGGTAATATGAAATGAGGGTTAATTTATATAGAGATAAGTTTATATAGAAATAAATAAATGAGTTGTTTATAATTTGACTACCTACTTAAATGATGATACTATGCCACTATCCTAAGTATGATTTTTTCAAACACCTTTCTCAATTTTCTGTTATTGGCTACGTTTATTACGCTGTTAGGACTACAAAAATCCAACATATAGAATAACAAGTTAAATTATAAGGAAATTGAGACCAAATATTTCAGTTTAAATTATTTTTATTTTTAACTTTTAGTAAATATCTGATGAATATTGACTGTCATTTTGGTGGAGTTTCCCGAAAGTAACTTGTTCGTAAAAAGCTGTTATAAAATTAAAATCCGTTAGTATTTAAAATATAACAGTAATAACAATAAGTTCTATGTAGAATCATACGTTAATGGTACGAGTATATGTTATTTGATATGCTGATTACGAATCAATATGAATTTTTTTTTAAATCGCAAAATTATTTTCCATGTGTCCCAGTCCAAAATTTTTCGTTGCCACTGGGTGGATGATTATGTTAAAGATAATAATTAAATAAAATTCTATTATAAATAACTGCTGATAATTGAATTGTGTAATTATTCTTTCATAGTAGTACGTCAGTAGGTAAATTTATTGTTTCTTCTCTTAAATGTACGGCAGCATGCATGGTTCCAGGATGACGGTGCACCACCGCACTTTACATGTAATGTGCGACAATACTTAACTCAAACCTTTGAGGATAGGTGGATAGGACGTGGTAGTTCTGTACAATGGCTTCCTAGATCTCCGGATCTAAGTCCATTAGATTTTTATATTTGGGGCTATTTCAAATCATTAGTTTATGATAACCAGGAAGCTGAGTGAAACTCTGGAAGAACTGAGGGAACGGGTAGAAAACGCTGCTAATTTTATGAGACATCATAATTCGTTCAACGAAGCTTGCAGCGTGTCTTTAATTCACCGAGCTGCATTATGTATGGCAGAGAATGGCAACAATTTTGAGCAATTTTTGTAAAAATGATTCGAATTGTATGTGTTTCATTTATTTTGACATGTCAATTATTTTGAATACATAATAAACTATAGTTATCGTTCCATTAAAAATAATTAAATTTTGTTTGTTTATTTTACTAGTATTATGTAATTTAAATTGTTGATTACTTACTTCATTGTTTGTGTTTAATAGGAAAGCGAATCCAGTGCAGTACTACAAAAAATGTTTTAAGTAAACAACCCTTAATTTTTCGAATTTAAAAAAAATTCTTTTAGATTCGTAATCAGCATATCAAACAACATATACCATTATATATCATATACCTGAAGTTATGAAACACCCTGTATATATATATACGAGGGTCGTTCAATAAGTCCTTAGAAAATCCAAGAGATGGTGCTCGTAGTATCGAAAATGAATTTTTTCCAGTAAGCAGCACTCCTAACTAGTCAACTGTTAGAGTTTTAGCTTTAGCCGTCACGTAGTTTCATTGTTGTTGTCAATTGTAGTAAAAAACTTTTGATTGTTTATAATAATGGATAAAAGTGAGTTTCGAGCGGTGATTAAACATCTGTATTTAAAAGGCTTAACGCCGAAAGAAATTAAAGCTGAGTTGGATGAAGTTCATGGCACATCTGCTCCTGTGTTTGCAACTGTTTACAATTGGGTGAATGAGTTTAAACGTGGCCGTACATCCACAAAAGATGAACATCGTTCCAGACGCCCTGTAGAAGTGTCTACCCCCGGAATGATTGACCAAATCCACGATATGGTTTTAAGTGACCGACGAATCAAAGTGCGCGAAATAGTTGAGGCTACAGGCATATCACAAGGCACAGTCGCTTTAATTTTGCACGAAAAATTAGGTGTGAAAAAAATCTCGGCAAGATGGGTGCCGCGGTTGCTCACAGTGGAGAGTAAACGCAATCGTGTGGTGGACTCTGAGGCTGTTTTGGCGCTTTTCCGTCGTAATCCTGAAGATTTTCTGCGTCGATACATAACTGTGGATGAGACTTGGATACATTACTACACTCCAGAGACAAAAGAACAGTGGATTTTTAAAGGCGAACGGGCTCCGAAGAAGGTGAAGACGGAGAAATCGGCTAGCAAGGTTATGGCAACGGTCTTTTGGGATGCACGCGGAATCATCTTCATCGACTATTTGAGCGAAGAAATAAAAGAAAAAGTCCTCATTTGAAACGCAAAAAGGTCCTTTTTCATCAAGACAATGCACGTGTGCACACCTGCGCAGTTGCGATGGCCAAAATTATGGAATTAAAGTTCCAATTATTGCAACATCCACCGTATTCACCAGATTTGGCCCCCAGTGACTTTTTCTTATTTCCAAACTTAAAGAAATGGCTTGGCGGACGAAGGTTTACGTCTAGTGAGGAGGTCATCGCCCAACCGGAAGCCTATTTTGAGGAGCTTCCGAAATCCTACTTTTTGGACGGCTTAAAAAATTTGGGAAAACGATTAGAGAAGTGTATAGAGCTAAAAGGAGATTATGTAGAAAAATTTAAAAAATCTACCCAAAAAAAGTGTTTTTTCTACTTTTTTCTAAGGACTTATTGAACGACCCTCGTATATATATATATATATATATATATATATATATATATATATATATATATATATATATAAATATACAGAGTGTTTCAGAACTTCCGTACCTCCCGAATATCTCGCGAAAAACCAAACGTATTGAGAAACCAAAAAATACGTCCAAAATATTTTTGAAAGTTCTATCGAATGACAATAAATAAATGTTCCTCTCTCACCCCCTGAAGTGAGGGAGGGGTGTCACTTTGTAATCTTAAATGGTAAACCCAGTTTTTATATATATATGCAGATATAAAAAATGAAGGTCTTGTCTGAAATTTTTTTTCGGTTCGCGAATGATGGTGTTATAATCGCGAAAAACAAAATTTCTTATTCTGACGATTTTCAAGGTCAGATTCGAAAAATAAAGTAAAGGCGTGTTGATATTTTGTAAATGTGTAAGTTCAGGGCTTATCGTATTGAACAAGTTGCAACTTATATCTGGGAGTAACCACAGAAAAAAAGTATGAAAATGTACCAAAATAAGAATATTTAAGACATTAGCGAAAGTAGTAATGGAGTATAACATAGAGTTAATTTATGTTACACTGTACAACAGGAACTTATTCCTAATTATTGTGCAGGATCCGCACTCACCGAGTCTCAATGTAGGAGTTCATATAATTTTAGCTTGAGTGTGATTCGAACTCGGTATCTTCGGATTCGAATTCCATATCGCTATCCACATCACCGTACTGACATCAAGGTAAATACAAAATAAAAGAAAAATCAGAGATATTTTTGCTTTTATTGAGTGACCTTATCTTCTTTTAAATAAGTAGTTTACTAGTTCTTTAATTTTTGTTTAATTTAATTAAAACCGTATCACTTACCGTCTGTATATCCGTGTATGATCATCTTACTTGGGATAGCTTGTATACTGAACAAAACTATATATAATTTATATGATCCTTAAAATAAAATACCGGAAATATAATAGAATGAGTTTTCGTAGTGTATAGACGTGCTTACTGTGTGCTTCTAAATTAGTATTAGAATGCCACCAACTCGAGGTCAAGTTGCTGAAACTGCTGCAATAATTTCAAAAGCTGTGATAGAAGTGTATTTTAATAATAATTACTTCCGGTAAATTATTTCTAATAAAGGTAATGAAGTGATCATGACAAATGATTTTTGTCAAAATTATCTCTTCAACACAAGGATTTAATAACAAGTAAGTTTGGCACAATTATAAATTCACTCAACACGCGAATAAATGAATTAGCAGCTGCGAAAAACAACTTGAAAAACAGTTGGAGGTTGATAAAGCAGCAATAGATGACTTAAAATAGGACTCACGCCGGAACAACGTGTGAATCTTCGGGGTTCCAGAACCTGTTAATCAACAAACTCGTCATCGACATCTGTCTAGAGAAACTGAGTGGTTTTCCTAAACTCCTGCAGCATCGATAGAAGGTACCGAACTGGTAAACCGCCCAAAATAAATTGTATGGTCAGCCCTGTTATTGTCAAATTTATTAGTTATTTGGATAAATATAGTTATATCTAAAATAAAAAAATATAAGGCACAAAATATGTCATTAAAGAAGATTTTGCTAAAAAAGTTTAGATTTGCTCAACAAAACTGTAGAATAAGTAACGTTTAAAACGGTGCGGACACGTGTTGGTTCCATATTTGTGCGAATCAAGGACACTAACAACGAGATCCATCTTACACTGACATTGACAATCTTCCCAACTATTAATACAATGTCGGTGCAAGACATGTGAGCCGTGCGCATATTGACCTCACTTTAATTACGAGCCTAACCTAAAAAATCAACATATTTTATTTGGGTTTTACATTGCTAATTCAATTATAATTACTTACAATTTTGTTTAAAATATATGTATAAATATTCTGTTTTCTTGTATTGAAAATACTCAACTATGAATATTTTATCATAATATTTTTACGACAATGCAAAATTTTGACATTTCGTACGTTCAGTAGTTCACTATACTAGTGATGCCAACATATAACCATAAAAAGTCACTAATTTTTGCCGGCCTCGGCCGGTAAACACATGGTTTCCGGACGATTTTGAGTTATGTAATACTGCTAATGCCGGACGGTGGCGCGAAAAGATTATAACGGGATGTTGACATGGATATCATAACATTTTTTTAATTAAACAAAATCTGTCAGATTTTCAAAGTCTACCTTGATTGAGAACATTTTAGTTATTGCGTTATACTACTGCAATTAATTTTATGAAATTTAAATATATTGCGACACAAATGCCCATAAAAGATTGTACAATGCTCGACCGTTACCTGAAATTTCCGGCACACGCAGATAATATGCTCGCACCATGCTCGCCTGTAAATTTCTGTATAACAGTCTTGCAATGTAAATAACTATTACTTTATTTTTATTAGATAGATATCATTTATGTTTTTATTGTTTAATCATTTAAATGTCAGATGTTTATACACAAATATCGATTTATTGAAAGATGATATATTAAACAAAAATACTTAATATTTGCAGTCACGGAAACATGGTTATCCGAAAAAGATAAGCACAATATTTATACCTATAATAATAATATATTTAATTATTTTAAATATACAATCCTCATACAATAGTTAGCGTGATTATAATATGTCTACATTTGTATTAAAGTGTTAAATATATAATAAGTCAAATGACTTATCGCTAGAAAGACATATTTATACCAGTGATTCCCAACCCTTTTTTTGTCGCGATACACTTTTAACAATTTCAAAATTTGGCGGCACACTAACAATAAAATAAGTTTAAAAGAATTTTACTTACCTATAATACAAAATTATTTATTAACAAGTTGATCGATTTCGGCTTATTAGGCCATCTGCAGAACGTTGACTGATGATGATGATGATGATGATCAGTCAACGTTCTGAAGATGGCCTAATAAGCCGAAATCGATCAACTTGTTAATAAATAATTTTGTGAAACTACATCAAGTGTCTACGTTCTTTATTCTTAAAATAATATGTACTACAAAGACAGAATGTTCATTGAGTGATTAATTACAAATTAATTAAAAGAATACATTTAATGCGAAATTTGAACTTGATGTTTTTTGATAATTTCGTTTAAATTTGGTCGTCAAAATGAGAATGCTACTCTAATTTCGGCATCTACATTTAAAAGTCTCGATCTTTTATCGTTTATATATTGGTTAATTCTGAAAATCCGAATTCGCACAAATAAGGTATAGAAAATTGTAATAATATTTTTTATTGTATAAAATTTGGCGGTACACGAAAGTGCCGCGTCACACTGGTTGAGAATCACTGATTTATAGTAATGATAACATAAAAATTGAATATAAATATCTGGGCTTATATGATCATGAAGAGATTCCATTTTAAAACAGCGAATAGGACTATAATTATTCAGTCATAATAAAGTTTCGTAGCTTAAAACAGGTAGTAGTCTAGTTTAATAGATAATAATTTTATTGTATTTAAATTTTCAAGCAGAAATATATATATATATATATATATATATATATATATATATATATATATATATTCTCATAGTCACTTATTGACTGCAGATATTCTATTAATAAAACCGGTTCTAATAGGTGAATAAATAAGGCATTCGCGGAAGAAATGATATGGTCCCTCCTGCTTATGTAAGTTGCACAATTTTGTTCACAATTAAGTTCGTATTTTATATTTTTAAGGATTAGTCATAGACCTCTTTAAATGGACAAACTATTTTATTCTATAATTGTAACTTTTGTAAAGTTAAAGTTTAGATTTAGAAAATAATTTCATCCAGTTTAAAGAACTGATAGATGTTATAAAATTTTGTGGTACATGATTTGCTTACGTCCTTTTCTATAAGATGGTTTTTGAAATTATTAGTAATAGTTGAAATTATATTTTTATTAATATGTTGATTTTCCCAGATTTCTGTAAATTCCATGTCTGCTAAAGTGATTTTTAATTGTGAACATTAATTGTATTTGGCTTCATTTTCTCCCCATTTATCTAGCTGAAGTATTCTCTCATTCAGCACTCTGGAGTACCTATTGTTATCCTTAAATAAAAGCCACAATTTCATTTACCGTTTCAGAATATAGAAAGCCACGCGGATATTACCTGATTCGAAGCGAACCATATGATTGAGGTTATTTTTTGACATAACAGTATTGATTTAAAATAGTTAACATTTCTCTAAGATTTCAGTGTGTTGCAAACCACATACTTGAGTAGAGAGCTGTTGCATTACCTGTTGTTTGTAGAAGTTTATTTTTTCTTTTCATACCAGTTACTTGATAAAATATTTTTCATTGTAACTGTGTTTACTTTTTCTTTTTAAGGTTTTCTTAGGCTGGTAAAGTGAATTTTCCTAAGGAAAAAATTATGGTCCCTAGATACCGGTACTGCGCCACTACCTCATCTCTATTGTTCATGTATTATAAATTATAATTACTACATTTTGATCTGCCCTTGTGATACATAAGAATTTTAGTTTTATTAACATTTTTTTCTCAATATTTGATTCTAGGCAGTTTTTTTAACGTCTAGAGGAAAATCTGCGTAGCCTAAGAACAATTTTTCGTTTTAACTACGCTAAGCCCTTTTAGGTTTGATTGTCATTAATACATATAGAGAATAAAAAGGTCAAAGGTAAAATAAAAAAGTCTTTTTTCCTAAATGAAATACTTCATCTATATCCATGCTACTTAATTCAATTTTTAAGTTGATTTTACAAAGTGAAATGATATTTGAAAATTAAATTCCTTTTTATAACTTGAATTTCACATTTTTCAATGGTATTCTTCTGTGCGTCGATCGTGTTTTCTAATTCCAGTAGTTTGGTGTTCACTACTTCATAACTCAATGTTAATTGCTTAACAATCTTGTTTCTTCCACATCGATCTTTTTTATCTAATACAGGGCCGTTTCGACCCGAAGGTGCAAGACGTGCGCGTCACATTTAGTTTTTATAAATAACTACTGTCAAAACTAATTTACTAGTAAAATAATTAATATAAAATTATTCTGATTATACTATATTTAAATTTCATTTAAAAACTATTCTATGTATCTGATTCCTAGAATTTAACAATACAACGTTGCACGTCTCGTCGCGTCGCAACCTGTTGGGAAATATGATTTTATTTTGTCGACAAGTCGCGTTGTACCATGATCGTCAGAAATGATTTGTTTTAAGCCAATCTTATAAATATGCACCACGTAAGATGATTTGTTATTTTAAGTTTGTAAGTCACAGACTGAACAAATTGTATTTTGTCCTTCATTTTTGTGATCATTGTTTAGGTAACTGAAAATTTAATAAAGGCAAGTACACTTTATGATTCATTTAATTTTTTTATGCTCGGTTAAAAATTAAAATAGACATATTTTAATAGATATAGGTTAGACCCCGAAATAAAAAAGATTATTTGACTATAACAGTAAAGATGAGGCTCCACGAAATCTGCGGGGCCTATTTAAAATTAATTTAGATTTTTTGACATTGGACACTGTATTATCAAAAGTAGAAGAAATGTTCGAACAAATAAAAAATAATCACACAGTTTTCTATTTTCTCAATAACTCAAACAATTTCCTTAAAATAGATAAAGCAAATAGGCCTATAAAATGTAAATCATGATCCATCTAAAAATGAAAAAGGTCTTATAGCTGGAGATTTATGGAAAAAAAAATTAAAACATCACACCCTATATTACCCTTGAGATGGACACTTTAGATGTGATTCAATACATATTTATAAATAAAAAAAATTATCTGTTTCCTAAATTAGCGATTGCCATAAAAAAATCATATTACCTGTAACATTTGATAGCGGCGAGAGAAGTTTCTCGAATCTTAAAATAATCAAAAATTATTTAACATGTACAATGGGGCAAGTAAGGCTTGCAGACTTATCTATTATTAGTATAGAAAAGGATATTTCTGAAGATATAGATGTATCAGATATTATATTAGAGTTCGCTTTAAAAAAGCAAGAAAACTAAAGTTTTAAAAAACTTTTTGTATATTTAGTATAAGTACTTATCTATGTATTTGCTTTATATTATTGTATCACAGTATATATACTTTGTTTTCTTTATATTTTGTTATTATGTGTTTATATCAATAATTATCGTTTGGATTGATGTATTAATTTATGATTTTAATAAATAAAATGTGCAATAAGTGTTAAGTCTGGCGTTCCTCCAGAGTCACATTTGGGCCCGTTACTTTTTTATTTTTTGTAAATGATATTAGTAAGTAATTCTCCTGTAAATTTCTATTGTATGCCGATGATCTTAAACTTTTTATGGTTATAAAAAATGTGTCAGATTGTATGCATCTACAACAGGCATGTCAAACCCGCGGCCCGCGGGCCACTTGCGGCCGCCTACAAGTTGTCTGCGGCCCGGCTAGGTTGGTATCAAATATTTAAAAAAATTATTTCCATACAAGGTAAAAATCATTGTTTTTCATATAATCTACAAAAAAAAATTCCCAAGATATCATATTTTGTTACAAGTGTCATAAATTGATAATATTAATATATAAATTTATCAATTTAACATTTATAAAAAAATATGATGTCTTGGGAATATATTGATATTATAAAAATTACAATACTATTTTTGAATATCGCGGATAAAAGCGACAATAGCGCACTTCTTGGGTGGGCCATGAACTATCGTAGTCGAACTTTGTTGAATGTGCACGAAAACCGCTGATTTTAAACGTAACCAACTGGAATTAATCAAAATTCAGTGTGATTCCATATTGAAACAAAAATATATGGAAGTTGGAATACCAAATTTCTATAATTATTTATCAGTGGACCGATATCCCAATGTGTTATGTGTAATTAGGCGTATTTTACCTATGTTTGGTAGCACATATTTGTGCGAACAACTATTTTCAACTTTGAAAAATAACAAATCGGCGGAAAGATAGAGATTAACAAATTAGCACATGCAATCCATTTTAAAAATAGCTACTGCTCAACAAATTCAATCAAATTTTGAAGATTTGGTTGCCAAGTTTCTTAAAAAAAAATTATATGATATATTTATGCAGTTTTATTTAACTAATGTTAGTTTGAAAAGACAGTTTTTTTAATACTTATACATTATTTTGTGTGTAATTACCATGTTAATAAAATATCTGTTTGTTTTCAATTGTAGTTTTTTTTTTGGTAATGCGGCCCGTGGTTTATGAGTAATACTTGATATGGCCCTTGGTGGTAAACGAGTTTGACATGCCTGATCTACAATGTAACATAAACGATCTATCTAAATGGTGTAAGGTAAACTGCCTTAGTTTCAACATAGGAAAATGTAAAATCATTATGCTTATCAGATTGAAGGAGAGTACCTGGAGTCTGTGGACAATTTTAAAGACCTGGGTGTCATTTTAGATCCCAGGCTAAAATTCAACCCACACATAGACTACATAGCGAGTAAATCCTCTCGAATGCTGGGTTTCATTTTGAGAATGACGAAAGGTTTTACCAATATTTATATCATTTGAAATCTTTACACATCACTTGTAAGGTCTATATTATTATATGATACACCAGTTTGGTCTCCTTACTATAGCTTACATATCAAAAACATTGAATCTGTTCAGCACAAATTTTCCCAACATATATCTTGGCGACTTCACATGGAGTCCCCCAGAAAACCGCATGATTATTTTAATATTGCTAATTTAATGGAATTGAGCTCATTGGCGTCTTATATGAATTATAACGATACATTATTTTTATTTAAATTAGTTGATAACCAAATAGACTGACCGTTTTTACTATCTAATTAGTCTTGGCTGATTCCGTCACGGAATCTGAGAAATGCTAAACCTATATGTTTTATTCCTCATTATACCTCAAACTTATGGAGAATATGGCGGCACTTTAATAGTTTAAATGTTAAAATAAATTATGTAAACATCGACTTGATTTCAATCATGTTATCTCGATTTATACACTTTGCCAAAAAAATGTTATTAGAATTGACCTGACTTTATGTTACATGTTGAAATCTAAAATTGTAAAGTCGTACTATACGCATAAATTGTAAATATTGGGCGATTGCCTGTTTGAATGAATAAATAAATTAATAAATAAATATTTTACATTTTCTGTCTGTGTCTTATTTAAGGTAAAAATATTTCAGAAACATAAATATAATAAAAAAAAATATATCATCACGTTTTTTACCCATTACTGGGTGTGGCACTCTGCCAAAGCAGATCTCGGAAAGTGATATATTTTTTCGCATGAATAATGGTTACTAGCCGTCAAATCACGGCCTCCAAAGATATTAGTGTAAAGGGAGCCACAGGGGTACATTTTTAAATTTGTGAAAATTGTTTGTCCGCTGTGGGAATCGAACCAGAGGTTTCAAGATCCACAAGCCAACTCGATACCACTGAGCCACCCACCCCATATTTCAGAAACATTCCAGTTAATTAACCTGTAGGAGGAGGGAGGTTGCAAAATTATATTCGCACACGGGCAACACTTACTCTAGGCACGCGACTGGTCTAATATATTGATTTTATTGAATATTGTGTGGATTTTATTTGACGTATCGTCACCACGTAAAAAATTATAGGTTATGTATGTAGAAGTACCACCAGTATAATGTATCAATGCAAATTTAAGTTTTTAATATTTTTCGGGTATTGTTTTATTAATATTACATTTGGGCGCTAAGCCCGCCATGAATGCATTTCAGAAATAATCAACATATTATTGCTCTTATATAGCAAAACATATTTGCGTATATTTCATCAATAATTTGATCGCTAGGATTTGCTCCTTATCTTTTTGCTTTTCACGATTTTCTCTTATCAAACTTTGTATTAATGGCTAGTGCTTTAGCAGCTTTTGTTTACTAAATTCTTTCAAAGGTTTGAAATACCGACCTAAAGTAGTGTAAGTCACGAGGAGCTGTAGTTGTTATACAGGGTGTTATATTTTAATAAACCCAGCAAATATCTCGCTTATTTATTAACTTAGCACTTTATTATACACCAAATCGGAAAGAGGATAGTGTGCCATGACTGTAGCTTGAAATAAAACAATATTTTTTGGTCATAATAATACAGAGAATAAGAATAAGGAACACTTAATAACAACAAAATGATTTTATAACAAATATTCAAAATTACTCCCAGTCTCTTCAATTCATTTTCTCCCGTTATGACCACTTGATTTTTGTATGGAGCTACGTGAAAGATTTTGTTTGTAATGAACAAGTAAACTCATTAACCGGACTGAAGAATAAAAATGAAGCAGCAATTGAATCTTTATCTGTTAACCAAATATAAAGGCCTACTTATTCTGTTTCAAAACGTTGTGCAAAATATATTGAAGAGACTGGCAGCCATTTTGAATATTAGTTATAAAATCATTTTGTTGTTATTAAGTGTTCTTTATTATTATTTTCTGTATTATTATGACAAAAAAATATTATTTCGTTTAATAATAATAATAATTACAATTGTTTTAGTTAATTGTTTTATTACAAGCCACAGTCATGGCTCACTATTCTCTTTCCGATTTGGTGTATAATAAAGTGCCCGCCATTTTACTTTTTAATAATGTAACATATGGATTCTTTTACATGATTGTAAAGCAAATTTGATGCACTTTTCAAATTTGTAAAAAAATATAGTATGTTCCATTTGAAATTTCAAAGTTGATATTAATTACTAATAAACCGGAAATGATATCATGAATGTACATCCGTCATCAACTAGCTTTCATGTTGCTGTATAAATCATGTTATATGAAAGAAATTGCTAAGTTGATAAATAAGCGAGATATTTGCTGGGTCTATTAAAATATAACATCCTGTATATATATAAAAATACTTAAACTTCAATATAATTATTACGAGTATATAAGATCCTTGTAGCGAACAATATAGGGTACATTCTAATAATTTACATGACTTAATTTACTTGATGAGACTCTATCTCCAATTAGAATAATTGTTTCCATGCTTATAGTTTGTGCCAGATCATACATGAACCTATAAGAATAACAGACCGATTTTCTACTTTACTTGATGTTTAACCATGTAGCATTTTTTATTGTAACACATCTGATCATTGCTTGATTTATTTAAATGTAAATTTTCTTGATAAAGATAATTATACTTTACGATTTATAACTTTTAAAAATTTCAAACGCATTGATCTGAATATTTTTTATTCTAATATGTTAGCTATGCCGTGGTTAAAGTTATAAACTTAATAATGTGGATTCGAAAATAGGTATCATTAATGACAACGTATGAAATATTTTTATATTTATGCACCATTAAAAACTATCAAAGTAAAAGGACCTAATATACTATGGATGACTGAAGAAATCAAGCATCTAATATCACTAAAATATCCGTTTTATTTTAGAATAAACAAACTAAGTAAATGAAACTTTAAACTTAATACAAACAATTAAAAAATCAAGTAACATCATCAACAGAAGCGCCTGTATCTAGAGAAGCTATCACAAAATCACAAATTTGAAGAACTTTAGAAATATACTCGTATATCCTGTCTTAACAATAATAATTTAAAAAACGACGTAACTATACCTGCACACCTGACTAACTCCGATGAACTCAATAATTATTTTGTGCAAAGTGTTCAGTCCTTCATCAGTTCTACCGGTAATAAAACACAGGATTTACTTAAATTTTATAATTCAAACATGTGTAGCTAGAAAACATTTAGATTTCATCCAATAACTACAACATATTTTGAAAACATATTCTATCCAATTAATTCAAATGCGATAGAGACTGACGGAATTTCTCTAAAAATGCTTCATCTAATTTTTCTGCATATAATGAAATACATAACACATAATCTTGACTTTTGCTTCATACAAAATATCTAAATCTATGGATAGCTGTTAAATAAGTCTTTTTCTTACAATTGAAAATCCATCTAATTTACAAATTTTCTGCCCAATTAGCATACTCCCAATTGTGTCTAAAATATTCGAGAAAATTATTCACTTACAAATCAATGATCAATTTATAAAAAACAATTTATTTACTGAATTTCAATCGGGATTAAGAAAAGGACACAGAACTACAACTGTCATACATCACGTCTGTGATAATTTACTACATGCAGTCGACGAGGATCATCTTACGATCTTAGCAGCTATAGACTATATATCATACATATTATTTCATTGAAACAAGAAACGATTCTAGGACCTCTCTAATTTAGTATTTATACTGCAGACTTTCATAAAATGCTCAAATTAATGAAGCATGTATAAACATTAATTACGATCTGAAGGTAATTTATGAATTTTTTGAACTGCACCGTTTTCTTATTAATCACCAAAAAGTGGCAGTTAACTGTGGTTTAAGATTCAAAGGTCAAATGCATCTTTTAATAACAAAGATATTCTACTCTCTAAAATGTTTATTTTCAAGTAAACTCATTTTAAATCAAAATTTACGCAAGACTATAAGACAAACACTAATCTTGTCGCACTTTAATTATTGTAATTATAGCTATGGTCCAAATCTAGATATAATCACTAGCAAAAATAATATAAAGGTCTCAAAATTCATATCTTTGTTTTATATTTAACTTGAATCGATGAACTCATTTATTTGACGCTGATAAGAATTTAAATTGGTCAAGAATGGAGAATCGCAGGAAACTGCACTTTGCATGTATTTCTCGAATTCGAATATCGAATACGAATATTAATCAGATCTCGAATATTCGAATACTCTTAAAAGTTAATTTATTTATTATTAATAATTATTTAATTATGTCCTTTTCATTATTTGAATGAAATTGTTAAGATAAAATAAAATTTAAACAAAAAGAAAAAGACGAAAACTTCAAATTTAAGGTGAAACGTACGGGCTGATGTTGGCGAAAAACAAATTTGAAATATGGTACGTCTTCATGGTTTTGAAACAAAATATCTTTGTTATTAATAACTTCAAAGTATTGTAATAGCTTTAAGTTTATATACAAATGATAAAGGAAAACATAGTCAAAAATTGAGGTCAACATATGGCGCGATGTTCGAGGTATTCGAATGTTCGCTATACTGACGTTAATATTCGAAAATCTCGAATAATGTTAATATTCGCGGCATCCGACTATTCGCGGATGATATTCGCCCATCTCTAATATATATATATATATATATATATATATATATATATATATATATATATATATATATATATATATATATATATTCACTCTCTTTGCTGATTATGATTTCTTATATCTTGTATTTATTTAATTAATATTTATAATATTGTTAAATTTATGTATTATTAAGTGGAAGAACAGTATTGTTTGCTGATCTTCGCTTCAATGAAGGATTATAATAATAATATAATACTTCAGCAAGGATAAACTAATTTTTTGTATTGAATTCTATGTTTAGCTGTTGATTATATTCTAGATCATGTACTTTATATCAATTGCATTTCATCGTAAAATAAATTAATAACCATTTTCAGTTTTGAAATCATTTTGTATCTTCATATAATATAATTCTCTTAATTCCGTATTCACGGCCATTTTATTAATTTTCTAATTCCTACATCATACACATTTAAACTTCAAAATAGATGCGTAAAGAATTTAGTTGTTTACTCTCTCCAAATTAAACCATTTGCTGTTCAATGCAACTTGTAGCACTCGCACTCGCAACGTCTACAAGTCAGTTAGTCGAGTAACTGAGACGTTAAACAACGCGTCATTTCAATTAACGAAGTTAGCGGTTGTCACTTCCATGTACGGTAGGGTGATGGTGATTTGCTGATTTCCCGTATTGATAAACTACGTGTTGGTAGGAACGAGAAGCAGAGGTGGTGGTTCAATCTGTCAACTGTCAACTCAAAACTCAATGAAGTGGTGTACGAATGGAAGAGAAAAGACCACTTGGTGACTTGATAAGAGAATGAGATAATAAGAATGCTCTTGAATGTCATGAGAGTATGTAGAATTCAAGAATTGTGCAACGACATACGATTGATTAAAATAATATAAAATTAAATTTACAGAATTTTAGTAAATTTTATATTACTAAAAATATTGAACAACATTTTGAACAATTTTTGAAATAATCTAAATTGCATCATATATGAAATAATACGAAATATCGCATTGCTTCGTAAATTGTCAAAAAAAATAGAACGTGTTCTATTTTTCAAACAATTTGTGTCCGATCATGCGCACGTAAATACCTTATGGTTCACATAGTACTGAAAGTAATTGGATATATCAATCAATTTGCTGTTATGCTACTACACAACATTAAAAATAAAAATTGTTTAATAATAAAATATAAAAATAAACACTTGTCTAAGTCTCACAAAATTCAGCCTCCAAGTCAACTTATTAGGTCATCGTCAGAGGCTGGCCAGCACAGTTAGTAACCAAAGACGCGTTTCGCTCTTATTAGAGTTCATCAGTATGATATAACCCACTCCTTCACCTAGAACAAAGTTCACATGAAGGAGCTGTGTGACGAAGAACTGTGCCAGCAGAGAATAAGATCTCTAACAAACAGTAAAATGACATGAGAAGTTCTGTCGAACCGGCAATGCCATCTACCAAAAAAAAAAAAGTTACGCAATGGCAATTAAAATAAAAAAACAACAAATACAAAATTAATTGTCTTTAAATGCTCACTTTGTGAAACTAGGTTTAATAATAAAATATAAAAATAAACACTTGTCTAAGTCTTACAAAATTCAGCCTCCAAGTCAACTTATGAAGTCATCGTCAGAGGCTGGCCAGCACAGTTAGTCTATGGTTACTATATTTTTAGAAATCGATTATTGAACTAAAACCGTTATTTTTTTCAGTTACATGTCCTTTTTTCTTATTGTTAATAATTGAAATGAGAAATACAGTGTGGCCCTAAGAGAAAATCTGCAGAATTTATTTACTTTCTTTTTGTATGAGGAATTAGTACCGTTTGGATACAAATTTTTAATGTTTTTGCTCTTCATATTTGCTTCTTATGAACAATTGAAGCGGAGAATCCAGCGTGACATTAAAAGAGAATGTTTGTAATCCGTTTAATTCTCCGCTGTCAATTGCTTCCTGGCCGTGTAGGTCGTACGTCTTTATACCTTACGTTGTTACTTTAGTCAAGTTTTTATTATCTGGACTTACATGTTAATTTTACTGATATATCCTATACTTTTGTTGTAAGTATTTTATATTGTTTGTAATATTGACCAATTTGTTATTTTGTTTTTGTTTTTGTGTTTTGTAGTCTTGATGATGGACATATTAATGTCCGAAACCGGTCGACTTTAAATTACATCTATTAAAGAACGGGAAGAAAGACGCTATTAATTTAAAACATTAGTTTTATTTTCCTTCATACTTATTGTGGTGGTTTGGAGTTGGTAGCCGGAAGGGAATTATATTTATTTAAGAGTAGATTTATATTTATTTTATATTTTTATATTATTGACAAAACACCCGAAATATATGTACACCAGTCAAACGCCGATAATCTACTGCCGAGTCAACTGCTAGCGAATAAATGTGATAAGACTAAACATGTCTTAATAAGCAGTGACTCTCAACATTTTATTCAACATATTACATTTATCCTTTCACGATTTTGGGCATTTTCTTTCAATATATCTATATATATATATATATACCGGGTGTTTGTCAACGGCCATGGCATAACTCGTTGATACTGATCCAAGCGATAACGCGAGTTAAGCATGTTAAATTCTGGTATCTTTTTTTATAAACATAAGATTTTAAATGGCCCCATAAAAAAAATCGTACGGATTTAAATCTGGCGACCATGCTGGCCAGTTAACTGGTCCATTTCGACCTATCCAGCTTTCAGGAAATACATGCAGGGATGTGCGTGTAGTCTACTGCAAGTAATCTACGCAATTCTCTACGTGTAAACAATCATGTAGTCTACGTCTTCATTTTTCATGTATACAATGTAGACTATGTAGACAATGAAAACACCTGTGTTCACTTAAGTCATATTAAAATTTTATCCCTAGAACTACGGAATTTTAAATGTTGGTAGAGATTTTTATTTTTATTCTAGGGATTACATGAAAAAAAATTAGTTGTGCAGGGCAAAACGTTCAAAATTTGTCAACTGGTTACTGTTAAAAATAGCGCCAAAGAAAACTCCGTCTAGTGAGATGGCGCGTTGATCGATTTTAAAAATATGACAGTTCGCCCAAGACCCATACAGACATTCGTCTAGTAATGTACGAGCACTTGCTTTATTAGTTTTATTATATAAAGACTGATAATGACCCGAGCTCACGAATACGAATACATGTAATAGTTACAAAGGAATAAATTTAGGTTATGTTGAATTTTACAACTGTCAGATGCATTATCAACATTGTTTACATTGTCTACGTCGCTAGAATTGTCGACGTATTGTCTACGTGTAGATGTAGACAATTAAAGATTACACGTAGATGCACATCTCTGAATACATGGTTTAGATATTCCACAACTTCTCTAGTGCTATGTGCAGGGCAGCCATCATGCTGGAACCACACATTTTCTTTGTTTGTTTCAACAATTTGTGGTCCAACAGCATTAATTAATAAATTCAAATATGATGCTGAATTTATTCGTTGGATGAAGAATGGGCCAATGATTTTATCACCAAAAATTCCTGCCCACACATTGACAGAATGACGATATTGTGTCCTCGATTCTACAATATTATGTGGATTATTTTGTGACCAGTACCGATAATTATGATAGTTTGGTTCGCCATTCATGGTAAATGTGCATTCATCTGTGAATAAAATACTACTTAAAAATTCTCTATTACAATTTGATTTCTCCATCATTATTTCACAGAATGAGGCACGCAGTTCAAAATCTCGTTTCAAAATATTTTGGAGGTTTTGAAATTTAGAAGGAATGTATTTATTTTTTTTTTTGAGAATTCTATGCACTGTCATAAAATTTATATTTAGTTCTCTGGAAATTTCCCGCACACTCATTGTTGGCTCCAGTTCTATTAAAGCAAGAATATTTTCTTCATTGTTATAAATTCTTTCATTTATTTCTTTCTTGAAATTTAGTGTTCCTGTGTGTTCAAACTTTACGATAATCCTCTGAATAGTTGCCGTACTAGGAATATCATGATGCTGCCAAATAGCGCTAATATAGTCACGAATTAGTCGTAAACTATGGCCAGAATAATGCCATTTAATTATTTGCAACTTTTCTTCATCTGAATAATTATTCATTTTTGATAATAATAAACCCTAAAATTGATTTAAAATCACAGTTGGTCAAAATAAATACTAATAATTTGACGTATAACACGTTACGCATTTGTTCATCTCTTGTTTTTAATTCCATGGCTATTACTATTAAATTGAAATTACGTGAATTTTCAAATTTAATTTCTGCAGTTATGAAGTAGTCAAAATGAATTTTGTTTATTGATTCGGATGTAGAATTTTATGCTTTACAACATTTATTTGAAACATTTTTTCCTAAAATAATAAATAATGTTAAACGCCTATGTTTCACTTTTCGTGTTACACCCGGTATATATCGGGTGTAGAATTGATATATGTATCATAAGATATACAATGGTATTTTTTAATATGGTGATTGTTGCTTCCCTAATTAAATTAGACTAAAAGTGTAAACACAAAAAATGTTTAGAATTAAAATCTGCATCTGATGATTGTCTATTTGTTGCTCAATTGTTTTTTATGCAAGAGTAAGATCCAAACTAAAATGGCTTTTATAAAGAAAATTACGAATTAAGAGTATGTAATGTAAGGGCGGTGAAAGCGATTAAAAGTGTGAATGGTGAGTTATTGTGGAATGAATTAGATGTCAAAAATAGATGGTGTGAGTATGTCAGGTGTTTATATGGTTACGTAAATGTACTGAATTGTTGTAGTGAAAATGTAAGAGTAAATGTTAGAAGTGAAGAATGGGATTTAGCTAAAAGTGATGTTAGTTTTGAATTGTTACATTTAAACAAAGGCAATGCTCCTGGTTTGAATGGTATATCGAATGAGATGTTGAAGTATGGTGGTGTGAAGTTATTTGACTGGTAAGTTAGTATTTGTTTAGATTTTGTTTGAAACGGTGTGTGACTCCTGCTAATTGGACACGTGCTATCATTTGTCCTTTATTTAAGAGCAAAGGTAGTTCGAGTGATTGTATTAATTTCCGTGCGATAAGTTTGTTGAGGTACGAACCTTAACAATCTCCAAGTTGAGTAATATGCAATGTGGATTTTTGCGTGTGTAGATTTGGCGGTAGTGTAGTGCCTGCGTTAGCTTATGCGTATGATGTAGTTTTAATGGGCGAATCTGAAGTACAATTGAGAATAATGATTCTAAATATAAATGAAGTAGGAAAAGGTTTAAATCTATTACTGAATATTGATAAATGTAAACTGTTAGTGTTTGAGAAGAGTAATTTGGTGACTGATTGCAATGTTTCGGTGAATGGTGTGAGATTGGGTCAAGTAGATGAGTTTGTATACTTGAGTGATGTGTTTTCGAGAGATGGAAGTATAGATCGAGAGATTGAGAGAAGAGTATCTGCTGGATGCAAGATATTGGGTGCTCCTTTACTTGGAACGTGAATGTATCCAGAGATGCTCGAATGTGTGTTTTATTAGTGTGTTAGTGCCTACGTTGGTGTATGGTTGGGAATGTTGGGTATGGATGAAGCACTATGAACGGCGTATAACTGCTGTGGAGATGAGGTATTTGCAAGGTGTGTGTGGAGATACTAGAAGAGGTCGTGTCCGGAATACATTGGTGTATGATGAATGTGAGATTGGGAAGAATGTTGTTAAAAGAGTGGGAATAAGACAATTGAGATGGTTTGGTCATGTAGAACGTATGTCGAATGAAAGATTGGTGAAACAGGTGTATGCTGGTGAAATTGATGGTGAAAGTTTGCGTTAACGACCTAGGAACAAATGAATAAATATGATTGAAAAGTTGTTGCGTGAACGAAAGATTCCGAACGTGAAGAATAATCTAGCTTGTATGAAAGGAATGACGAATGTGGTTGAAGCAAAACTGGTGTATCAGGATAAGAATGTTTGGCGAAGATTAATTGCGGTATAAATGTGATGAATAAGAACAAGCACATGATTCTTGATTTTAGGTTCATTGGTTAGATTTTTAGAATGTTGACCTGCAATTGTGTGGATTTCACTTTTTAAAACAAGCGCAGAAGATGCTCCCTTCCTTCCTTATCGTTTTGATTTATATTCTGTTTTTACTATAGAGTGTCCAACTGCAATTGTGTGGAATTCAGTTTCAAAAATAAGCGCAGGAAGATGCTCCCTTCTTTCCTTACCTTTTTTTATTCGTTTTTAGTTTTTACTATACAGAGTCTAACTGCAATTGTGTTAAATTTATTTTTAAACAAGTGCAGGCGATGCTGCTTTCATTTCTTTATAGATTCGTTGTTAGAGATGTAGGCGTAAGTGAAGATTTACGATACAGTTATACAGGAGCGAATGGATGGATGGGAATAAAGGTTTGTTGTGTGACGAGTATCGTATGTCGCCTGCTACTGGAACATTCCAGAGACGCAGACCAGTCGATACAGATTTGTCTGTTACGTTCGTCACAGTATATAACCTATTACTGGAAATTTCGAGATGCTTTTCGATTGTGGACAAGTTAGATAATGTAGACGTCTGTTACACTGCCCTCTCCTTATTTCTGTTTCGTCCTAAAAATTTCTTACTGCTTTATCGAGAATGTGGAGGTATTTGCGATGTGCCCATTTTTTACATGTAGAAGGCAAGTGGATGTAACAATCCACCGTCTTCCACAGTTTCTCCGGTTTTTGAGGGTTGTAACAGAATATCAGAATGCAGATGTTTGTATATACCGGGTGTCTGTTTTAAAAGTGTATATAGGAGATTAACATGGGAAATCAGTTTTTTGCATGCTGTTGCTCGGTGCTCTACCGGACAACAAAGATTGAAGTGTCAATCGAAAGATATCATTTTTCTGAATCAAACGATGTAAAACACTTTTCAATTTACTAGTAATTTGGTCCCGTAAATTAATTTTTAAGTTTTGTAAATTCACCGATTTATTCAATTTTTAATGAAAGTAAATATGACCTATGACTGTTTTGTTTTAATTTCTTGCGAGCAATTTATTTGACGTTTCTGACTTTTTGATTTGACAATTTTTAAAATTTGGTTATTTACACTAATGACGAGCGTATATTTACAATAAAAATGTAATACGTAGTAAGAGTGCGACATCAATTTTCTATTAAGTTTATGGATCGACCGATTCCAAGTGTAACCACAATTGCTAAATTAGTGGCAAAATTTAAAAAGATGGCAGTTGTATCCACGAAAAGTGCACATGAGCTCGGAAATCGCAATTTAGCAAGAATAGACGAACGTGCGTTATTGGAAGAAAGGGTTCTAGGAATGATAAATGTGTAGCACTAGATTTATTGCAAATGAATTGGGTGTAACATTCAAATCTTTAAGAGATTTTAAGGAAAACACCATGAAAAAATTAAATAAAACGAATAAAATAACATATAACTTATGCAGGCCTAAACTTTTTTTATAGTTTGATAAATTATATAAAACTATTTTGATCCCCTCCATATTGTATGGTGCTGAAATCTGTGCTATGCCATAAGTGGAAGAAATTGAAAATAGTCAATGTCAGTTTTTCAAAAACATTTTATTCTGTCCTGAAAAAACACCAACATATCTGGTTATAAAAGATATAGATCAACCCATTTTTGGAAGTTTCCATAATTGAAAAAGTACTGCGATGGTGGCACAAACTACTGCTAATGCCAAATAAGAGATACCCTAAAATCTATTACGATAAATAATTACTACTGAATTAGAACAACATATAATCTAGCCACTACAGAGTACTTTAATAGAAATAAGCTTCGCATGGTTATGGAATAAGCAAAATATGTTGTGTATAGGACTAAATCGAAGGAATTTAAATAACTTCATATTTATTTATTTATTTATGCTACTCTGCACAGAAGGAACTTAATTCCAATTACAGTATAGAATCCAGATTCACCGAGCCGCAGTGTGGTTACTCATATTTTTTTGCTTGATTGGGATTTGAACTCGGGCGCTTCAGTTTCGAATACTGTAACGCTAACCACGCCACCGTACTGTCGAATATATGAAAAATCTTACATGATATACACTAATCGTATTAATAATTCAACATTTAATCCCGATTTTAAATCATACAACATTATTGTTCCGTACCTTTACCTGAAAATTACATTTAATATCCTTAAACTATCCAGTCATTTGCGTTATTACCGGCAGCTGAACATTCGACGATGACGCTGTAATATCTTGTTTCTGACTGTACTGCACAGGGTTACTTTTACTGTAAGGGTCGTTGGAACGCATTCAGCTTTCGCTTTTTAGACTTACGTTTTGGCGCCCGAACTACCCACAGTGAAAGTTAGGTCTCGCCCAATCACGTTGTTTTATTTTATTTGTCACGGGAAAAAATTGTTTCTATGACACACGATCACCCTCTTGTTTTTGGACTGTCTTCGAGAACACACGTTTGAGTTAAGTTTAAAGATCTTTGGTTTGTTGTATTCTCAAGTGTTACTCGAAGCAGTTAGCCTTCATATAAGTGAATATCGATTTTTATATTGTAATTTCCTTGTTTGTTATTTTATTTTGTTATTATATTTATGTATTTATATTGCTAAGCTCTTGTTTAATCACGTGTTCACGTGTGATCCCTTCCGTTTCTAGTTGTTGTTATTAAAGTGTGCTACAGCGACTTTTAAACCCTAATTCAAATTATATTTATCAATACAGAATCACATATGCCATCAGTACAAAATATGATATTCTTTCATTACCAAACATATCCATACAATGGGTCTAGAAATTGGACTCGCGACTTGAACAGCAAATGTTCGATATTGCGAACTTCATCAAAAATGCAACCAAAATTAGGACCTTTGCAAGGAATTTGCAAAACTATTATTGTGTATATTGATTATAGATCCTGAAATGTATTATTTTTAAATTTATTTATATTGTATCTATTTTTGTATTTACTAATCATTTTTAAGCAGAAAGAACTTAAGCAAATATTTATTATTATATTTTACATATTTCAAGTGTTTTATAAATATAATTATTTTCATTAAGGGCCAAAATTTAAATTTTCTAACAAAGTATCTTATAAATATTTTTCTCAAACGAAGACAAAATATCGCATCGAAATCATACTTCAAATTATGAAAATTATATAAAGTGTCGTTTTTTATGTGCTATTTTTTGTTTGTTAGACGGATAAATTTATTAGCAACTTTTAAGGTAATTGAAATATTGGTCCTTAGTGTTTTCTAAAATATAATTACACAGCAAAATCTTAACAAGTTTTATAATACCTAATGTTAATCATGAATTAATATTTGTCTACTCTTTATTTTTATATGATCAACAGATTGTATAGAGAAAATTTAATTCTAACACCAAACAAATACGATGAATTTTGAACAAAATAAGCATTTCACTTCAAAACAAACGTATTTATAATCTCAATCGAGAACTATATCGTCTTGATAAAATACTGTTAGATTGTTTTTGAGTAACCTATAATATATACAACACTGGTCTGCAGTGGATAGTATTATTTTACCTAGAGTTGATAACTATCATCAATCAACATTAATTACTAATACTTTAGAGAAAATGAATGTATATTTAATTTAAACAAGTTCTCTTTCTCGCAATCTGCTCTTATTTTATGCAAAAGTCTTAGTGCAGAGGATTTCAGAGAAAGAAGCAGAGGAGATACAGATTCAAACAGCACGGATTATAAAAAAATGCAATACTACCCAAGTGCTATATATCTTCGAAGCAATTTATTGTCTTGCAAGAGTTACGATAATATGTTAATTCTACCAACTGATAAATGGTAAACTTCAGTTATCTTGAATGAGTCCAACTACATCAATTATGTAAAAGTATTAATAAATGTTGCGGCATATGTTACAGTTATTTATTTATTTATTTATGTTACGCTGTACAACAGGAACTTACAGTACAGGGTCCGTACTCACCGATTTTTTTTTAGCTTGAGTGAGATTCCAACTCGCGATCTCCGGATTAGAATTCCGTATCGCAATTCACACCACCGTACTGACGAACTATGTTATAATGATTATTGCAAATTTTATGAAATATAAACAACTATGGTATTAAGAGAATCAAATCAAAATGGAGTACTGACGAACTATGTTATAATGATTATTGTAAATTTTATGAAATATAAACAAATATGGTATTAAGAGAATCAAATCAAAATGGAGTAGGAGGGTCAGTGGTATCGAGTCGGGCTGTAGATTTGAGTACTTTGGTTAGATTCCCACAGCCGACAAACAAATTAAAATCGCCCCCGTTCACTAACATCTTTGAGACTCTCAAATTGAGAGCCATGATTTTACGGCTGGTAATCGCACTTCATACGAAGAAATATATCACTTACCGAGATCTGCTACGCCAGAGTACCACATCCAATAATGGGTAAAAGGCGTGATGATATATTTATTGTTTTATTTCTAAATTTGGAAATGTAATTGATTTAATAGTTGATTTCAAGCAATCCATATTTTCCAAAATTTTACAGATTATCAAAGATTCATAAGGAAAAAGTTCCCTTATGACTCATTGTTAACTGCATTAGTTCAAGTATTTACCAATTGTTTATATTTCTGGATCAACTAACTAGAACATCCGCATATTGGTAATACATTACAAAATTAAGAAACATTTTATTTATTTATGCTACTCTATATTACAAGAACTTTAGACCAATCACAGTTCGATTTCCTGTTTCAATGTGGAGGTAGTTCAATTATTTTTAGTTTAGTGGAATTCGTCCTCGGGATCTTTGAATTCGAATACCGCAACGGTACCATACCACTGTACAGCCAGTTTTTTATTGATATAATGAAGGATCTTTAAATATCTGCAAATTATATTCTTGTAAGTTTTCATCATTAACAAAAGTTCTTATTCAAGATACTCTCGAGTTATTAAAATGAATTTTCGAAAGATATTATTAATCTTTTACTATTGTCTGACTCCTTTTTTTCATTTCATTCATGAATACGTCGGTTGCAAATTATTATTTGGAATATTATAAACAAAAAGCACTAAATATTTATATACTAAAAGCTTCTTTGTGGTTAGAATGATATGTGGATGATGTTTTTGATGTTTTGCCTTATGGACAAGTAAATTGCTCAACACTCTACTTATAGAAAGCCAATATATACGAACTATCATAAATGGAATAAATAGATAAATAAGCTTGGATGTTTATTTAATTAGTCAATAATGACGTTACGGCTCTGGGTTTGGGTAATTATTATGTCTATTGTAAAATAAAATTTAATCAAAAACCTATCTATCATGTTACAAAATGAAAGAGAAGTTGAAAAAATTAAAACTTAAATGACGTTAAAATTACATTCAAAATAGATTTTAGGTTTAAAAGAGAACAATCCAGATTAGTTTACAACTGAGGAGATAGATTTTTGATTAAATTTTATTAAACATAAGACTTGATAATGATCCAAACCCAGGTCCGAAACGTCATCATTGCCTAATTAAATAAATATCAAAATCTACTTATCCATTTACTACCTTACATCTCGGCTTGTCTAAATCATTTAAACAATATATTCATGTTCCATCACATCTTCATGCTAGACAAAAATATAAAATATTTGTTTAATAGGATACTAACAATTGGCTATACTAACAAACTTTGAGAAGAAAAGAACAGACTTAAAGAAATATTTATGATGAATGGCTATTACAAAAATAATACTAGAAAGAAAAGAGATGTTAAATAAAAACACAATTTTTTCACTTTGTTTTTGTAAAAGACGTTATAAATAAAATAGGTCGAATATTAACCAGCAATTATTGAAGAGTGCAAAAGATATTGTCCCGCTTCAATTATCCTTGCGAATGCAATAAAGTTTACATTGAAAAAATGAGAAGAACAATTTTAACTAGATTAAAATTAAAGATGTAAATATTGTTGCCGAGACTAAATAAATAAATGGTCGATTAATGAAATTAATAAAGAAAAAAACAACATGTTCCATGAATTGTTGAAACAATTATAAATGCTTATTTATTTATGAAGTAGATGGCTCAGTGGTTGAGTCGGCCAGTGGATCTTGAGAACCCTGGTTCGATCCCCACAGCCGACAAACAATTTTACCCAAATTAAATCTACCCCTGTGGCTCGAAGTTCGAATCTCACCCAATCTAAAAATTATATGAACTACCACACTGCGGCTCGGTGAGTACGGACCCTGTACTGTTATTGGGATTAAATTCCTGTTGTACAGCGTAACATAAAATAAAATAAAATAAAAATAAAAAATAACCCAAACCGGAGGTGCAGATGAGGATGTCACTTTAAAAATCACAAAAGCACGACAAGCTTTCGGCATTTTAAACAAAATCTGGTCTTCGACAAAAATTAGCAGAACTCTTAAGCTTCGCATATTTAATACTAATGTAAAATCCATACTTCTCTAAGGATGTGAAACTTGGAAGGTTTCAAAACAAATATGTCAAAAGCTACAAGTATTTATAAACAGATGCCTGAGAAAAATTTGTAATATAAGTTGGTCCGACAGAGTGCGAAACGAGGACCGTCTAATCCAAACTCAGCAAAAGAGCATCTCGGCAGAAATAAAGAAACGAAAATGGGGATGGATCGGACACACTTTGAGACGAGACGTAGTAATGTCGCAAAGAAAGCACTAGAGTGGAACCCCCAAGGAAAGCGTAAGCCTGGACGTCCGCGGCTATCATGGAGACGTTCTGTCATAAATGAAGTAGAAAAACATGGACAATCGTGGAAAGAAGTGAAGCAACTGGCCACCAATCGTAACCAATGGAAAATCTTCGTCGAGGCCCTATGCTCCGCAGCGAAGTAAAAGGAACACTATATATATATATAATTTATATATTTATATAAATAAAAATTTTGCTATGAGTTCAGGTAAATTGTCTACCAGTAGACTTTTATTTACTTGACTCCTACACAGTCACTAAATGCCCGATTTACTTATTTACAGTTTCGCTTTGTTTATTTATTACTTAAATAAAGATAAAGGTACATGTTTAATATACCTCAACATTGAGACATTGAGATTTACATAAAATTTTACAGACCTGAAACCAAAAATTATTTAATATATTTAAATATTAATTTTTCCATACTTAAAAAACAAATTATATTTAGAAACATTTTTTACTCTGGAATTAATATTAAATGTAGAAAACTAATAGAAACTTAAACTGCATTATATTTCCTTGACATTGAAATATTAAATACTTATTTTTGATGATTAAAATCTTGATAATTTGAATAGCTTAATAATAATAGCAAATCTGAGCATTTTGCAATATTTCGGGATATATTTAGATTTTTAGTTTATATCGTATCCGAAACAAATTAATTAATTTTTTTCTTAGATAGGACTTAATCAAGTGCATTGCATAACATTTTAAATATCTATATTGAAGAAATAAGAAGACATTTAAATTACATTATCACTTCTCTTATTTACGTTTTCAATTTTCCTTAAACGAACATCATATTTATAAAATTTATTTATGCTACTTTGTACAACAGGAACTTAATTCCAAATACAGTACAGGGTCCAGACTCACCGAGCCCCATAACACCGTAAAATCAAGGTGACTTGTTAAATAAGTAACTTTACATTGCTATTAAAATACAGATAGAATATGTATTATTTAAGCAATCCTTAAAATTTTAGTGAAAACGGTGCAACTGGCCATAATAATATAATATTTTTCTTTAAATTAATTGTCCATCATGACGGTTTTGCAATTAAAAATCCGTTTGTATGAAAATATGTGCAATAAATCCAAATTATAGTTGTCCATAGCTAGAATGTCAAAAAAAAAATTTAATAATGAAAACTAAAATTCAAACGTTTCGCTTTACTGAATACCGGGTGGAACATCATACCTGTGTACATAGGCGATTAACATGAAAAAACAGTCTTTCTGTGCGCATTGCTCCCCAAATTATTTTAGCCAAAAATGCTTCAAATAAATGTTGTAGAGCATAAAATTCTGCATCTAAATCAATAAACAGAATTACATTTACATGCGTTATAACGACAGAAATAAATAAAAAAATATAAAAAATAACGTTGAAAATATCAAACAGCCATGGAAGTGAAACAAAAATAGATAGATGCTTGACGTTTGACAGATTTCCTGATTTAACACCTAGCGATTTTTTTTATGGGGTCATCGTAAATGTAAAATTTATAAGCAACGCCACCCAAATATTAATTCTTTCAGAGAAGCTATCGTGGATAAGTGCGCCTTAATCACAAATAGGCAGCTCGCTAATGTACGACATTCCTTCTACAATAAACTTGGTTATTGCTTGGCTGAAAATGGAGGTTTATTTGAATATTTATTGTAATAATAAATTGTAGTGATTATTTTATTGAGAGAATTATTGTTTGATATTTGAATTATAATAGATAGGTTATAATTTTTACATGACTAACCCTATAAGAAATAAACGTTTCATTGAAATGTACAATTGTTTATTTATTATTAAATTGTAATCATAGGTATGGAGTTTTTTGTATGAATTTTATTACAACGCATGTAAATCGTCGTTACAACGCATGTAAATGTAATTCTGTTTATTGATTTAGATGCAGAATTTTATGCTCTACAACATTTATTTGAAGCATTTTTAGCTAAAATAATTTGGGGAGCAATGCGCACAGAAAGACTGTTTTTTCATGTTAATCGCCTATGTACACAGGTATGATGTTCCACCCGGTATATAAAATAAAGAGCGGTAATGCAAAACGTTACAATTTTATTAAAAAAATGAATTCTAAAATATATAAAACTACAAAACCTACACATTTTTTATGATGGATGGTTGTTACAAGAATATAATTTCTCTGCTACTATTAAAATATGTGGGACACTATTTAGTTTTATTGTATTATTTCTTGATAAAAATTGAAAACCTGGGAGTTAAATTATATTCCTGTTAAGAAAATAATTTATTATGAATAATAAAAAAATAATTAATCTACCTACATATTTTATTTCCGGCTTTACTTTCAGTTATTCAGCTCAATAACCAATGTTATAAAAATCATGTCTAAGTTTACTAATTTAAGTAAAATCGATGGTTCTGAGCTACACAACTGAGACATGCTTTAAGCACGAAGTTCGTATAAATAAGTCACTATGGTAGTAGATAACTATACGATTTAATTCAAAAAGTAGCTGAAAACGGCATTTTTGACCTCGATGCGCTAGCTCAGTAAACTTTAAGTTTCTCATATCCCATTCACAAAATTCGAAAATAACTTTTTTTCGATACCGAAATTGGCCGAATAGTAGTTTGTATATCAAAGTATTCCACTCTTCATAATACACTCATTCTCATTACATTCATTAGTGAATATAAATTAAAATATGTAGTTATTTATTCTAGTCAGATGTTTCGATGCGACAAATGAATACTCTTCAGTGACTAAAAAATATAATTGATAAAAACAACACAATACATAAATGAAGATAAAAAATAGTTTTCACAATTTGTGATACATCGCAATACAACAAAGATTGAGTAAGATAACTCGACTCATGACAAAGGTAATATTAAAATTAGAAAAAGCACATATTAATATGGTTAATCAAAAAATAATGGCGGTAACAGGAAATTGTTGTAATAATAAAAATGTAAAAAAAAAAACCAAAATCATTTAAACTTATTGAATATACGTTTTATACCATCACAATTGGTTTTATTATTTAAAGTTATTATTATATGTTTTTTCTTATCTTGTAATTTATTATAAACAGATACTAAAATTAGACGTTTTTGTAGCTTTGTAAGGTCCTATGATTATCGTCCAACAATCTGCAGTGGTACTCATGTTGGAAAATTCTCTTGTGAAGAGGTTGTCTGAACTCACCAACATATTGTAGACCAGAAAACCCACAAGTGTAATTGTTTTCATTTAATTTTTAGTTAATTCGGGATCTTTTATTTTAATGAGATTCAAAGCTGTTTAAATCGAGACGTCTGACAAGAATAAATAACTTTGTATTATTACATGGTATTATTCAAATGACCTACATGCATATTATACTACTTCTGAAACTTCGTCATAAGATCAACCAAATTGATACAAAAGAAGTTCATTTATCCATATTCAGACACTCATTGAACATACTCGTGTAAAATAGATACAACAATAGAAAAATTACGTTTAATAATGGGCCAGTGCGTCATTGTCGGTCAACACAAACGAGATAAATGACAATGAGATTTCACGTTTCACCCGCTCAAAACTGCCACACAGTAAAGTTTATTACTCAGTCCCGGTTTCAACGCCTGGCAATTAAAACAATACTAATGAATGCGTGATTTTTTTAACCCTATTAAAGGAATTGATGGATCTGTATGCCATTTGAGTGATGTGGATAACATGTTTGTTAAAAATAGAAGAACGAAATTAAATTTTATTAATGTCATTCCATTTTTTTGTCTTTTTGTTCTATTTTTAATTAGTCTTAATAATTTTTTTATTTATAAATAAAATAAAAGCTAAATTTTTATTTTGTTGATAAAAATAAAATAGAAAATATTATTTCCAGATGTTGAATCACAATAGCCAAGGATATTATTAGAAAAGAAGCCACAGAAAGCAAGAATAATATTTATGTGGTGAAAAATTCATTAATTTTCAACTTCAGTATCGGATTTTGAGTAGACTTATTTTTATTTATCCGCGTCTCTGTTCTAATTTTTAAACATGAATTATTATATTTATAGGTCGTGCTTTCGATTCGATGACAAAAATACAAAATACGTGTTTTTAAAATTTTTCTAAAACTACTCAGGCATGATATGCAAACATACCCTCCAACCCCTAGTAAGCGCGGTGAGGGTGAGTTTCAAAAACTTTATTGCACTATTCCATTCTCCATATATCTCAGCCTCATCCCCCATCTTCTTAAGGGAGGATAGAGTGAAAATCGAAATTATTTTGAGAAACTATATATATATATATATATATATATATATATATATATATATATATATATAATATTTTTGCTGGCCTTTATTCCGCTTAATATTAATATTTAACCATGATCTGATCTAATATATAAAATAATAACCCGAAAATATTTAAACATTATTCTAAAGCCCAAAAATATATTTTTTTCACTACTAGCCTAGCAACATGCCATTATTGACTTCGGTTTGAGTCGTGAAATTGTTTTCCCTACCGCGTCCTTAACAACGGTCAATAATGGATTATTATTAACGTAGGTAAATAATGAGAACTGTCACATTTCAAAGAAATACAAGCTTCTGAATTTATTTAACTCGTTAAATGGAAGGAAAATATTAATTCTGAATTTAAAATTGGCGCCTAATTTCAAGTTTGCAATCCCAGACAAATTTCAGTTTGAATAGTAAGTATCTTTCAAATTGTCACATTTTACATGTGGGTGTGCTTTATTGTTACATTGTGAAATATGTATTTATGTATTTATTTATTGTTATATTTATAGTTAAATTCTCGAAAAGGTAAATGTTTATTGTAATATTATTGTATAATCTTACATTATACAGTTTTGTTCATTTTAGGGTTATAATTGTAATTTTATATAAGAAATGGAAAACATGACTAGTATTCAAGTATCAGACACGTTTATTATTATACACAAACGATAAAGTCAACACAGAAAACTTTAAACAATTGTTTACAGCCAAAGTGGTCAACTACGAAAGAATCTCTTTTCAAATCTCGTCCCACAAAATAGTTAATTACATAGGTGGCGCAGTGATCGCAGGCTGATTTTTTGACGTTTGTACCAAAACAGCTGTTTTTACGTCATTTTGTCACGTGAGTGCCCGCAACCCATTGCTACAGAAGCCGTGTTTAATGAAATTTGAGTATTTCGTATATTTCATGAAGTTGCATAAAGGTTACCCACTGGCATATTAAGTTGCATTTAGAATATCTGGCATCATTGGTTGAAGTTATGACGTTTTCGAGATATGTCGCCCACATTTACTGCCAAAATGATAGCGAAAGTACTTCGCAATGAATACCCAATGTAAGTTTCTGAGTTATCTAAATTTAAAAATGTTGGAATTATATTTGGACATCTTGCTTATTGTATTATGTCGTATATTTTGTCTTGTAGGTTTGCCATGTCAGAAACTAATGAATACTTTAGCCATGTCAGGAGTGGGCCTCTTATTTAGATATTTTTTAACTATTTCAACCCTAAAAGAATCTACCAGGACAAATTTTCTCGAGGAGCCAAATATTAAAAAAAAAACAATGCTAAAAACAATAGAATTTCATTTCTGCCTTCTTGGTTTTTGTAGATATTAACAAGTATTAATATCATATTGCTTGTTATGATTATAAAAAAATTCGTTACATAGGATTTAAGAACTAGTAGTGAAAAAAATAATATATAAACCACGATTGAGAAGATCATTATTGACCATGCGCCTTGTACCCCTCGGTTGCACCTCGGGGTACAATCTTGGCGCTAGGTCAATAATGATCATCTTCTCAACCTTGGCTTATAATATACGGAACATTGACATAGTTGGTGCCAAAATTTATCTTAATACCAGTTATTTATACATTTTTTGTATGTATGTTCCGCCTAATTTACCTAGTAACTATTATTATTCCATGTTTAATTATTTTGATACCTTAACATATTTACATGATAAGAATGTGATCATTCTAGGAGATTTTAATATGCCTGATTATAACTCCGATTGTAAATCAACTACCGTCAAGGCATTTGATAATTTCCTGTCTTTTCTAAATTTAACTCAAGTTAATAATATAACTAATCAAAATAATAGATTACTTGATCTAGTAGCTACTAATTTGGATTGTATAGTGTCACATGCTGAAGAGCTTATTGTTGATGAGGATATGAATCATCCTGCATTATCTTTTGATGTTAAGTTTATTTCTGCTAATAGTGATGCTAAGTTTATTGGTAATATTGATATGAAAACTTATAATTTTAGAAAGGCTAATTACATTAAACTTTATTCGCTCATAAATAATTTTGACTGGAATCAAATTAGCTCATTTTCTGATGTAGACGAGGCCTGTAAGTTTATGTATATGATATTGTACTCTTTTTTTTATGAATGTGTACCCTTACAATCATTTAGCAAACAATTATATCCCAAGTGGTATACTTCAGTTATAATTGAGAATATAAAGAAAAAAGCGTATTTTTTACAGCTTTCTCGACGTAATAATAGCGATAGTCTTTATTATTTTAATAAATACAAACAGTTACGTGCGTTAATCAAGACTGATATTCGTCAATCATATACGAGGGTCGTTCAATAAGTCCTTAGAAAAAAGTAGAAAAAACACTTTTTTTGGGTAGATTTTTTTTTATTTTTCTACATAATCTCCTTTTAGCTCTATCCACTTCTCTAATCGTTTTCCTAAATTTTTTAAGCCGTCCAAAAAGTAGGATTTCGGAAGCTCCTCAAAATAGGCTTCCGTTTGGGCGATGACCTCCTCATTGGACGTAAACCTTCGTCCGCCAAGCCATTTCTTTAAGTTTGGAAATAAGAAAAAGTCACTGGGGGCCAAATCTGGTGATTACGGTGGATGTTGCAATAATTGGAACTTTAATTCCATAATTTTGGCCATCGCAACTGCGCAGGTGTGCACACGTGCATTGTCTTGATGAAAAAGGACCTTTTTGCGTTTCAAATGAAGACTTTTTCTTTTATTTCTTCGCTCAGCCGGTCCAATAACGACGCATAATACGCTCCTGTTATCGTTTTTCCCTTTTCCAAATAGTCGATGAAGATGATTCCGCGTGCATCCCAAAAGACCGTTGCCATAACCTTGCTAGCCGATTTCTCCGTCTTCGCCTTCTTCGGAGCCCGTTCGCCTTTAAAAATCCACTGTTCTTTTGTCTCTGGAGTGTAGTAATGTATCCAAGTCTCATCCACAGTTATGTATCGACGCAGAAAATCTTCAGGATTACGACGGAAAAGCGCCAAAATAGCCTCAGAGTCCACCACACGATTGCGTTTATTCTCCACTGTGAGCAACCGCGGCACCCATCTTGCAGAGATTTTTTTCACACCTAATTTTTCGTGCAAAATTAAAGCGATTGTGCCTTGTGATATGCCTGTAGCCTCAACTATTTCGCGCACTTTGATTCGTCAGTCACTTAAAACCATATCGTGGATTTGGTCAATCATTTCGGGGGTAGACACTTCTACAGGACGTCCGGAACGATGTTCATCTTTTGTGGATGTACGGCCACGTTTAAACTCATTCACCCAATTGTAAACAGTTGCAAACACAGGAGCAGATGTGCCATGAACTTCATCCAACTCAGCTTTAATTTCTTTCGGCGTTAAGCCTTTTAAATACAGATGTTTAATCACCGCTCGAAACTCACTTTTATCCATTATTATAAACAATCAAAAGTTTTTTACTACAATTGACAACAACAATGAAACTACGTGACGGCTAAAGCTAAAACTCTAACAGTTGACTAGTTAGGAGTGCTGCTTACTGGAAAAAATTCATTTTCGATACTACGAGCACCATCTCGTGGATTTTCTAAGGACTTATTGAACGAGGTAATTCTTTCATTAAAGAGTCGAAACAGTCTCTGATAACGGATCCCTCTAAATTTTGGAATTTTATAAACAACAAGAAATCCAAAACATCCATACCATCCTCTATGAATTTCAACAACAATGTTATGAGTAATCCTACTGAAATAGTTGACGCTTTTGCCACCTACTTTAAAAGTGTTTATCAAACTCCTACTGACAATCCTCTTCCTGATTTAATTATTTAAAGTAATGACAACTTTAATTTGAATGAAATCTTAGTCGACGAAATATTTCTAGCCACTCGTAAACTTAAATCTACTTATACGTCTGGTCCTGACTTAGTTCCTAGCTTTATTATCAAAGATTGTGCGGATTCCTTGTCACTAGGACTTGTACATATTTTTAATCTATGCTTGAACAATCAAACATTCCCTCATATATGGAAAACTGCAAGAGTTGTTCCTGTTTTTAAATCTGGAAACGAAAAAGATATTGTGAATTACCGTCCAATCGCTTTATTGTCTAATTTTAGTAAATTATTTGAAAATATATTATATAATTTTATTTATGCTAAACTTCAGTCTTACATTTCTCCATATCAGCATGGGTTCGTCAAAGGTAGATCTACCACCACAAATTTATGTAACTTTAACCAGTTTACTTCTGAGGTCATTGATAATTCCGGTCAAGTAGATGTAGTATATACCGATTTTTCCAAGGCTTTTGATCGTATTGATCATAAAATAATTTTACACAAGTTTCAAATGTACGGTTTCTCTCAAGTTTAACTTCCTTATTAGCTTCGTATCTATCGAATAGAACAATTTTTGTTCACTATATGGGTCATAATTCTCCTTCATTTATTGCTGATTCTGGGATGCCTCAAGGCTCAAATCTTGGCCCATTATTATTCTTAATTTTTATTAATGATATCTCATCTGTTATCTCAAACAAAAACTTGCTTTTTGCAGACGATTTGAAACTGTATTGTTCAATCCAAAGTGATATTGACTGCTTTTCTTTACAAGAAGATCTAGATAATTTGACTATCTGGTGTATGAACAATAAGATTTCTCTAAATATCACTAAATGCAAAACAATGACTTTTACTCGTAAACGTTACCCAATTGTTCATACATATACAATTTCTAGCTTGATCTTAGAAAGAGTTAACACTTGTATTGATCTGGGTATCACTTTTGATCCTAAATTTAGATTTAATTTACAAATTGATAAAGTAACCTCCTCGTCACACAAGATTGTAGGTTTCATTATTAGAAATACACGTTCATTTAGGGACATTAATGCTATTTTTGCCATATACTTCTCATTAGTTAGATCCAAGTTGGAATATTGTGCAATAATCTGGAATCCTTTTTATAGTACTTATATACATCAAATTGAATGTGTTCAACGAAAATTTTTAAAATACATATATTTTAAAGTAGAGGGGATTTACCCGGTACAAAATTATCCGCATAATGAACTTCTCAATATGTTTAACTTCACAAGCTTGATAGATAGAAGAAAAGCTGCTTGTTTAATCTACTTATACAAATTAGTTAATAATCTGGTCGATGATGCTGATACTCTTGGTCGTGTTGGATTTCATGTTGTCTCATTGATTACTCGTAATCGTCTTACATTTTATCTGCCTAGACCCCACACTAATATTATTTATTCTGCACCTTTGTATGCAATGTGTAATCTTTATAACATTGCTCAAAATAATGTTGATATTTTTGGGGATTCATTACCCGTATTAAAGCGTAGAGTTTATGATTTTCTTAAGTCCTGATATTTTATTTCTTTTATTTCTTTTTGTATTTTGATTTGTATCTTACAAGTATATTTTGTAATAATCTTTGTTAATTTTGATTAGTTTGTTGTTTTTACTTTGTAATTTTTTCCTAGTTACCTAATTTTAATTTTTTTTTTGTGCTTACTTTATTTACTTTGTACTATATGTTTATCCTGTAATTGGGCATTTTGCCTGTTGGGTTCAATATAATAAATAAATACTATTAGCTTAGATGTTCATTGTAAGAAGTGACGAAACACGGATATAATTTCTACTCTACAATAAAAGTTTATTGTATCATAAATAAAAGATTTCAACCTATTCTAACTCCAACTCACATTCAGCCTCACCCTCAACCCTCTAGAAACAGCAAAATAACAATTATTTCAATTGGTAACATTATTATTTTATTAATATTATAATTTTATTGAAAAATATTTCTGCAAAAAAAATTCTATCATACTTTTGTGTCGAATACAAACATAAGTTAAGAAATATTGCACGAGTACTATTCTGTGTGCACGAAGTTACTCAGTTCTATACGAAAACTATAAAGATATAATATACTCAAATCGAACATTGTGAAAAGATATATTTTTGATTGGTGATATCAACAAACAAATAGTTGGAAACAAATTGCCATCTCACTGACAAGCTTTAAAAGTTTTATTTTTCAACACTTGCGAATTAAATCTAAACGTTCGATTGAGTGCAACTTTAGTGATTAGAGTAGTTCAGTTTTTTGTGAGGAAGCCCGCTTTCCGGTACGAAAAACTAACAGATGTATTGCAAAATTGGAATAGTTACAAAGATCAAAGAAAACCTGTAAGAGTTGAATTCATAGGTTTTTATATATTGTATTTATTTCATAATTTTAGTGTTATTATAACAATCCTTACTAAAAAACATTGTTTACTAACTATAACATATTTCAAAAATAGTTTTGTAAAAATATATAATACTATTAACTACTATTGCACATGAAATAATTAAAATAATCTTATAATTATAGGCGACGTTGCAGAGTTATCATCGAGTAGTGAAGAGAAGACAGTCAACCTACAAGCCAAAATGCCATCGGTATGTGTCCTAATTTATTGCTACAAAATATTAGAGTCTGTTTTAAATGTCATCGATGAATCTTAAGCAGGATCATCTAACGCCAAAAAGTCTCGGAAGAAATATAAATATTTTAGATGAGGAATTAGTTAGCGTTTTGGATTTTTGCAAAATATCGAACAAATGTGCAGTTAGAATAATCGTATCGACAGCGAAAAAAACTTAAATACCTACGACGTTAATTCGTTCATCATTAACGTAACATTAATGCGTCAGTGTCGCGATCACGTACGACAAACAAAAGCAGATGCGATGGTATTACATTGGGACGGTAAACTGCTGTATAATTTAGTGAAACGTGAATTGTCAGACATACTATACCAATAGTTTGTCACTCATGAAAAAATTAAAAAATTGTTAGGAATGCCTGAATTACAACGTGGGACAGGAATGTTCCAAGCAAACGCTATATTAGAAGTACTTAAGGACTGGAGGTTTTCTGACAAAATTAAAGCTATGTGGTGTGATACTACGGCATCTAATATTGGGCAGCAACTATTTAGAAAACAAACTTGGAACAGATATTTTATTTTTGGCATGTAGGCATCACATTATTAAACTTTTTAAAGGCTGCGTTCGAAGAAAGTATCTCTGGAACCTTCCTAATCCGAATGTACTCCTGTATCAAACATTTAAAAAATCATGGAATAATTTAGATAAGTCCAATTATAAATCAAGAGTCGAATTCGAACTCACAAATGAAGTATTGAGTGTCTATATAGAAGATATCAACAGTTGTAGTGTTGAGGTTTCAGAGGATTTTCAGCCTAGAAATGATTATCTAGAGCTGCTGGAGCTGGCACAAATAAACTTAGGATTCACATTTTCTGCTGGTATTTGATTTACAGTTTCAGGTACTGATCACTACGCTCGTTGGATGTCTAATGCATTATAATGTTTGAAGATCTCATTTCATCGTTTTAATTTATATCAAGGTTTGGTTCATATCTTCCCGTCCAGATGGAGCACGGAACAACGATTTACAATTATTAAAAAGGATTTACGGTTACACATCATTCAATGATATATTATCTGAAGCAACATTACACACATTTATGGGATTAACAACCAGAATAAATACTTTATCTTCAGTTTTGAATACAATAGGTAATATATAATTTACTTTTTCTTCATTTAAACAAAAAGATACTTACAAAATTCTTTCACTTTCTGTTGAAGTTGGTTGTTTTATATTTGTATTTCAATTATTATTAGTTTTGCATTTTCGCTTTAATTTTCAAAGATACGTTTAGAGATATTGCCAGTATTTTATTAAATTTGTTTCTACCTGAACAGGAATTGTCTTTGTCTTCATTGTCTTGATTTTTTTAAATTTTAATTATATACTCCAAATATTATTTCTTTTAAATAATGTAACATATAACCAGCGTTTTTGCCGAAACCGGTAAATATTTGTTATTATCAATATTTTGATTTTAAAGATACCTCGTTAAAGATATCATATCCAGATATAAATGTTAACAGATTAATTGAAAAATAATCATCCCTTTTAATAACTTTTATTTATGCAGCCATTAAATGTTAAAGACCAACAACGAACTAATATTTTAAATGCAATATATAAAAATGAAATGTTCTTAGTACGGTTCTATTATCTATTGTATTAAAATAATGGTATTGTTACTCTCATTGTTTTTAAATAATTCTACTATTTTGTTGAATAATAATTACGTGTATGAAAATCAGATAAGACACTATTTCGTCCTTTTTTTAAATCGCCGCTTTGTCGCAATACTGCCATTCTGTCTACTACAGGTTATAATAAGCTGTAAAACAATACCTTTATACGAGTAATATGTTACATTAATTGTTCTCTTAATAAATAATTTTCCTAAAAAAAACCTAATTCTGGAATTATTACAAAAAATTCCGGGATATGAGAGTTTGAAATTTAGTTATTTGCCCTAGGAATTCGCTCCTGTGAATACCCGGAAGGCCGCCTCTGGTTGCGGCTAAAAATGTCATGTATTTGGCTGGTTGTTAAAATTTCCAAAACATTGCACTGTTCCATGAGCATTTTGTTTAAATATTAAATCTGGAAAATTTATATAACAAATGATACAGTATAAAATAATTTAATTGTCGATTAACCTTAGCATTTATGTATATACATAATAAAATATCTACATACATTTCAGATCAAATGTAAAAAAGATTGAGGAAAGTATTCTCATACTTGAATCATAAAGGTCTATTCCCAGCTGTTTGTAGCTATTACACTGTTCATTTCATCCAAAATTATGTTGCGTGTAAGGTGTGTTAAAAAGAAAAATTCTCTCTTATTTTTTGTAGACACATTTTTTATTGAAAGATTGATCGTTGAAGTTTTTGGCTGCAGCTTATTTTTACATCGTTATAGGGTTATTGACCAACAAATTGTTTTTGGCAGCACTTGTATATTTGATAGATTATACTTTAACAATAGCCATTATTGACGATATTTAAATAAATTGCGTTGTTTAGTTTATAATCATATTTCTGAATTTATTTCAAAAATCCTAAGAGAGGTATCTTTGTTCACTTAAAGTTATAATTTTTTATTATAATTTAAATTAAATTTTGTTTATATTTTCGGTAATTTCTGTAAAAAAGAAGAATAATTATAGTAAAGAATTTATTGCCGATATTAATTGGCTATATTTTGTTGAAGGAATACTAATTATTCTAGTTGATATTGTTTAAAGCTTTAATAAATGATCATGATTCGACGTAGTACAACATCTAAATATTTACATATTTTGTATGGCGCTATTCTATTATTTTTTATTTTATCTTTTTTCCAAAATTATTTATTTTTGTTTTGAAACTTCATCCAATTCGACACCAATCTATGGTTTAGAAACTCTTAATTGTTATTCATAATTATTTTTAAATTTTGATATATAGATATAAATAAGATTGAATATCAAATAGAATAGCTGGGGCAAAATATTTGTGGCCACATAAATATATCATTTAGAAATGTATATATATATATATATATATATATATATATATATATATATATATATATATATATATATATATATATATATATATATACATGGTGTTGACCGCGATCCCGGAACATAGGATTTTAACATGTAAAATCATACTATCTTAATTTCCTGCTTCCCTAATTATTTTAGGTAAAAAAGCTTCAAATAAGAGTTGTAGAGCATAAAATTCTACATCAGAATCAATAAACATAATTAATTTTACATGCCCTATAACGGCAGAAATTAATATGAAAATATTAAAAATGAAACAAATTTGTAAACAATTGGAAATGAAAATCATAAAAATTATTATTGTAAAATTGTTTGTGGTCCTGAAAAGTACCGTTGTTTTTTCTTATTATCATAACATTAGATTTTTTTGATTTTAAATTGAAAAGAAAATAAATCAGAATTATCTTAAATTAAGTGCTCAAATAAATATCCATTGTGTGCCAAACAGAACCCAAGTCTATCATAAAAATTGCGTTGCATATTTTTTAATTGTCGGTTTGTAATTTTTCTGGATTCTTCCAAAATTTTTCGTTTCAAAGAGCCTGGCATTTGCATGTATAGTTTTGTAGATATTATTTTTCAAATGCCCCCATAAAAAAAGTCATTTGGGAACAAATCTGGGGATCGAGCTGGCCAGTTTACTGGACCACCGCGTCCTATCCAGCAATTTGGGAAACATTATTTTAAAAATGTTTTAATTTCACTTGTAGAATGAGCAGGACAGCCATCTTGCTGAAACCAAATCGTATTTCCCCCTGCAACATTATCCAGAGCAGGCCCAATCTCTGTCTCGAGTAACTCCAAATATTTCTGGGAATTTAGTATGCCATCAATAAAAAAAAGGTCCTATAATATTGAAACCTAACAATCCAATCCAAACATTCACACTTTCGCGATATTGAGAATGGTTATTTAACATTAAATGTTGATTTTCTTTGTGCCAACTACGATAATTTTGAACATTTGGTTCTCCATTAATGCTAAATATGGATTCATCAGAAAAGCAAATATTTTTGATAAAATTTCTGTCAGCATTCGCCTTTTCCATTATCGTTTCGCATAATATCATGAAGTTTACTCTATCATGTTCAAAAATTTAAATATTTAAAAGATTTGTATTTATGTTTTTTTAATATTTTGAAGGCCATGGTGTGATGTATTCCTAATCCCGATGCAATTTCTCTTGTACTCACACTAGGATTATTCGATACCGAAGCTAGAACATTTATTTCATTAACTTTATCATCAATCTCAATATCTTCTTCTGGTGCAACATGTTTTTAATGCAACTGTGGCATGAATGGAACACTGATCCATATTTAATGTGATTATTAACAACTCTTTGAATTGTGTGAATTGAAGGAATTGGCTTGTGAGGATACGAACCCGCAAATAAATCTCACACTTGTCTTAAACTATTACCACCATAATACAACCTAAGAAATTATTTTTTTTCACTAATTGTGTACTCGTAATTGTTCACCACTTTTTCTAATAAGTAACTTTATAAATTGAACACTAATAAATAATTACTGGTAATAAATTCATGAAACAAGAAAAATAATATTCTTCTGACAGATAAATCGTTAATCTTTTGTTTACAATTTTGTTTCATTTCCAAAGCTAACCCGATTTGTTGAGCTAATTTTTAATATTTTCATATTAATTTCTGCCGTTATAGGGCACGTAAAATTACATCTGTTTATTGATTCTGATGTAGAATTCTATGCTCTACAACTATTATTTGAAGCTTTTTTACCTAAAATAATTAATGAAGCAGGAAATTAAGAAAGTATGATTTTACATGTTAAAGTCCTATGTTCCGGGGTCGCGGTCAACATATATATATATATATATATATATATATATATACGCCATAAATTTTTCCCTATTAATTTTAGAGCAAAAGTTTAAATACAATAATTGTTCAGAAATAAAAACTGAGTTCAACGAGCCCTTATTGATATACGACGATCTTGTCACGAGATACAGGTAAATTAAAAGTGCCATGAAAAATAAAACAAATAATAGTATTGTTTAGTACTCTTTGAGTTTGACAGTTTGTGTTCTTTTAATCTTAATGAAACCAAAGTAACAATTAAGAAAAATAAACTGTCAAACTCAAAGAATACTTAACAATACTATTATTTGTTTGTTTTTCATGGCACTCTGTAAACAGCTTAAATAAAATAAATAAATATATCATCACGCCTTTTAACCCATTACTGGGTGTGGCACTCTGCCGTAGCAGATTTCGGCAAGTGATATATTTCTTTGCGTGAAGTGCGGTTACCAGCCGTCAAATCACGGCCCCCAAAGATGTTAGTGGACGGGGAGCCACAGAGGTAAATTTAATTTGGTGAAAATTGTTTGTCGGCTGTGGGGATCGAACAGCTTTTAATTCTGAACAACTTTTGTATCTAAACTTTAGCTCTAAAATTAATAGGGAAAAATTTATGGCGTAATGAAAATTTTACCATTGAATTTCCTATATAACAAAAAAAAAGTAGACACCCGGTATATGTATATATATATATATATATATATATATATATATATATATATATATATATATATATATATATATATATATATATTTATACAGAAGTAAAGTCTATATGGAGAAAAATTGATAAAAATTCGAAGTTGACATAAAACTTGTATTACAATGAAAGCCACAACAATTCCAAATTTAAAATTTATTATTTTTTATATGATTAAAAATTATAAATCTTGTGAAATTATATTTGCAAACCACCATTTTTTTGTAATCGACCCCATGCACATTATGTATCGACGCCTATGACAAGACTGTAAACTCAATAAAAAGAGAAACTACTGTCAGAAGAAGACAGAAGACATGAAACGTAGGAAGGAATTGGACTAGTATAAATACATGTGTGTACGAGTATGTCAGAATGAGAGAGAAAGAGAGAGAGAGAGAGAGAAAAGAGAGAGAGAGTTAAAGGCAGATCTTAATAATCTAATATAGATGTACACAACATTAATATCTTAAATACTTATGTTAAAGACTTATTGCATTATCAAAACTTTCATCAAGCAGGTCATGGTATAAAAGTTTATTAAGATATCTGGGAATAAATGTTAGATGAAAGGCCATGGCCAGCTGAAATGGGATAAAGTGGATATGTGAGAATGCGGGAGTGAGGTAGGCGATTGCGTGGGCGGTAGATGAGTAAATAAACTGGTGATTGGTGGTTTGTTAAGAACATGAGAGCCCGCCTGAATAAAACATCATATCCAACTAAAAATTCATCAAGATGTACCAAAACAAGAAAAAGAAGGGAAGTAGCTTTTCGTTATGTAGGGCAATTATTACATCTATTAACGTGTTGTATTTTATCTTCATCATGTTTTTTAAAAAATAATTTGTCTACTTTAAAAAATAAACATTTTATCATGTAGTTAAACCAATAAGTTAACTTGAAATTACAATAGAATAATAGCATCAATTTTATTTAAGAAAATAGTATAGAAAAAATAATTTCCTATGCAACTGAGTGATCTCTAAAATTATGTATGGCATTATTTTTATCTCTTTTCTTTGTCTTTCATTATTTCAAATTTTAAATTAATAAAAATCATGTGTTTTACATTTTAACTTAAAACAGCATTAACACAGAACATTAAAATAACAAGTTCAGTAATTTATCTAATATAGTATTTCTTACGGTTCTCGGGTAAAAAAGATAATTCATCGAATTCAGTCGAAATAAATAAATGTTTTTATATATGTATTTATTCATACAGCGTATAGCAAATATTACAAATAAATATTCAATCAAAATAATTTTTTTTTACTTTTATTACTAATGATGATTGAATATAAATATTGAATAATTATATATGTTTAATTATGGCTACGTATTTAATTATTATTGTCAATATAGGTAAAAAAAATTATGTACAGACAGAAACTGAAAACAACATAAATTTATTATTGCATTATTGAAATTCGAGCAATTTAAATATCAAAACAATATAGTAAATTATATTTAAATTTGAATTGATTCTTTATACGTGTACAAATTTTAATTTTATTAGCCGGACGTTCACAGAATAGTATTTACTAATTCATATTTATTTTTATTTATTTATGTTACGCTGTACAACAGGAACTTTATCCCAATTACAGTACAGGGCACGCACTCACCGAGCCGCAGTGTAATAGTTCATATAATTTTTAGCTTGAGTGAGATTCGAATTCCGTATCGCTATCCACACCACTGTACTGACGGACATATGGCATATGAATTACGAGTTTCTCTCAAAATCAAGTAAATCGGCTCAAATTAACTTTAAAATTGGGATTAAATATTTTGCCAAAAATATTCTTTTATAGTTCCCCATTTATTAAATTATTCAATGTACCTATATAGTTTACTTCTGTACAATTTTTACATGAACCTTTCTTTAGAATCATCGAAAAATCTAAATTAATTGACAGGTTTCCATCTTAAATACGTATATAACAGTGTTTCGTGGATACATCAATATGTAAATTGTTAATAACCTTTTTTTGTTTAATGATCTCTTTAAATTAGCTATTAAATTATATCTCAACTTAGTTTTGTTATCTTCCTAAAATATAATAAAAGTAGTGTAAACATAATAAATAATTGGATTTTTTTCGGAGATAAATCAGTTATAAACTAAATTTGCTGTGTTGATAACTAGTTTATCAAAATAATTCGTACAAATATTATAAAATAATTTTTTTAAAAAGAACATTATCTTACAATTTAAATCACATTTATTCTTTTATTTTTAGTTTACCTACAGTTTTCTAGCAAATGTTAAATGTTAAATAAATTTTAAAAAATTAATATTTTTACTTGAAAACTAATACTACGAATATAAAAATAAATAATTTTACAACATATGTTATAATAGTGAAAAGTTTATAAATACCTCTAAAATTTTATTTAGAGTTGGCATACTTCATTTATCACAACACAAAACAAAAATGATTATCACTTCACCGAAGTCCACATTTTAACCAAAATTCGCCTCATGTACATAGCCACTTTGAATAAAGTCATGAAAAGTGAACAACCTCGTATGCAGCGAAGTATGCTCTCATGCGATGTTGTCGCATGAACCCGTCGCGTCCGATCTGTGCGGCTGTGCGCCACCAACTGACCCCAAGAACTCCGGAGCGACCGGAGCCAAACTACAGAGTCTTGACGCACGCTCCCTGGAACCGACCACCGCCTTCTAAACTCGGAGCCATTTATTTTCTCATTAGAAAAAAAATCTTTAGTTGTTATTGATAGGGGATGAGATTCTTTTGCTTTTTTTATCATTTCAAAATAGAGATGATCTATCAAATTAATGTAGTTTTTGTTCTGTTTCTATGTTGAGATTTCTTTCTAGAGATGTTCTTTTGTTAGAACATGAAATAATGTTCTGCAAAAATTTCTTTTATTTTCTTGAACGTAGAATTTTACTTAAAATTTTATTATTTTCCCTTATTCTCATTTTCCATTACCTATATTTTATAAATACGTGAAAATATTATTTTGAATATACAACATTTTCAAAATTTCTTGACAAGTTGAGATTGTTCATCAGTACGCTGGTGTGGATAGTGGTACAGAATTCGAATCTGGAGATTCAGAGTTTGAATAGCACTCAAGCTAAAAATTATATTAACTACCACGCTGCAGCTCGATCAGTACAGACCCTGTACTATAATTGGAATTCCTGTTCTTGTTGCACAGCACAACATAAATAAATTATATATAAAATGTGGTAGAAAATTTAGTTTTTTGTATTTAAGACATTTTATTTACATTTGAATTGAATACGAATAATTTAAAATGTAATTTTTTAAGACATCTTGCTTTTGCTAATTATTTACCTGGTAACATAGCGGGAAATATTCTCAAAACCGACAGACTTACTAGCATTCAGGTGATGCCTACAATATAAAATATAATATTTTACAAAGAAGTTCAAACTCTTCGGACATAGATATATTTTTAATATTAATTATTAGTTGTCATTAGCAAAATAGCGTCATCCAACATTATTATTATTATTGATTCCTCGAATTTATCATAAAAAAATCATATTATTCAGTCATGTGCAGGGGTATATTAAAAACAATTTGGGACAAATGGGATTCAAACTCGGGATCTCCGGATTTCAATGTCGTAACGCATACCACACTATTGTACTTCAATAATAAACATCACAGTAAAGCTAATACTTCGATTACTGGTTGTCGATGGTGTGACAACGGACCGCGGACTCATATGCAGCGTTGTTTAACTTATATTCTCAGCTCAACTGAAACATACCCATCCTGTCATGATCATTGTTAATTATTTCAGGGCTGCTAAAATATGTAACAGATGAATTTAATTAAATATAAGAATCCTTTGAAATATATTTATATTTTCACATCAAAGAGCAAACAGTTAATTCTGTTAAATTACTCATCTTAAATATGTAGTAGGCAATATTATAAATAAAAACACAAGGTAATATTTGAAAATAAATATTAATCACTGATATTTTAATTTAAATTACTTAATAACAATAATTTATTTATAATATCAAGTTTAGAAATATGTATTTGAATATTTAAAACATTAATGTATATATATAATGAGTCCCATCATTCCGTTTCGGAACATAGGGCCGGGCACACCGAGCCGCAGTTTTAACACTGCCGTACTGCCGGTTTCTTCAGTCAGATTATTTAAGGCGTATAAGTGACTAGCTTATAGCGCCCGAGTGTGATAAATACATGTAGCTGTATTTTTTATATTTTATGACAAATCACACATTGTCGGCAGGCGGATTCGAACAGACGAACCTTGGCTCGGGTGACGTCACAGTATGCTAAGAGCCTTAACACGCTCGGCCACCGCGCCTGCCAAAAACATTAATGTACATAGCTAATTATGTTCGTCAGTACAGTGGTGTGGATAGCGATATGAAATTCGAATCCGAAGATCCCGAGTAATAAATTGATAACTGCTATAGAAAATTATTATAAATTTGACAGGACAAATAAACTACATACTATGCACGGTGAACTATAGTGTTTTGTTTTGTTTCACAGAACAGAAACAGTAAATTGTCTTCGGCTGTTGTAGCTTTGCCATTTGTATGTTTTTCATTGTGTTCTGTTCTACCAAAATATAAATTAGAGGAAAAAGAAGCGCTTTAACACGGACTAACATAGAGAATTACAGTTACCAGTATCAGTAAGTAAAAAACTAAACAAACATGTTTGCTTATGAATTTCGTGTTTCAATGTAGTATTAAAAATTATACATTTGATATTTTAGACTAGAATTATGTTTTCACAACATCATAACTGATCTTTGTAAATATTTATGATTTGTAATTTTTTATGATGTACACAGAAATGAAAATATAGAAGTGGACATTTAATACAGGAATTAGTTATTAGCTTGTACTTATATGTCCGGCAAACAATTATATATCTAATTGTGCTTGGAAATCTAGACCTATCCATATTACTTTATATTAGTTTTCGGTAGCTAGAATAATATTTGATTTAAAACATTGCTTATGATCAAATAAAAATAGTTTATGACATGCGGACAAGAAAACAATTTCCTTCAATCAAAAGAAAAACTGCCTTTTTCTTCCTTGCGTATTAAATAACTATTATGTTATTGAGAAACAAATAGTTCTGCTATGAACGTAAACGAAGGACTAAAAGACCTTGGGCGAAATAGAATGTTATACGCCAAGGGAGAGGAATTCATATTTTATTCCAGATGTATAAAATTAAAGCAAAAGGTAAATACAAGGATTACAACACAACTGGAGTAAAAGAATCACTCCTCTTACGAGATGTATACACAATTTTTTCATGGCCATATCATTAAAACAAGGGATCCTGAACGAAATATTTTTTAGTTTCATTTTGGTTTAATTCCGATAAAAATAAATTTGTTTTGTTCTCTTTTTTAAGACAAACAAATTATACTTATTTTAATAATTTCAGTTATAGCAAATTAACAAACTAGTAATTTTCATAAGAATAAATAATACTTTACATATGTATATTCCTTTGTGGTTTAATAGTAAGCAGGCAAGTTTATTACTGACATTGACAAATGATGAACATAAGAGAAGCACTTAATTCAAATTCTTAAAAAATAAAATGTACATAAAATATTGACAGGTGTTAACTTCACACAAGGGATAATCGCGTCCTCCCGTGAAGCATATTATACTTTCCATAACAAGTGCACAAAAATTACTGTCTTATCGGGACAAATGTCAAATATGGGTTGCGTAACTAGTTACCTAGGAAACGCCGCAAACAGCTAATAATCGTTGTCCCTAGGGGAGAAAAGCAGTGTTTCTCTCTCTAAAATTAGGGAATAAGAACGTGTTTCTTGTGCATGTGTTACGAAAAATATTTTATCTACAACTGTTAAAAAATGTTCAAGACGTGATTTTTTCATCAGTTACATTAATAATTTAATTTTTCTTATCAATATATTCTTAAAAATTATTTTACAATTTGAATAATATGAATTTATTTAGAACACAAAAGATATTTTTTCAAAACTTGAACTTTATGAAAGTGAAATCATTTGACTTTTAAATCTGTATCATGTAATGTACTGATATTAAAGAATGTTCTAGCAAAGATTTAAATTCAGTATAAAAATATTATATTTAAATATATTTTTCATTTCGACAATATTTTGATTATATTTTTACCGGAAGGTGTTCCAAGTAATTTTTTTTTGGATTTGGTATTCTAGATGTATTTGGCTTACTTTAGTACTTAATAATAACGTTTTCTTTTCAGCTAGAAATCATTTGCAAAATATTTTTAAAACGCTCATTTAAAAAAAAATGCAGAACATACCAAAGTATAGCCAAAATAAAAATACTTCGTGATGTTACGTCACAGATGATGTTAGTAAAAACTGAACCTATTACAATAAAACATTAATTATAATTTTAGACAAGATTAAAACAGTTTCATTCTAAAAATTAATTTCAAGTCTTTAAATAAAACTTGAATAAAAATCACTCTGTATAAAGCAAGGCATCATTGTAAGAAATAATACAAAGTTAATAAATGTATAAAATCACACTGGGATACATAATATACTCGTACTTAGCTTTGCTGCAGATGAAAAAAAAATATTATGGAGCATGCAATCTAACAAAATGCAGCATGCGGCGTGCACTTTAAGCTGCATGCTGTTTCTATTGCCTGTTATTTTGGGATTGCAAAGATTTGAATCCTGAAAAAGAAAATCAGTTACTTTATTTCAACTAATAAAGGATACGTAGGTATTTTACTTTAAATTGCAATATTCAAATAAATTTCTTATACGTTCTACGTTGTTTGAATATATCATCTAAAAAAATATAGAGTCTAGGAGAATTAGCGAAAACAAGAAAAAATCCAAAAGTTTTTCTTATGGAAGATTTTTGAATAATCTTGAATTTCATTTTTATGTTTCTGGATTTTACTAAAAAAATTCATTCGTAAGTTTATCGTTTTTTCCTGATAATTATTACCAATTCAAAATAAGATGTCATACTTTGACTAAGAATAAGAAATTATTAGTAACCGAACGATAAAAAACTTTTGATTGTAAATATGAGATTGGACACTGTACAAGTATATATTTTTAGTGAAAATAAACAAATAAATAAAAGATATATCATCTCGCCTTTTACTTACTACTACTGGGTGTGGTACTCTGCCGTAGCAGATATAGGTAGTATGACGAAGAGCCACAAATATCACATATATACAATGTACTAGTCACCCGTAGTTTCGGAGTTCCAGTCCCGCAATGGGTTCGATCCCACTGGATGACAGTTGTTTTTTTTATGTCGAAAACAGGTCCAGGCTGATCAGCTCTAATAATACAATTTAGCAAACATAAACGTGTCACTCAAATTCGTTTATAAATACGGCCGCAAACACAAACAGAGTTAGTCTGCTGTGGTTTAAACTAGTGGACACTTCTCTCTGAGATATCAGCGAAGCTTGTGAGCACCGTAGTGAAACCTCGTGACGTCCGTAATTATTATAAGTATTACATATTGTTATATTGTGCGGGAAAATCAACTTTACATTGACACACGTACCAGTCGTAGTTGTTTACGAGACGACTGGCACACACACACTGACAACTGTAGTTGTTTACGAGACAACTGTCACTTCCACATTGATACACGCACCAGTCGTAGTTGTTTACGAGACGACGGGCATACACACACACTGACAGCTGTAGTTGTTTACGAGGCAACTGTCACTTTTACATTGACATACGCACCAGTCGTAGTTGTATACGAGACGACTGTCACACACAGACACACACACTGACAGCTGTAGTTGTTTACGAGACAACTGTCACTTTTACATTGACACACGCACCAGTCGTAGTTGTTTACGAGACGACGGGCATACACACACACTGACAGCTGTAGTTGTTTACGAGACAACTGTCACTTCCACATTGACACACGCACCAGTCGTAGTTGTTTACGAGACGACGGGCATACACACACACTGACAGCTGTAGTTGTTTACGAGGCAACTGTCACTTTTACATTGACATACGCACCAGTCGTAGTTGTATACGAGACGACTGTCACACACAGACACACACACTGACAGCTGTAGTTGTTTACGAGACAACTGTCACTTTTACATTGACATACGCACCAGTCGTAGTTGTATACGAGACGACTGTCACACACAGACACACACACTGACAGCTGTAGTTGTTTACGAGACAACTGTCACTTCCACATTGACACACGCACCAGTCGTAGTTGTTTACGAGACGACGGGCATACACACACACTGACAGCTGTAGTTGTTTACGAGGCAACTGTCACTTTTACATTGACATACGCACCAGTCGTAGTTGTATACGAGACGACTGTCACACACAGACACACACACTGACAGCTGTAGTTGTTTACGAGACAACTGTCACTTTTACATTGGCACACGCACCAGTCGTAGTTGTTTACGAGACGACTGTCACACACACACACACACCATCAACACACACTAGCAGCTGTAGTTGTTTACGAGACAACTGTCACTTCCACATTGACACACGCACCAGTCCTAGTTGTTTACGAGACGACTGTCACACACACACACCATCACACACACTGGCAACTGTAGTTGTTTACGAGATAACTGTCAGTTTCACATTGCCACACATATCAGTCGTAGTTGCTTACGAGACGATTGACACTCATACACACCCACACACACCATTGCACCTAATATCCATACTTGTTTACGAGTCGGATATCACAATCACGAACACAGATCGGCCGCAGTGTTACCGTCACCTATATCGTTATCACTGCCGTACCGTCAGCGTCGCCGTTACCGCTATCATTTCCGTTACCGTCATTATCAGTACCGTTATAAATACTACAGTTCATTTATTTATGTTCATTTGAATGGCAAAGAACTTTTTATTTAGCTTTGTCTCTAGAGGTTACAAGACTTTTAACGAGCTAACCCGTGTAATAGTTATTTACATTGCAAGACCGTTATACAGAAATTTACAGGCGAGCATAGAAAGGTAACGGGCGAGCGCTAGCGAGCCTATTATTTGTGTGAGCCTGTAAATTTCACTTAACGGTCGAGCATTGTACAATGTTTTAAGTGCATTTGAATCGCAATATATGAATATTTAATCAAATTAATTGCAATAGTATAACGCAATAACTAAAATGTTCAATCAAGGTAGACTTCGAAAATCTGACAGATTTTGTTTAATCAAAAAATATTTAAGTGTCAAGCGTTTAAAATTAGATATGTTGTCATGATAACCAATGTCAACAGCCCGTTATAAATTTTACACGCGCTAGCACGTTATAAGTCTCGTAACCCCTAGAGACAGAGTTAAGTAAACAGTTCATTACGATTCAAATGTACGTAAAAATTATAACGGGCTGTTGACATAATAAGGTTAATTATTCATAATATACTTTTTTCTAATCCTGTTATTAAAATGATATTTAATGCGCTGGTTTTTATGGCGTTAATAACATCTTAATCACATTTAACGAACCGTGGCTTGAATATTTTAGTCATGGCTTAAGATATTAAGCACGGGGTGAAATTAGCTTCCGGCATTGTTACGTTCCAATCTGATCTTTTGTCCCCTTTAAAAAATTTTAACCTAAACATATATATGTTTTGTAATATAGCTTCATTTGTTTATTTCATTAAATTAGAGCTCATCAGTATAGTATAACTCTAATAAGCGAAACGCGTCTATGGTTACTAACTGTGCTGGCCGGCCTCTGATGATGACCTAATAAGTTGACTCGGAGGCTGAAAATTTTGTGACACTTGACAAGTGTTTGTTTTAATTTTTTTTTATTAAACCTGGTTTCACTTAGTAGATGGATAATTAATTTTGTCTTTGTTTTTATTTTTATAACGAGATATGTTAATAACACTTGGAATAAAAGTTATTTGTTGAAAAAATGTTTATTTTCATATTACTACATTATTTTGACTTTATAAGATTTTCTTTTAGGTAGCTTTAATAATATTATACAGCAGAATGTTCAAGATCGAAGTGATGTAATCATTATTACAATTCCGGACACTAAAACTGAAAAAAAAATCGCACTTCTTTTATAACGGAACCTATATGAATTAATATTTTTAGAAATTATATAGCCAAGACCAGAAGGAAATAAAGTTACGCGATTATTTTTTAAATTTTATTCAAAAAGTGTACACGCCATTCTGAGTATCTATATGTAGCCATACATTCTCAAGTCAATAATGTACAACTGGAATTAAGTGATGCACATTTACCCAATATTATCATGTCAAATTGTTAAAACTGCCATATGAATATTAATTTTATAGAAATTACGTGTAATAAAATTTAAAAAGTAACAAGAATTTCTGTTACATTTGGTTTATTATATATTAAGCTGTTAATATTATTTAATAAAGATAATTTTATTATTTGTAAACATATTTTGGATTGGTTTTACACAGCAACTGCAAATTCAATTATAATTGCTTACATTTAAGTATACAATGAACAATTTAGCTATTTAAATTGGTACAAATTTCTATCTTCCAAACACTCAACGTATAACACTCCGTATTGCCGGAATGCAACAAATTTTTGTACCAACTTTACCAATATATGTACCAGATTTAGCACTAAATGTATCAGATTTTACACTTATATAAGAAGTATTCTAAAATGGCGGGAAATTAAAAATATAGTTATCATAGAGTTTATCTTTCTTCGTTACATTTTATCTGAAATATAAATGAATTATAGTATTAAAAATAATGAATTTTATACTAACCATTTAAGAAGAAAATAAATGTCAGTTAAAGATTTGACGAGCATCCAAAGAGAAGAAGCTAAAAAATAACTAAATACACTAAACTTAGATGCCATAGAAACACCAAATACACGTAAAAAAGAGTATAAAACTAAGAACATGGAACCAACAATAGATGACCTATTGAGAACAAGATCGCGTTCAACAAAAAATTTGGAACTAATAAAAACCACAAATACAATATAACAGGAATACAGAAAAAACACAACAGCTAGCAATTGCATCTCATTTATATTTTCGAACATGAAAGAATACAAAAATTTCTTTACAGTAAAGAATACAGAAAATTAAATTTTTGCGTTAATGAATAGAATAAAAAGAACCAACAAAACCTGAATTTTAGTGAAGCAACAAGAGATGCTAGCAGAGAAAGAGCGATAGGGAGATTAACAATCTACACGAACCATAATACATGCACAATTACAATTACAAGCAAATCTGCTCACTGGATACCAGGAAAATTAACAATTTTTGCGTAGCAGGAAATCCTTTATTCTAATTTTCATGTATTTCTCTTCAAACTATCACTATAATCATACATTATATATGTTTTTTTTTCACTTTATAGGAGACATCATTAAATCCTATTTCGATGTACCAATTATTACAGCAGGATACTTTAATGCACATATTGGTGTTATGAACAAACAAAAGCTGCATATGAACGCTTGGTCAACAACAAAATAAATGGAAAAATGATAGGTTTAATGGGGCAAAGAGAATAAAACACGAACATACTGTACTGGATGGTTTATTTTACAAAAGACAAAGAATATAAGTTTTTCGTGGGACGCGAACAACCGAACAGAATGGTTTTTGGTACTCAGTTCCGGGACGCAGAGCGCGTTCTCAAGTTTGATGTCTTGTCGATGCTGCCGATGGAAGAGGCGATTCATACTTCGCCCCTTGGCCGTGACCTCAGTTTGGGTTCCGTCCTAAATCTTCAAGTTGCTATATTTGCAAAACGGCTTACCTTGCTGAGAGTTGCTTGATTGACTGCGGATGTTTTTGTGATTCGGCTTCCAGCTGCTATACGGCGGTTTAGGTTTGCCGTGATTGGTGAAGAGCGCCATGTTTGCTGACCTTGAACTGCTGGTTGATGGACTCGCCTGTCTCGACGATCTTCGTCTTGAGAGTTTCAAGGTCCGGAAGCACATCGCGGAATTCGACGGCCCGTTTGCACATGTCGTAGCTGTTCGGTAGATTCTGAAATAGCTTTGAGATCCTATCGAATCCACTCCGTGTGCGCTGCAGTTTGAGCTGGCGTTGGTTCCGTTGAAAGCCCGTCGCGATGTCTTCCGAGACGTAGCCCCACATGTAGTTTTTTATGAGAATGGCGTTGGCGTGGACTTGCCAAGTGTCGAAATTGTTCTTGGATAGTGGTTCTAGGCGCGTTAAATTTGCAGCAAACATCTTCGACGAAGAGCGTCGGCTGCCTTGTTGCATGGCGATAACAAGACTTGTCTCGTTTCGCGGAGCGCAACGCGAACTGGTGCGTAGTTGTAGCGAGCGACTAGTTTTTTGAGATTAGGATGGCATCGTGGGTGCCGGCGTGCGCTTGCCGAGTTTTCGAACGATACACTGGTTAAGTTTTCGTCGTCGTCGTATCTGTGCCTATAATCTGTCAGGTTTAATGGGGCAAACCGAATAAAACACGAACACATTATACTGGATGGTTTATTTTACGATACAAAGAATATAAATTTTGCGCGGGACGCAAACATCCGAACAGAATGGTTTTTACAAAAATATAACTCGTGCGTTGCGAGTTCGTTGAGCAATAGTGGCGTCCTTTGCGGGCGCATACATTAAGCTCATAGAATATAGTTATCTCCAATTATGAAATTATGGATCTAAATCAGTTTTCAGATTTTATTTTGCACATTTTGTAAGCGAAGTAATCGCATTAATATTTGATAAGAATATATATATATATATATATATATATATATATATATATATATATATATATATATATATATATATAAAATTTAGGGCCAAAGCATTTTAGACTTAATTTGGGTCAATAGTTTTGGAGGAAACCGGTCACCAAAAAATATATGCACATTTTGGTTGATCACTTCAGTAGGAATGCCTGGGTGTCAACCACAATAGGTTAGTGTGCAAGAGATTTTATAAATCTTATAAATCCTATTGCACAAAAGAGAATCATATTAGAATTAAATTAGTGATTCAATATACTGGATTAAATTTAAAAGAACTTAAAAATTACCTATATTGAATTAATATAAAGTGTAAAAAAAACTACGATATTCACAGTTCGACAAAATTCGATCCAGCATATTTTCTAAATGGAAAGTTATCATCAATTTGTCCAGTTGACACACAACATTTGCGTGATCTAGCTAAAAATAGAGAAAAAGCGTTTATAAAATGAAATGAAGCGTTTTTAACTGTCCAGATTCCTGGCAAATGTGTGGTTTCTAAGCGGGCCTAGAAATTTTGTTTCTGAACTCTGGTATTACGATCGCGTCCAGGTGACTTGAAATTTGTTGAGCAATTTATAACTGTCAGCATATTCGGCGGGATTTAGGTCCTGTGCTCTAAATTTGGTTAACTGATCGCATCCAAGTTTAATTTGAGATTTGTTGAGCAGGTACGTTGTCCAGCATATTGAATAACGATGCTAATTGATCGCGTCCAGATTTGACCTGTGATTGTGGGGCAAGGACACCTAATCATTTTTCAGCAGAACTCTCATTATAAGTTGCAAAATGGGAAACTTGTACATTGCAATATTGAAATCCAACGAATTCATTATTGTGAGTTCGTTGGTGACACTGAAGCTATTTCTGACTTACATCAGAATTGTATTATCATAGCCGCAATATTGTCATTGAGAACTCCGGTTCTCCGTAATATTAAAATCCAACGAATTCATTATCTAGATTTTGTTGGTAACCCGCATTAACTAAATCAGGCTCACGCTGGAAAATTGTAATATAATAGAGTAAGTGGGAAATTAGCATTGAATCGCACAAGCGGGAACTACAAAACCTGTTGTATTGTATCGTTCTTAATTTATTTATATTAAACATTGTTCTAAAACGGCCTCTTTCGGCCAGTACATCTTACTGCAGATCATTGTGACAGACGACACCGTCCGAGGCTTGGTCCAGTATCTGGCCTTGACGCTTCTGACCCTCGCGCCTTCCTAGAGACCCTGTGGAGCCATAAACTTATGTGTTCAATATATTATGAGCTGACTACCAAATATTGTAATTTATGTTTCTATATTATTACTATTGTTTAATGCTGGTTTAATTGTGTTCGCGGTTTACTTGAGGACTGTGACAGTGTATAACATTTGCTAAACTTCTGCAGTCCTATAACTTAACTGGCTATCTGGGGAAGTGGACATAGCGAAATAGCCCAAACTTAACACTTAATTAAATCTCGGTCGGCACCGACGATCCGGAGTAGTTAAACAGTCCCGCTCAAAGTCTTAAGGTGAGAGACGTCTCCCTTTTCGAGAGGGCGAGTTACGGCTATATATATATATATATATATATATATATATATATATATATATATATATATATATATATATATATATATATATATATATATATATATATATACATGTGTGTGTGTTAAATTCGCGAATTCTTGGAAAAACTAAATTGGTATTAATAACTAGTAGATGACTTAATGGTATCGAGTCGACCTATGGATTTGAGATGTCCATACCCGATAAACAATTTTCACCACATTAAAATTCTCCTTGTGGCTTCCCAACTACTAACATACTTGGTGGCCGTGATTTAATAGCTGGTAACCGCACTTCATGTGCATACATATAAAACTTATAGAGATTTTCTACGGTTGAACGCTAAACCCAGTAATGAGTAAATTGCGTGACGATATATTTATTTTATTTATTTTTAAATCTATTTTAAAAATAAAAATACAGTTTCTTATATATATATATATCGTGACGAAGTGTGCTCGTCACAATGTTTTCTACTATATAGATTACGATCGCGAAAACGCAACAACCGAGAGACGTGAAAAATCAACACCTAGTTTACGAGTAACAAACTCATCAGAAAAACGTAGAATAAACTAGATTGCGGGCCGGGTAATCAGGTTTCCGTTTTTAACAAAGCCGCTCCATATGCTAACATGGGACAGACAAACTATGACACCCTAGGACCCGTTTAATTAGTAAAACAGTATATAAATTGCGCTGACAAGACAGCAACTACAGTCAGATTTCAACTTTTCGTCTTACATCTCCGCTACCGTCTTCCTCCAGTCACCAGGCAAAACCGACTTCGAGGTAAGAAAAGCACTCCTGTTAATTTACCGTACCGTACCGTGCTTCCTCGAGGTCTCGTGCCACCTTCCGTTTTTGGAACTTGTGCGATCACCGAACAACTCACTTTGGCGTCTGTCGCGAGTAGTCCGAGACGTTACGGTGGGGCGTTTGCGTTACAAGCTGGAGTTCACACCGTAACTTCGCTATTCCGTCTCGTGCCACTTTCCATTTTTGGAACTCTTGTGCGATCACCGAACAACTCACTTTGGCGTCTGTCCCGAGTAGTCCGAGACGTTACTGTGGGGCGTTTGCGTTACAAGCCGGAGTTCACACCGTAACTTCGCGATTCCGTCTCGTGTCACCTTCCGTTTTTGGAACTCTTGTGCAATCACCGAACAACTCTCTTTGGCGTCTGTCGCGAGTAGTCCGAGACGTTACGGTGAGGCGTTTTGCGGGCACAGCCGGAGTTCACCACGCCGAAATCCGCAAGACGCGTCGCGGAATCTTTTCGACACACCAGCCGTCGTCCGGGGAACCTCACCGTCGCGACGCCCGGCGTCGATTTTCCGAAAAAGCGAAAATCCACCCCTCGCGATCGTTACGAGTTGACCCGCCGCCATTACGGGAACCCCACCACCGCGACGCCCGGCGTCGCTTTTTGACAAAACCGCGAATTCATCGTTTTCGAACCTGCAGACCTACACCGTGGATCCCGACTGTCGCTCCGGACATACCGGCGCCGCGACTCCGAGCGTCGATCTCTTAAAAGACCGCCGATTCACGTCACACGCCCCCTACGATTTCCTTAGCACCTGCGACCGTCATTTCCGACAAGTTACGTGTCCCGACGTCGGGCGTCGTTTTTCCAAAAACGTCGCCTCCGTATTCCCCGACCCCTCTGCGGTATATCCTACAATTTTTGACAATTGACAACATTCTTGTAGTATCGTCAGTGATTAATAAAGACGCAACTCATCAGTTTTTAACAACTTTGTGTTGTATCCCTCCTCGTTATGACGAGAGAGAGAATATGTGTCAACGGAGTCATGGAGAACTCTTCCTTATCCTTGGTGTGCATTGCATGATATGAATGACTTCACCCATGACTCGCCCTACGTACCCTAACTTATTTTTAATTAATGTGCTTACTGCATTTATTGCTAGTGGAATAGTGCTGTTTAAATTTGCTAATTACATTCTTGTGGTCTTGCAACCCGTTTATCAAATATTTGAATCATAACTTCTTGTTTTTTTTTATAAAGAACAAAAAAAAAATACTACTGATACTACTCCGCCACGTCCTTTAGAGCCACGGTGATGATGTTTGTGTTCGGCCCTGTGCAGTCAAAAGTAGAGTTGCTTTTATCTCTAACAAAATAATATGCTACTGACTTCCTGATGTTAAGATCCAGGGGTGGTTTTGAACTGGCCGTCTGCTTCGCGTGTGATATGGTGTGGTTGGTGTTTGTGGTGCTATTTGTTTTGCGATTTGTCTGCTTGCCAAGTCCTATAAAACTAATTGATAATTTTGAAAATTATTGTCTTTTTGTTGTGTGTTCGTCCCGGTATCTTCATTACTCTTCTCTGTCTCAGTTGCTGGTTCGTTTTCCTTGCCTGCTTCTATGTCCGCTTTAAATGGTTTTAACCGATTTACATGTACCTTCATAATTTTTCGCGATTTTTTATCTTTAATTTTATAATTTACGAGCCCTATTGATTCTATAATAAAGTACGGTCCTGTCCAAGGTCTATGTAGCGTACGCGACGTTCCTATCTGTACTGTCGGGTCATGTAAATAAACGGCGTCACCGACATTGTAGCTTGTCGATTTTACGTTTTTATTGAATTGTTTGTGTACTGTCTCAGTCGTTTGTGCTACGTGCTGTTTTACCTTACTGAATACTAGTTGCAGTCGTTGTTTTAACTCTGCAGCGTAATTGTCGTCGTAATCGTAACGTAAAGTCTGAGATCTAGTTATGTTGTCGTATGGTAACTCCATGTCTCGGCCATGCATCAGAAAAAATGGTGTCTCACCTGTACTGTTGTGCACGCTACTTCGGTACGCCATCATCACATATGGTAACCACTCATCCCAATCCGTTTGGTTTCGACTCACAAAATGCGATAACATATCTTTCAAAACTTGGTGACTTCGCTCTATCACCCCGATCGTTTGCAGTTGTTTGAATATTTTCAAAAATTTTACACACGTTTTTATATATTTCTGCAGTGAAATTTGCACCCAGATCTGTTAGTAGCTGCCTTGGCGCTCTATTTCTGGTGATGATTTCTTGCGCTAAAATTTTTGCAATTGTGCTCGCTTTCTGGTCTGATATCGCAAATGCTTCAGGGTATTTTGTGAAGTGATCCTGCAACGTCAGAATATATTTGTTACCCTTTGTACTAGTCGTCAGTGGTCCGACAACATCCATAGATACTCTTTGTAATGGCGGTGCTGGTTTGTGACGTGGTGACGTTTTTCTTTCATTGCATGAATGGCATTTACTGCAGAATTCTTCAATATCTTTGCTTATGTGTTTCCAGAAGAATTTTTCCTTTATTTGTTTGTTCGTTTTTTCGAATCCTTGGTGTTCGGCATACGACCAGTAGTGGTAATCGTGCATCACCCCATCATTGATGCTGGTACAACTAAATTATGATGTTTTTCGTTACCTGATTTTTCTTTAAACACAAGACCTTCGACATCTGTGAAGAATCCTTCCTGCTTTTTGCATTGTGTTATCTCTGCATCTGCTTGCTGTTTCTGTATTATAGTATGTCTGTCCCATACTGGCATGTACGCATTTTCTTTCGCTTCGATCGCTTGCACTGGAATTCGTGATAACACGTCAGCATTAATGTGTTTTTTTCCCTGTGAATTACTTCGAAGTCGTGTTCACTTAATGTTAGTGCCCACCTGGATAATCTTGAATTGTTGTCCTTGAACTTCATCAGCCATTTTGGTGGTTCATGATCCCGTGATGACTGTGACTTTGTGGCCATATAAATAACAACGATCGTATTTCACACCCCAACATACAGCTAAACATTCCCTTTCTGATGTGGTATAATTTATTTCGGCCTTGTTTAGTTATCGGCTAGCGAAAGCTATCGGTTTTTCATTCCCTCCAATTTTCTGACTTAGAATAGCGCTGATCGCTTTTCCGCTGGCATCGTTGAAATTCTTTAGAAAAGTCTGGATGAGTTAGTACTGAATTTGAGCACAGGATTCCCTGATTTCTTTTACATTTTTCGGACTTGGACAATTTGAATAATTGACATTTTGTCGGGATCTGGTTTTTCCCCTTCGCCATTAATAACGTGACCTAAATATTTGGTTTCTGGTTTCAAAAATTTACATTTACTCGGTTGTAGTTTCAAGTTTGCTTGTCTCAGCCTGTCAAACACTTCCTTTAGTCGTTTCACATGATCCTTAATTCCGCCATTATTAAAAACAACTACATCATTCAGATATACTAAGCACCTAAGTAAGCTATTCATAAGTCTCTGGAATGTACTGGGTGCATTCGCTAAACCGAACGCCATTTTTGTGAATTGATAATGTCCACCATCAGTTGTGAACGCTGTTTTCTCTTTATCTTGGTCCTGTACCTCAACTTGCCAATATCCTGATGCCAAATCCAGTGTTGTAAACAGTTTCGCATCCCCTAACTGGTCGAAGTTCTCTTGCATATTAGCAACAGGAAAATAGTAACCTTTTTTTCACTTGCATTCTGCATCTCTATATTCTTCTTTTATCTTCTTTTCATTGAATAATTCTGCTTGTCCCACAATCGTATTTTTCTGAATAACCATTTCCTTGTTGGTTATATTCACAAGCTTGATAGGTATTTCTTTTTGTGCTTTAGCTAGCACCATGTAACGCCATGTATTTGGATCTCTACTGTTTCCATCAAAATATCGTGTTCCGTATTGCCCAGATTCTGAACGGCTGTACACATTATTTCGCAGTTTGGTCGAATCGTAACTGTATCCTTTAACCTAACCAATTCACTGGTTTTTGTGTCGGTTTTTTCTTGTTTTAGGGTACTGATTTCCAACTTCTGAATTTTTGCGTTTATCTTCGGTATTTTACTATCAAGTTCTCCCATTGTTAAAGGTATCGGAATGTTGCTAGCTTGAAATTCCTGACCTTTCTCAACTACGCTACTTGGCTCCGTGACGATATCGTGCATTGTTTCCACTTTTGCTGCTGTCAGAACTTCTTGGTTCGAGTTGTCCGCTAACCGTGATTTCATCCGTGCCGTAATCTATGCTGGCTTTAAATCATTTTAAAAAGTCACGACCCAAAAGACCGTCTGCTTCTAACTTTATGTTGTCTGAACAAACCACATAATTTAATGCAATATTTGAATTTTCAAAACAGAAATTTACATTTGTTGTTCCGTAATACACTATCTCGCAACCTGATATTGTTGTTAACGCTCCCACATTCTTCGCTTCTATTTGCCCCTTTGTGAATTTTCTTTTAATTAATGTTAGCTGAACCTGTGTCTACTAACAGTTTTAAAATTTTATTGTTTACCAATGCTAACACAAAATTTTAAATATCTTTCAATTTGAAATCTGAATTTGGACTAATTTGCGTAATTACTGTTTGTTTATAATTTCGACCCGAATATACTAATACCTCCCGCGACGGGGCGCATGCGAGAGGGATTGCTCGTTTAAATGTGACGTATTACACTGATAGTTTGAACTCTCTGTGTACCTGTTTTTGTTTTCTGCTCCTCGATAGCCATTGTTCCAGTTATATCTATTGCTTCTTTCTGGTGGTGGATCTCGATATCTATGCGTATTGTTGAGGCTTCTGTTGTAATTGTTCCTGTTTGTTCTTTTCCAACATTCAGCAATGTTGTGGCCTGGCTTTATTTTTGGTTGAAGCTGGTGAAATAGCGGATACTTATGAATTCGAAATTACGGGCGATTTGGACTCCATCTCCAAAAATCTGAAAGAACTTATGGAAAATTCCAAAACTCTGAAGGAGGAACTGCAGGAAAATTCCAGAAGTTTGGAAAATAAATTTGAAGAAAATTCCAGAAGTTTAAAAGCTAAATATGAAGAAAGTTCCAGAAGCTTGGAAATGAACTTAGAAACTAAATTTGAACAGAAGTTTGAAAAAATTGAAGAAAAATTGAAGAAATCGAGGCAAGATTAGCAACATTGAATCCGTCATTGAATCACGAACAGCCAAATGTCAAACAAATTAACGACTTGATTCAGAAAACGCCATCCAGTGACCAGCCATTGAATAACGGAAAAGTAGAAGATTTGGTGACAGTGGGGATAGAATCATTGCGTAGATTCCATATGAAACCACCACAGTTTGATGGCAAGGTTTCTTGGCCTAATTATTACGCCCAATTCGAAGCTGCCACAGTATCTAATGGTTGGTCGTCATCTGAGAAGGCAACGGCCTTGATAATTGCGCTGCGTGGTGACGCAGTGGATATATTGCAAACAGTTCCTCCAGAAGAGCGGCAGAACTATCAACAACTAGTTAAGCGCTTGGAAATGCGTTATGGACACGCACATATGCAGCAAATTTATCAATCGCAGCTGAGAAATCGCTGTCAGAAATCAAACGAAAGTCTACAATAATTTGAATCTGATATCGCTCGACTAGTTCGCCTTGCATATCCTGACACCCCAGATAGTGTGTTGGAACGACTGGCTGTGCAAGGGTTCATTGATGGTCTCCGAGATAAAGAAACCAAGCTGGCCCTGATTCTGGCTCGTTCGAGTAACCTGTCCATTGCCTTGGCCAGCGTATTGGAATTTGAGGCGGCAGAACACGCTTCAAGACGGCAAGGCAATATTCGCACACTAGAGGGCGTGGAGGAAAAACACAGTGAGTATATGGAGGAAACAGCACGGCGTGTCATGACTGAGATGTTGCCAAAGAAGAGGCAACTTCGATTTTGGAACTGCGGTGAGCTAGGGCATGTGCGAAGCCGCTGCGGGGAACAAATAAAAATAAGACAGCAAAAAACTAAAGCGGGTCGACGCAAGAGGGCGAACGTCGATTCATCATAAAGATTCCCTGAAGCTAACTGGATATGTCGCATCTCTACAACCTAGAGTAAATCGCATTTTTGTGGATGGATTGATCGACGGGAAACCACATGCCTTGCTGATCGATACAGGTGCGACGAAAACCATCATCAGACCTGATACTCTTAAGAAACCGATAACGATTGAATCAACAAAATGGCGACTGCGCACAGCAACAGGGTCTGCGGCTACCATCTATGGCAAAGCAGACATTACCATCTCCATCGGATATACACGAATTAAACACCGAGCTCTGGTAGTTGACATTGAAGCCGAATTCATTCTCGGGATGGACATCATGAACGCAAATGGCGTCGAACTAAATTTAAAACGCGGAATATTTAAGATCAATAGTGAAGAGATCATTTTACATCTTTTAGGAGAAGATACGGTACGTGTAACCTTAGCTGAAGATACGGTCGTGTTAAATTGAAGTGAAATGATTGTGGATGCCCACCTGTCACATGAACTTCCAACCGGATGTACCATGATGTTAGAAGCTGGAAATCATAATGAAACGAATACTGGTGGAATACTCCAGGAATACTGGTGGGAAAATCTTTGGTGCATACTGGAAAGGTAGTACCAGTTCGAGTAATAAATGTGAATTATTATCCAGTTACACTAAAGAAGGGTACTATCTTAGGACACTGTTCATCAGTAACTTCGATTATCAGACGAACATCCCTTACACAAAATCCACCAAAGAACTGGCAAATCTATTGTCAACATCTTGCCAAGAATTAAACCCGGACCAGAATATCAGAATAAAAATTTAATAACGAAATAGCCGTTGATAATCAGAACATCCGATCAGTAAAAGAATGGCCAGTACCAACTGGCAAACATCAATTGCGAAGCTTTCTTGGTCTTTGCACGTACTACCGACGATACGTTTCTGGATTCGCCAACATTGCCAAGCTACTGACACGACTCACGGAGAACGGATGGAAATTTGTTTGGGAAGAAGACTGCCAAGACGCTTTCGACAACCTCAAGCGAGCCCTAACAACAGCACCAGTCCTGAGTTATTCTCTACCCAGCGAGGATTTCATATTGGATACAAATGCCAGCAATGTCGGAATCGGTGCCGTCCTATCATAAATTCAAGATGGACAAGAGAAGGTCATCGGCTACTTCAGCAAAACTCTGTCAAAGCCGGAGCGTAACTACTGCGTCACCAGGCAAGAATTATTGGCAGTAGTTAAAGCCGTTGAACACTTCTACAAATACCTGTATGGAAGGAAATTCCTGGTGAGGACTGATCATGCTGCATTGAAGTGGCTGTTACAATTCAAGAATCCGGAAGGGCAGGTAGCAAGATGGATCGAACGGCTACAGGAATATGATTTCGTCATCGAACATAGGGCCGGAGTTAGTCATTGTAATGGCGACGCATTATCAAGACGACCATGCTTAGAAGACTGCAAACACTGTACCCATGTGGAGGCGAAGTCCGCTCTAATCTTACGAACCACTGTGATTGGCTGACTGAAGAAGTTATAAAAGACCAAGAAGTTGATCCGGAATTGAAGAAAGAAGGCCGCAAACCAACCTGGCAAGAAATTGCACGACACTCGAAAACCATAAAATTGTACTGGGCGCAGTGGGACTCCATTGTTATTGAAGATGGCCTACTGACACGTATCCTGGAAGGTCTTGAGGCTACGGAGCAAAAATGCAGATCAGAATCCCCAGGAAAAGAGTACCGGAGGTACTAAAGGAGATTCATGATGGAACTGCTGGAGGATCGCAATCAATGTGGCTTGTCCATTTCCAAAATCCGACAAGGGAAATAAATACATCATAGTGGTCATGGACTATTTCAGCAAGTGGGTTGAAGCTTATGCCTTGCCAAACCAAGAAGCCGCTACGGTAGCAGAAGAACATGTCAACCAGTGGATCTGCAGAATCGAGGTACCGTTGGAACTACACTCCGACCAAGGTAGAAACTTCGAGTCGTCTCTGTTCCAAGCGATCTGCGAGCTATTGAACATTCGCAAAACAAGAACAACTGCTCTACATCCACAGTCAGATGGCATGGTCGAACGCATGAACAGAACCATCAATAGACACCTCTCCAAGGTTGTCTCCGGCCACCAAAGGGACTGGGATTGTCATCTACCAATGTTCCTGTTAGCTTATCGATCATCCGTACATGAAACAACAGGACAGACTCCGGGTAGCATCGTCTTTGGTCATGAACTGCGATTGCCCTGCGACTTGAAGTTCGGCAGCAAGCCAGGGGAAAATTTAGCTGGCGAAGATTTCCTCACCGAACTTCGGAAGAAGATAAACGACATCCATGAGCAAGTACGCTCCACCATCCAGAGCGCTAGTGGCCGAATGAAAGATCAATATGATGTCAAGGCTGAGAATGGTGGATATCAAGCCGGGGATCTGGTTTGGTTATATAACCCACAGCGTCGCCGTGGAATGTCATCTATCGAATCCGGAAAAGGACTGGAGGTAACCCAAGAGGGATTCATTTCAATCGTTCGGCTCCTTTCGCCGGTGATAACAACGATGGCGAATCCAATGAAGCTCGAACTCGACGAATTAATGTGCAAGACCCGGAAACCAACTTTGACGAGTTCATAGCCTCTTATTCTACGGGTCATAAAGTACGAAATGGTGTGACCAAAGAACAACAGGGAGACCTATTCAAAGTGCCTACAGAATATTCATTGGCGCATTGTGTGGCACAAGATCTACAGATGTTTCGAGGAATCGCCGTGGTTTTTAAGAAAAAGTTCGGCCAACTTGAAAAATTACGGCAACAACATCTATGTGTCGGCACAATGCTACAGATAGCCGACAAACAGTCGATCCGAAACAGAAGCATTTTTTACCTGGTGACCAAACATCTGTCCCACGAGAAACCAACTTATCACGCCGTCTGGGATGCTCGATCAGGATATTCTAAAACTAGCAGTACCAAAGTTAGGCTGTGGCCTTGATGAATTGAGCTGGAGAATTTAAGAAACATGCTGGAAACTATTTTCCAATATACCGGAATTGAGATCCTGGTGTGCAGCTATAATCCCTGTGGTTCAACAGTAGTGAAAAGAACTGTGGACTGTTATTTCCACCAAACGTCCCAGTGCTCGCGGGGATCAACGTGCAGATATCGACATGGCGCAGAAAAGTTTCGGGACGAAACATCCTTAAGGAGGGCCTGTTCTGTCAGGAACAGTCGACGCGTCAAAGTGTGCAACACGTTTACCGCTGTCTCAGACGCAATAAACAAGTCCGAACCTGTCCGCTCTGCGTCATGCTTCTACTGTGTTCCAGAGGCTCTCGTATATTCTGGAATTTCTTGTTCCAGTATATAAGGGAGAGTTTCGGCCGGCAAGATTCATTCTGTATTTGAAGTGTGAACAGTGCAAGTCGTTGCTGAATACTTTAATGTGAATATAAATACGTGTTGATATAAATATATGTCTTAGTAGTTGTACTACATTATTTTCATTTAAATAAATATTTTGTTAGTGTTTTCATTGCTCGTGTTTTATTTAACAATAAACTTCACCGAACCCGAAATTGTAATAAACGTTACAGTATATTTTGGATTCTGTTTTTTTCTGCCATTTTCTTCCTGATTAACCCAAAATAAAATCTTGACTTTTTTTAGCTTCGTTTCTTTCAGTTGTAAAAATATTTTTTTCTTTCGATCAAATTCACCTTAATTTCCTGTAATTAATTTTTGCTTTAGTTTGATTTAACTTGTATACATCTTTTTTTTGGACTTCAGGCACCTGAACAAAGTTTTAGATAAATATTTGCAGAATCATCTTCTGATGTAGTTTGTCCTTTTTAGTTTTCCGTTCGTCATTCAAATTAAATTCACTTCTGTTGCTCTAGTTTAAAATTTTAGGTTATCCATATATATTTGGTTTTGATAATTTAATTGGTCGCGGTGCACTGTGAAGTAAACGTATGGTATTTGCTTTGTTCCCTTTATTTTTCTATGATCCTAATTTAAATCAAGTTTTCATTAGTAATTCGTTTATTTTGCGTTAGATTCTTATCGGTGTTACATCGCCGCTATGCGTGAATTTATTGTAGATTTCCATTTAAGGCTTGCTTGTTTCTTTTGTTGTGCGTCACCTATTTTCTTTGTTGGTTCATTATTCTCTTCCTCTCGTCGAAGGCTTTTGACGAGGAATTAGCACCAATATTTTGAGGGAAATCACGTACAACGGAAGGAATGTTATATTGTCATAATCTACGCGAAAGTAATAAAACGAGAAATATTGTAACTTTCGGCCTAAAAGGAGACAAAATAAAAAATCGGGTTTATAAAACATGGCAATTATAATGATAAATGAATATTTACAACTATCAATCAACAACTCGCACATTGAAAAGGTACAAAGGATCGGTTTAAAATCAAATTATTATAATCAATTTAGAATATCAAAACGAAGAACCTCATTCTCTCGAACCAAGCCAAACTAAAAAGAACAAATAACTTCATACAAAATGCTATGAGTGAAGAAGATCAACAAAGACACAAAGAGCTACTTGCACAGGTAAATTCATATAAAAGGCAAATTTCATATTATCGAGAAACAAAATATTTAGAAAACAGCACTCTGAGTAAAAGAAATTCCATACCATCGGATGATACTCCAACAAAAACTAAAAACTCTAAAGGCCTTCAGCCTAGAACCTGACTTGTGTAACATATTATGTTTTTGTGAAACTTGGGCTTGTACCGTTAATATAACATTACCTATATACTTAAATAATTTTTATCAAATATTTTACTACGTAATTTCTTGATTGATTTTAATTATGTATTTCATCTTAAATAACTTTTAGGTATCATTGAATGTAAAATATAAATATTATAATAGATACTGTTTATTAATTAGTTATATTTTATTGTTCATTATGTTATGTAGGATACCGTATTCTCTTTGGTCATTTTCACATTACGAGTATTAGTCCATTTATTTCCAAATGTTACAGTTAGTTAATTATTGGTGGCACTGCAATGTGTGTTTCCAATAACTGCTAACTGAATCTCCATATTGAGCATTCGCATACATTTTTGTCAGCGTTCCCCTTAATACCATTTTCTACAACTACAACTGTAAATTGTTTTTTATTTTGTATAGTCCAGGTACTGAATAATCTTCTGTTCACACACAGCCGTATGAAAAATTACACGATGGCACAGGTAAAGAATATATGATTTAACGATATTATGTTGACAACGTATAGAAAATAAAGTAATTAGTACTGATTTGAAGGCAGTGTCGTCATAAAAAATATGCATAAAATATTCTGTGAAATAAATTTTCGTTACGTTGAAGATTCAGTTTTAGTTGGTCTCATTTTAGTTTTATTAATTTAAATTCTATCATTTAGTGGCTAGTTGTTTCACATTGTTGGCAACGTTGAAGTCGGAAGTAATAACGGTCTTCAACTGATAGTTCAGCCGAGTGTTAATGTAATCAGTGTGGTTGCTGTTATCTAATAAAAGGTAATACTTGCTATAACAATGGATTTTTTTTGTTTAACTAATTCTACTTAATTTTAGCTATAACATGTCTAGCGAAAGCGATGTTGAAATGTTCACACTACCTGATATTATTTATAAGGAAAAAATGCGACTAACAATTTGTTACCACAAAAATCTCGTAATAGATATGAGATTGTTTATACAAAATTATGTGCGTATTATGTTTCATACAACTATCGATACATAATAAACTATTATTTCAGAGTGAGGAATACACAGATATATAGAATTTTACTCCTAATTATTGTAAGTAAATAAAAAAGAAAATCACTTTATTTTTACCACATTTGAGTCTTGAGGTAAAACTTGAGACCGAGAAGAGACTATTATTAAGTCATGCCGAAACTCTTCTGAATCTTGCTTCTTTTAATAGACTTAAATATGTTTGTTTTTGAATATTCAATTAATAATAAGATGATCTAAAATTATGTTGCAACGTCATACAAATTGCAGAAATATTAACTTTTTTAATTATACTATCCCTTTTAACCATATTTGTTTTTAGTACGATTTAAAAAATAATTGAAGTACAAATAACGAAATATTGATCAAACGATATAAAATTGATATAAATGTTGCTACATCAAATAATTTTTATCAGTACTTCATGAGTTTATTTTAAATTTGTTGTAGAAAATATAATAATTATATGAAATATTTTGTCATATCATTTATTAACAGGTATAATAAAATCGACAAAATAAGAGGTGTATTCCCATTCTAAAAAAACATTAAAATCTACATATACTAAAATACAATCTGATTTCCCCTGTGTACCTCAGTATGTCTTTCGCATTTAAAAATGTGTTTTTAAACAACTGTAGAAGATGGAGTTTGCTTAGCTTAGCCTCTTCAAATCCTTTCCGTTTCCTTTGCCCCTCGAATACCGCCAGGGGACCAAGCACCCGTGAAAAGTAATCAATAAAACATTTAAGTGAGGAGTGTTCAAATTATCCGAGTGACATTAAATAGAACCCAGTTATAAAAGGGCAATGAAAGGTAAAATTACTAAAACGAAATTCCTTTAAAATTAATACGTTAAAATATTCGTTAATTATATCCTATCTCCGACAGAAATTTCCTCTAGATGTTATTAATTAAATCTTTCACGAAACACGGAAATAGAGTAAAAAGAAAATTTTAAAATATGGCGAGAAAACTCTGTTGACGGATGATAATATTAACTTTACTTTAGAGAACTTATGTAATAATCGTTACAGTTAACAATATTTCTGAATTCTGTATATGCATGGAACTAGAATGATAATTTGAATTTGTTGTATATTGTATTGTATTTTATATAAATTGTGTCAATTTAACGTATTTAATATGCATAAATTGAGAGCAACGAGTAAAATTTTGTTGTACTATCCTATTCCGCTTTGTGATGATTTACGCCAATTAATTAACATAACTATTTCATATTTAATACTACCTACAATTTGTTATATTAAGCACATACTTATTACACACGAGTAAATAAATATATCATTACGCCTTTTACACAATACTGAGTAAATTACTCCACCGTAACAAGTCTCGGTAAGTGATATATTTATTCGCGCGAAGTGCGACTATCAGCTGTCAAATCACGGCCTTCCGTGTTTTCAAATCCATAGGCTGATTCGATACCACTCAAATAAAATATTTAATACAGACATTTATTGCTGTAAATTATGATAGTTTAATACAGTTGTAAAATGTGTCACCTATAATTTTTTAAAAGAAAACTATTATGTAATGCAGCAGTCTCTTTCCTATTCATACAGAGTTTATAGTAATAGTGCAGAACCAATTTTAGATATTCACGTATATTTTTATAGAACTGTAAAACAACTAATATTTTTTCACTAATATCAGTCTGAAAGATTATTTTTTTATCGTTTATGTTATCATAACAATAATCTACAGGCCCGTAGCCAGGATTTTTTCTCAGGGGACTTCAAAATTTTAAGAAATGAAGAGGAGGGGATTTCCTTTATCAGGCCTGTATCCAGAACGTTTTGAAGGAAGAGCTCTTAAAAAATGAAACACGGTTTATTTCGAGTTTTGAACAAATATTTATAATTTAGTATTTTATGTACCAATAATCTAAGTTTTAGAATATATCAACACAGAAGCAATTTTCTGATTTTTTCCCAGCCATAATGTCGATCACTTTGTCTGGCTCCACGGTTATATCCCAATGAACCGAAATCATGGCCAGTGCACTCAATTTATTGTCGCTCATCACATTACGAGGTAAAGTTTTTACTCTTTTCATTGTAGAAAATAATCTCTCCACACTAGCGGTTGTCACTGGCTAGGTTGCTAAGACAGTGAGTAGGTATCTAATTGTACGAAAATAAACCGGATTGCAGTACTCTAACACTTTCAGTACCTCAAGGTTAGTGTCTATGGTGGAAGCTTTTTCAGACCATAGTTCATACTCTGCTTTACTGTAGAGAATTACATTTTGTTATCGAAGTACGGTGCTAAATTGTTTGTTTCCTGAATAGAGAAGAAACCTGTAAGAAGCATCTGAAAACTTGGATCATATCTGTTTCTAGTCATTGCGAGAAATTTTTAGTGAGTGATTAAAATAATTTGAAATTAATACAACTGCGTCAGTATATTTATATTCAGTTTTACGTATAAATTAAGGAATTCAAATAAATATGAATACATTTCAATACATTACATGATTTAATGAAATGTCTGATTTTTAATAAACTTTCAGACATTTAGATACAATTGGATACATTTAAACTAAATTCATTAGAATTTCGAGGGGTGGGGGTTCAGCCCCTCGAGCCCCTCCACTGGCTACCTGCCTGATAATTTATGTTGTCCATAGCAGCGTGCACGAAAATTATGCTGCTACGCTGCTGCGGGCTACGGGCAACGTCAACAACGTAAAATTTTCGCATGCTGAAAAAAATTGTACTTATTATTATATAATAAAGTTTATTATTATTATATAATAAAGTTTGTATATAAAATGTTGGGTATATCACGTGCACAAAGTAAAATTACCGTCGTCGTGAAGTCGTAGATAAACTTTTACGTACTAGATACAAAAATACACGTGGCAATTTTTAATTATATGATGACAAGGCTTTTCTTTTAAACGTAAAAGTGATTCCTATTTTTTAAAGCAAATTGAAACTATTTCAAACAGTGATCCTATAAATGCCATAGCAATGTACTTAGAAGTAAAATAAAGATTATTTCATTATCTACGGCATGGTGTTTATAAAATTCTATTCCTATTTATTAACATCGTTAAAAAAATCATAAAATCAAATTGTGCTCACAGAACTTTGACTTTTTCTATTTTGTCTCTCTCTTATTATAATAACAAATATTTGCTCATTTTTATACTAGCACCTATTATAATTTTCAATTTGAAGCTAATGTGATAAATACTCTATTAAGGTGCTGCATCCAAAACAATTTTTATGTATATTTATAATTTTACAAATAATCATTACTCCTTGTCGTTATGTTTTTATGTTTTTTACTAACATTATGTTCACATAACCCAATACTAACAAGAACATATGAAATCACACGCTTCCTCAACCATACAACATCTGTTTTGTTTATGCAGTTTCATAACAAACTTCACGGCTTTTACCAACGTACCCGAGATTACGCGAATTCCTCCCTCCGCTGTCGCATCACTACACCGGAATTCGCATACACCGGAAGTGAAACTGTTCACAGTGTTCAGCCACACCTGCCGGGCTTTGCTCTGTTTGTGTAAAGTTTGATCAGCGAACCTGTTTGCCTCCTGCTCTCTGTAGAAGTCGCGACTAGTTAGATAGTAAAGTGGAGAACTACTACTTGGTGTCTTTAAGCATTATCTATACTAGTTGAATATTGGAAAGTTTTGGTTGTCTTGAGTTATGACGTGTTACATTTGGATGACTAGGATAGTTTCTGTCGATATAGGATGTAGAATTGTATTGAGTATTCATAATGACAGTTGTCCGTTTGATGGTGCTATCTGATTTGTTAAATTGTGGCGAATTCTTGTTAAAAGTTCAACTAACTGGATGCCGTTTAATATTAGAATATCTCAGAAATAATTCATTTTATGTACAAAATTGAAATGTCCACAAACAATTTTTTAATGAAAAATCGAAAATTATTCCCGTACAAACAGCAAGTTCAAATCTTAATTTGCATAAAAGGTGTATTTATGGTTTAATTAATTATTTGGATGGTGTCGTCTACATAATACAATCATCATCTGCAACTTGTAGAGAATTATAATATAAATTTAATTTGTCAATCTAAGTAAAAACTTATATAAATATCGTTATTTTTGTACTTAATAACTAATTTATGTCTACTTATAATGTTGTTTAAAAGGTTGAGTGCCACATTAGTATGTAAATTTTCTGTGCCACTGGTTCCCTAATGTTTTTCCTATAAATGTTTTTTTGGTATGCCGAGCCGCATGGTGTGGCAATGTTTTTAAAATTTCAGGCCAGATAAGTTTTCTAGACCAGTGGCTTCCAAAATGGGGTGCGTGCGTTAATCTGTGGGGTGCACGAGATATTTCGTAATAAATAAATAATTGATATCACCATAGAGATTTTTCTTTTAAATGTTAACTTTAGATATAATATTTCGAACAAAACATTGTGTGAATTATGCAACTTTGCACTGAATTTCATGCATGGCCAAAGCAAGTTAGTCATGCGCTCGCTTTCAGTTGTGTGAGAAGATAATTGCTTTTCAAAAAAAAACTCGCACTTTTGAGAAACAAGTTTTGTAAACATGTACACAAATTTAAAAAAAAATTATTATAATCTATGCATTAGAAAATGTGGAAATTGAATTTTAAAAATAGTTTGGAAATTTGTCAGATGAACACTTCCATTTGCCGATACCGTGAAGACTCAACGTTTGCCGATGACTCTCCAAGAATTCCTAATTTACATAAGAGATGCAAATTTAAGAACTGAGCGCAAGGAAAAATCATTATTCAATTTTTGGATTCACATAAAAAAGAATATCCTAATTTGGTAATGAAGGCGACCGATGCAATGCTGCAATTTGGCTCAAAATATTTGTGCCAAGTAATTTTGGCGATTACTACAATCAAAACCAAATACAGAAATAAGCATAACTTACCGATTTAATTAAAATAATACAATATCATTAAATGTACTGTTAATTTTGTGAGTTTATTGTATGGGGTGCGTGAGCTAATTCTTCGAAATAAACTCAAGGTACGTGTCCAAAAATAGTTTGAAAACCACTGTTCTAGACCTACTGGCTATATTTCGATGTCATGTAAATCAAAGTCGTATATGAAACCGTTGTGGAGGTATGCAGTCCAATATGAACGAAGTTCACATGAGTCCACATTAGTCTCACGCGGCCTATTAGACAAAATTAAATGTGAGAACTCGTAGAACTTACAACACATTCAACCTGTTAACTGTGACGAAGTGTGCTCGTCACAATGTTTGTTATATAGATCACGATCGCGAAAACGTCTATATCTCGCGAACGCAACAACCGAGAGACGCGCAAAATCAACACCGAGTTTACGAGTAAGACACTCATCGGAAAATCGCTGATTAAACTGGATCACGGACCGGGTAGTCTAGTTTCCGTTTATAACCAATCCGCCCTATATGCTAACATAGGACGAACAAACTTTGACACCGTCTTCCCGTCACCAGGCCACACCTACTTCTAGGTAAGAAAGTACTCCTGTTTATTTACCGCACCGTACTGTGCTTCCTCGAGGTCTCGTGCCACCTTCCGTTTTGGAACTCTTGTGCGATCACCGAACCACTCACATTGGCGTCTGTCGTGAGCAATCCGAGACGTTGCTGTGGGCCGTTTGCGTTTCAAGCGGGAGCTCCCAGCGTAATTTCGCGATTTCGTCGCGTGCCACCTTTCGTTTTAGGAACTCTTGTGCGACCACCGAACAAATCACTTTGGCGTCTGTCGTGAGCAATCCGAGACGTTACAGTGAGGCATTTTGCGTGCACAGCCGGAGTTCACACCGTAACTTCGCGATTTCGTCGCGTACCACCTTCCGTTTTAGGAACTCTTGTGCGACCACCGAACAAATCACTTTGGCGTCTGTCGTGAGAAATCCCAGACGTTACAGTGAGGCGTTTTGCGTGCACGGCCGGAGTTCACACCCTAACTTCGCGATTCCGTCTCGTGTCACCTTCCGTTTTAGGAACTCTTGTGCGACCACCGAAAAAATCACTTTGGCGTCTGTAGTGAGTAATCCGAGACGTTACGGTGAAGAGTTTTGCGTGTACGGCCGGAATTCACCACGTCGAATTCCGACACACCAGCCGTCGTCCAGGGAACCCCGCCGTCGCGACGCCCGGCGTCGATTTTCCGGAAAAGCAAAAAACCACTCATCGCGATCATTACGAGTCGACCAGCCGCTATTACGGGAACCCCACCACCGCGACGCCCGGCGTCGATTTGTGACATAACCGCGATTTCACCATTTCCGAACCTGCAGGCCTACATCGCGGGCCCCGACCGTCGCTCCGGACATACCGGCGTCCCGACGCCAGGCGTCGTTTCCCCAAAAACGTCGCCTCTGTATTCCCTGATCCCTCCCCGGCATATCCTACACCTCCTGATAATCAACAACATTTCTGTAGTGACACCAGTGCTTAATAAAGACTCAATTCGTCATTTCTCACCAACTTTGTGTTTCTTTCTGAAAACCCTATTGTCTCCGAAACCGCTATCCGACCGTTGGCGCCCGAGCAATCTCACGCCAACATTTTGTCGACGAGTCCGCCATAACTCGTCACATAACATAAGGCTTTATCTACAATTTATATTTGAAACTTTTCTCTCCATCTGTGACTATGTTTTAAATAAAACTATTTAAAAAAATATTCAATACAAGGATTCCTCAAAACAAATGTGTCAAACCAAAAACTGATATTCGATATTATCATAAACCTTATAGACACGATTAATCGTATTATTTCCATTAATAAAAACGGATTAATGCATAACATTTCTCACATGCCAAAACAGAATCTAAAAATAGAGTTATTGTTGTTGACTTACGGCTGGTGTTTCCATCCCGGAATAAAGTTACTGATAACTATCGGCAGGATAAATACATTCATTTATGCTATGATTTCGATGTGATATTGTTTTATTAATCCTGCTGAAAAACCAACCCTGAATAGAGATAGGATTTTAGTTGAAACTAGTAACGCTTGGTTCTGCGGACCCTGAAGAAAGTTGATTATTGATATTATAGAAAAAATATTTATTTACTTTTAGAAAATGATAGGTTATCAATCCGTTGTTAATTAATTTTTACATCATCTCTCAGACTTTTCCTTAAAACTGAAAAAAGTTTTTCTTTCCAATATGCATATTTGAAATATATAATTATAATAAAAATGGCTTCTCATTCCTCCCATACACGTAAAATATTTCAAAATTAGTCTGAAATACCAAATATTTGAGTAATCAATAATTTAAAATTTGGTGTGTCCACTGACACAGGTCAAAATATCCGGAGATGTTCTTAAAAAACCCCAAAGCTGTCGCGCTCTTAGTTGATTTTGCTCTAAAAATGCTCGTTTGAATACATTTGCTACCACATATTCTTCTTCAGAAACATCTTCAATATTAATTTTTTTTTATACAACTCCTGGATTTTTTTTCAAAATGATAATTCTAAGCCGGTAAAGTGCATTTAAGGGACTAGGATGGTCATCGAGTCCTTAATTTGAAATTCTCTAGTGAGCCTTGGTTTAATTTGTGTGTCAAAATATATTTCAAATTAAATTTTAACTCCATTTCTTTTCGCAATTCTTGTGATGAACCGATGGACATGACAATTGCTTTTTGAAACGTTTGTTACGATTTCGTTTTGATGTTCTAAATATATTCCATACACACAATTTGTACATTGTATACGTAAAATAAAAATGTCAAACCAGGAGTTAATTAATTAGATAAAATTGCTTGTATTTTGAGTTATTTTAGAATCTCCAACTGAATAATGTGCCAGAGCTGTAGCAGCTCTGCCGCAATCCTTACATTTTGTCTTTGAGTTTTTTCATAATTTATATGTCTTTCACTTATTTTGAAGAGAGCTTACTTCGCGATGTTTTGAGAGTTTTACGAGTTCTTCAAGTAGTTGCTTATTTATAATTTTTTTACTTTATTATTATGTATCTATAAACCAATTGCGAACTAATTTCATTAAGTGCAGGGCATCAACGAATACAAATATTTTATCATCAGTTTCTGGATTCTGAAACCAATTCTTTTCTAGTGTTAAATCAAGATTTTTCCAAAGACCTTTACTTCGCTGAAACCAAAATTTTAGAATTTTTTGGAGATTTCAAATATTATGTCAGAAATCATATTTTTGTCGAAATCGACGTAGGAAATTTGTTTCCAGTTTCCATATAAGCATCTTGCTTGCTCAACGTGTATTTGGGAGTGTGGACCAATAATTTGATCATATTCATAAACACTTTTACTTTAATTTTGTCGAACTGTAAAACCACAACTTTTTCACCTATTGAATAAGTTGTACCGGCACTTTCTATGAGACGAAAGACATTGGGTAGAATTCTTTTATTCATGTTAACATTCTTTGCACATCTCTGCAGGGAAGATATTCCTGGAAGAGGATATTTTAATTTTGTGGAAACCCCTCTTGTTGAAATATCTAATTGTAAACGCAGTGAAGATTTTTTCTAATGTCCTATATAATTTTAATTTTCTTTTAAGAATAAATTGATTTGATTCGCAAAAAAAACATAGTTTCAGTAAATCTTAAATTTTTCATTCTTTTTTCTTGCGATTTTTCTTTATTTCCTATATATTTAATCTTCTTTTCAAGTTTTATAATTGTTCTATGTTGAAGTCGCTTTTGATTTTCTAAACAATTTATGTGTTCCTGTATTCTCGAATTTTTGTTTATTAACTTTTTGTTTATCTGTAATAAACAATTAAATTTGTTTTAAAATTTGTTCAAATTCTTTTGGCGAAGTTGATATAGTTAGCGGAGTAACTGTTATTTCCCTTTCTTGTGACAAAATCTAGACACCTCATACTTATTTTACCGTTTTTTATGTCGCGTCCTCTAGTTACTTGTTGATGTTGATGTGCTCGCTCCCACCGAAAGACTTGAAGGTAAATTTCTGGTAGGTATTGCTGTTTGTTTGAGATTTTTTCCACAAAAACATAACATGTTCAAATTATAGTAAATATGAATAATTTATTATTTATATGTACATTTAAAAGTTCAGATTTTAAATCACGAACAAAATCATCTTCAATTAAATGTTCTGAACAAATTTGGCACGAATTTTCATTCCATTTTCCTTCTCTACGAACCCCCGGATCCACTGTCTTCGTAATTTATAATTTTTTGAAAAATGATGATAAGAAATTAAGTTTCCTGCTTTTTTACTTTTAATTAAACTGTTGGCACAAGTTCCTGATATTTTTTCCTAATAACAAAATCTGGAACAACATAATTAGTTTTGTGATTAGAAAAAAACATAAATTTACCAATTTTCAATAATAATAATCAAATAATTCAAAAACAATCTATCTATCTAACCTAACATGGAATTCATCCGTACGGGTCGGTCGCTGACGTCACGCTAACCCCACTCCTTGCCCACTACCGACATCATTGCTCTTATGGGCATGAGGCAACCTTTTAATAGAAAACCTTGACCAACTAGAGCCTAGACTCTAGGCTGCAGAAATGGGCAACGAACCGTGATGAACCCATATATACGGAATATTTTTTTACGTTGACCATCATTGGGATTTCGAGAACTATAACTTCGGTTAAATTAGGAAAAAGTTGCCTAGTTAGGAGCCAATTCAGACATGTATATGACTAGATATTAGCAAAAATTTAAAGTTTGCGATTACAAAAAAATATTTTTCTACGATTGCTATGAAAAGTTGACAATTACGCTCTCATTTGCCATCGTAAAGTTGACGTTTTCTGTGGAATAATCGAAAAATATTTTTTTGCGCGTCTCCAATGGCAACGCGCGAAAAAGACGTTAAATGCGCGTTTCCAATGGCAACGCGCGAAAAAAAAAATGCACGCTTATTTCAATAGTTACCAGGGATACAAACAAACCAGAAACTTGTCATATTGTCAGTTAACAGAATGAATTTATTTTCAATACGTATACTTTTTAAATAATTTTAAGATGTAATCGTAGAAAAAATTATGTGTGTATCATGAGCGTAAAGTGTCTTTGTTGCTCTACATTATTGCAGCGCGAGCCGTGTTCGAGTAACAAAGAATCACTTTACGCTTTTAATACACAAATAACTATTTTATTTCCAAAATGGTGACGGATAGAGAAAAATGTTTTCAATCTGAATTTCAGTTAATGAAGCCCACTCTACACTAGAGAATACAATTACTTTTTATATCTCATAGTTTTCCAGATACAAAATAAAACTTTATTTTTTAAATTAATTATATACTTGTTAAATTTAAAAAATAATGACTATTTACAGATATTTATATTACTATAATGTAACAATTAAACCGAACATTACATTATTTTATACTATTTACTACTGCTATTCTTTATTTCCTACATATTTATTAATATTGCATACGATATTTCATCAATATTTGTTTTGTAATAAAGTTCATTTGTTCTTATAATTTTTTTTTACTTGTTAATTTTGCCATCGTTATTTATGCGTCTTTATTTTCTGTTTCATCCTCGTTAGCACCATAAACAATTAGTGTTTCTTCTTTGCGATTTAGTTTTTCATTCTTGTTTTTATTATTTATTCAGAGCGGGCCTCCCATATCTCTATCTGTTTTGCATATTTTTTGTAGATTAGACAAGCCACTACTAACAAAGTTCTTTTGTCATATACTATTCCGCTGTATAGAAACAGTTGTCCGTTTTCAACTATCTTTTCTCCTTTTACTTTTTCTTTATTTCAGCCATAGCCAATATATCTAATTTCACTTCATTGAATTCATATAACAGTTCGTATTGTTTCCCATTCTAGCTGCTAATAATTCATGTTGCTGGTATCCAAGTTTAATTGTTTTTAACTTTATTTTTCAGTTTTCTTTGCTTCGTCGTTTCAGTTGTTTCTAATTGTTATTTCCGCGAATATCTGTCTTGTTTTACGACGTGGTGTTTGGTTCTTAATTTTTAATTATATTTTTCCTTTTTGCCTTGTTGTACCTCGGTGTTACCTTGTTTTTGATTTCTATGGTTGTCTATAGGTTTTTAAAATCTGTTCGTCTAACTTTACGTCTATAGTTTGTTGATTCCAATTCCAGCATTTGGTTGTTTATTAATAATTTTTTGTACCGAACTTCTTTTATATTTGTCATTGCCATTTCCCTTAGTTTCTTCTGTAATTTGGCTTCCTTCTTTGTTGTATCGTTGTTTATGCAGATTCTAGTTCTTCTCAGTTTATTTTTTTGGTTTCTCTTATCTTTTTTCTTTTCAGTTCGCAAGTGTAACTACTACAATGGTAGCACCACTCTTCGTTCTCCTGTTGTCTTCTTTGTTATTGTATGTTAAATTTCTAGTTTCTCGTTAAATATTGTTGCTATATTCGTTTTGCTTGAAGTCGACATTTCTGTTCTTACTTTTTTTTCTTCTTTTTATATCGTTAACTGACAATTTTATTGCCTGGATGTCTTTAATTGTTTGTTCCAGTAGTTTGCATTTCCTGTTCCGTGTCCCATTCTTGTTTTTTTTTTAGTAAAATAATTTCTTGTTTCATTTGTTCATTTTCTCCATTCATCGCAGTTAGTATTTCATTCCTCTGGTTATTTTCTTTTCTTGTCTCTGTAATTTCCCCCATCAACATTTTTTTTTACTTCATCTATATCTTTATCTTTACTTTTTGTAGGTGTTCTTACAAGCTTTTTCCTTTCTTAAATATTTCGTTTTCCTTTCTTGGTTCTGTTTTTCGTTTTCTTTCGCCTATCTGTCTATCCGTAGTGCATAGTTTATTGCAAACCACTAAACGTCAGGAAACCCGGTCAGATCGACTTTTGGGAGGCGTGTTTCCTACACTTAACCTTGACACGTCATCAACTTTACTCATTTAAACTGTTTTCTATTTAATACAGTAAGTGTTATATTTGTACTTGTTTTACACTTTAATGCTCGTAATTTCCCTTCTAGCTAATTTTTATTTATGGTACAAACGAATATGTAAAAAAAATTGTGTCTGAATGGTCTGAATGGAGGTAAGCTGTAGCCCTTTTTTATTGTAAATGGAATTACGTTCATATTGTGCAAGGTGATACATAATTCATAGATAAAATGTAGGTAATATAATATAAATATTAATATGAATACGTACAAAATGTTTACATAGGTTGAAAATACTTATCATAATAGAATCTAAACAATATAGTGTACTATATTATGAAATATACAATATTATAATTTACTGATTTCTGTAAGAAATTCAACAGTTGTATAGGGCGCTTTTTGTTAATTAATTAAGAATTACTTTATCATGTATTTAAATTCAATTAAATTTAGAGTTTAATAGTTTTCAGGTAAGCTGTTGAAAATTTTAATTGATTTATAATTAATACTAAATTTAGATTTACTTAATCGAAATAATTGACAGATATTTGTGGTTTCTGGTATTATCTAGTTACAAATAGAGATTTCGTACGATACGAGCTGTTTGTGAAAATTCTTATACAGCGTCCTTGTAGACCAAAAATTCTGTTTTCAGCTGCAGAATAACCCCAAAGCAAAATACCATATGACAGAATACTATCGAATGACGAATGATATGCAGTTTTCAATATCACTTTAGAAACAGTACCATACAAATTTTAAAGCAGAAATATGTTAGATGTCAGCTTTTTAGCAATGTTATTACCATGATCCGTCCGTATTAGTTTGGAGTCAACAACTATATCTAATATAGTTTAATGGTTGTAGGAATATTGGTAAAATTTTATGCTGTGTTATCGTTTTCAAAAATTATGAATAATTTCTAATAATTAGGGGAATATCATTTATATATTTAATAACAAGTACTGGTCCAGGAAAACGGAATTTGTTAGACTATATGGCTCTGTGCTTTTACTATTGATTTCAACAATCGCGATTCGTAAAATATGATATGAACAAATAAATTGCAGTCTCTATCATAGTACGTATATGTTTAAGTATCTTTATAAATAGTTCAGGAGATACAGAATCAAATGCTTTACTTATGTCACGTAAGACTATATTTGTATAAAGGCATTTTTCATTGCATTTTATTATATTTTACAAAATCTAACAAAGCTAGCTCAGTACATTTATTTGTTCTAAATCCAAATTGAGAGTTGTTTACTAAGTTATTCGATTGAAACGAGCGAACTATTTGATTCGCTATAGTAATTTCTAGTAATTGAATAAATATTGGAATAATATAATAGAAAGAGATCGATAATTGTTGACGTAATTATAGTCACCGAACCATATTATAATGTTCACAATGCTGCACGTGAGTATATATATATATATATATTATATATATATATATATATATTTATATGTACAAATTATGTATTAATCCACCGTATATTAAATTAGATGATGTCATCTTACTGTAACCGTCTGGTACTTTTCCATTAGCGATAAGAGAAGTGTTAAAAAGACATGTAACGAAGATAAGGCACTTACTTTGCTATTGTCTTGAGACAGCTTCACTCAGAAGCATATTTACTTACTGTATCAACTATATTAATTAATAAATATTTTGTATCACAAATAAAGAGTTTTTTTAAAACGTTTACGCAAGGCTACGTTACAAAATTGGCGCAGTCGGATAGGATTCTTTTCGGACGCGTAAAAACACAAATTACGTGGCAGAATTTTAATTCTCTTACCGAAAACGAAAAATCGACAAATTTAAAAGGCTTCTACCTAAGCCCATCAAGGTCTACCACGACCCATCTTTAAAACCATCTGTAATACTACAAGCTGCTGTGAGATCCACGTCAACCATCAAAGGAAAAATCATCAGAGTTCACGTCCCGTTCTGAACGAGTACTTGCTGTTCCTGAGAAGACGATTCCAAGGAAGACTTGCTGTTTCCACACCACTTGAATATCAAGCAATTCTGAGTCCTGAGATGATCATCCAAGTCATCTCAGTAATATTAATAACACAGTAAGTAAGAATAATAATTAATAATAAACACAAAGCAAGCGGTGGAAACAAAACAGAAAAGGCAGAAGTTTAATAGAAAGTGAATAAATGAATAAAAGAAGGAGAGCAGAAGAAGAAGAATATTATAAAATTTTCAACACAAGTAAAAAAGTGCTGAGATCACCAGAACAAAGAAAGAGAGAAGAAGAACTAGACAGTCAGAAGAAAGAAACAGAAAACAGCAAAAACACAGAAAAAGCTGACATGGAACTAGAAGGAATGGAAGGTCTGAACGAAATGATGAAAACAATAATGCTAAAAATGGACAAAAACACCGACGAGATAAAACAACAGATAAAGGAAATAAAACTAGAAATGGAAAAGAAAGAAAACGCATGGCAAAAAGAGAAGAAAAACCTAATAGAGAGAATAGAAAATCTAGAGATGAATGCTGAAAAGGAAGAAAGATTAAAGAAGAAAAACAATATAGTAGTCAAAGGCCTGGAGCTACCACAGGGCACAAAAGAAGAAGTAGAGAAGTGGTTGGAGGAAAAGCTACAAGTCAGAACAGAAGTCAAACAAATAATAACCCTGAACAAGAACACAGACAATGAAATAATAAAAATGGAAATATCAAATTGGGAAGAAAAGCAAAGAATAATGAAAGCCAAAAATAAGTTGGGTAATACAAAAATATACATAGATAATGACCTCACTTTTGAAGAAAGGAAGATCCAAAGAGAAATAAGAAACATAGCAAGAGAAGAGAAGATGAAGGGGAAGAGGATCAAAATTGGGTACCAAAAGATAACAATAGACGATATAGTATATACATGGGGCAGGCGCGGTGGCCGAGCGTGTTAAGGCACATCTCTTAGCATACTGTGACGTCACCCAAACCAAGGTTCGTCAGTTCGAATCCGCCTGCCGACAATGTGTGATTTGTCGTAAAATATAAAAATACAGTTACATGTATTTATCACACTCGGGCGCTATAAGCTAGTCACTTATACGCCTTAAATAATCTGACTAAAGAAACCGGCAGTACGGCAGTGTAAAAACTGCGGCTCGGTGTGCCCGGCCCCTATGTTCCGCAACGGAATGATGGGACTCATATATATATATACATGGGATAAACAAGAAAATGGCGTCAGACCACAAAAAGATAAAAACACAACGGGTTACAAGAAAGAAAATTCAAAAAACTGCTAGAAAACAAAATGAAGATGGCAGAGCAAACAAAGACGATCAAGCAAACGGAAAGGATAATTCAAATAGGAACGTGGAACATTAAGAGCATAAAAGAAAAAGAAGAAGAATTAATAGAAGAATTTGAAAAGGCAAAGCTAGAACTATTAGCAATAACGGAAACAAAAAAGAAAGGAAAAGGAATAATAAAGCTCAGAAATAATCACATACTAATATATAGCGGAGTGGAAGACAATGAGAGAGCAAAATCAGGAGTAGGCTGTGTAGTACACAAGAAAATCGAGCATTCAATAAAAGAATGGAAAGGAGTAAACGACAGAATTATGATTATTAAACTAGAAGACAAGAAGGGACTAACGGCAAACATAGTTATAGTATACGGGCCAACAGAAGATGAAGGAAAAGCGATTAAAGACGACTTCTGGACACGCTACAGATGAAAACCGAAAAATTAGAAGAACCAATATATATATAACAGGGGATATAAATGCAAGAGTGGGCAACAAAAATAAAGGATTAGAAGAAGTAATGGGAAAACATGGGGAAAAAACAAAAAAACAACAACGGGAACAGGTTAATAGACTTTTGCATCATAAATGAACTGGTAATTCTGAACACTCTATTTGAACATAAGGAAATACATAAATATACACGCGAAATGAAAAGTAGGAATGAGAAGTCAATAATAGACTACTTCCTGACAAATAACACCCAAAGGAAGAAGGTAAACGATGTAAGAGTTAAAAGAGGACATGAGATAGGAAGCGATCACTACTTGACAGTAGCAAAAATCAAAATAAAAGAGAAAGGAACACAACGAAAGAAGGAAGAGAAGGGAAAATATATAATAAGAGTAAGAGTAGACAGATTAAAGGAACTAAAGACAAGAGAAAAATATCAAGAACAAATATTAGAATTAATAAATAACACACCAAAACCAAATGAAAACAACGTAGAAGAAATGTGGAGCACTTTTAAATACATAGTAACAGAAGTAACAAAACGTGTGTGCGGAGTAACTAGAAGCAAAGGAAATAGTAAACAAACACTTTGGTGGAATGAGGAAGTCAAATTAGAAGTTAAAAAAAAGAAGCAGAAGTGGAACATATTTTTGAAAACGGGAAAAAGAGATGACCACGAAGAATATAAAGAACAAAGAACCAAAGTCAAACAAATAATCAAGAGAGCTAAGGAAAAATCGTTGGAACACGTTAGAGAAAAATTACAACGAAAATAAGAGACTGTTTTACACAACACTGAAAAACGCCAGAAAAGGAAGGCAAACAACACTAAACCAACTGAAAGACAAAAAGGGAAATATATTAAAAGAAAGCAACGACATAATGTCAGGGTGGAAACAGCATTTTGAAGAACTATTAGATGAAAAGCAAAGTATAAATAATGAAGAAGTAGAGCAACAAAACATAAATGTTAGGGAAAACGAAGATGGACTGGAAATAACAATGGATGAAGTGAAGACAGTAATGAGAAAACTAAGAAATGGCAAAGCACCGGGACATGACATGATAAAGGCAGAACAACTTAAATATATGGGGGAGGAAGGTGAACAAATGTTACAGCATTTACTATATAGGATATGGATAATAGGAGAAATACCTAAGGACTGGCAAAAGGCAGTGATATTCCCAATATACAAGAAGGGAGACAGTAGGAACTGCAACAACTACAGGGGAATATCGCTACTATGTACAACAGCCAAAGTCTATGAAGCCATTCTAGAGACCAAGCTAAGAGAAGCAGTAGAACCACTAATGGAGAAGTCACAAAGTGGATTTAGAAAAGGACGCTCTACACAAGACCATATATACACAATTAGAAAGCTAATAGAGAAAACCATGAAGCAAGAGAGTAAACTATACATTACATTTGTCGATTTAGAAAAGGCCTTCGACAGAGTACCAAGAGCGCAAATATGGAAGATACTAAGAGAAAGAAATGTAGATGCACGACTATTAAAAGCAATAAGAAGTGTATATAACGTGACATCAAACTACATAAGAGCAGGTAATGAAAAATCACAAGAATTTAAAACCAAACAAGGACTCAGGCAAGGAGGGGCCCTGAGCCCACTGCTGTTTATAGTATTCCTGGACAGTATCTTGAAAAAAATAAAGGACAAAACGAGAAGGATAGAAATTGGATACCACCAGCTACAAGTAACAACGATAGCAGAGTGCGCTTTTGCTGATGACCTAGCATTGTTAGCAAGGAATGAGAAAGATATGCAAAATAACTTATATATATGGAATGACGAATTGGCGAAACATAACATGAAAATAAATATAGAAAAAACAAAAGCAATGGTGATATCAAAAACAGATACGGTAACAAATATAAAGATAAACGGAAGGGAAATAGAGCAAGTAGAAACCTACACATATCTAGGAGTGGCAATAAATAACAGAGGAAGCACAGAACAAGAGATAAACAAAAGAATACAAGCAGCAAATAAAAGCTTCCATGCAATGAACAAAATAATCCTGAATAACAAACAGGTAACAAAAAACACAAAGATGACATTGTTTAAAACAATATATAGACCAACACTATTATATGGATGCGAGACGTGGACAATTAACCAGAGGAGTAGAAGCAAAATACAAGCGGCGGAGATGAGATTCCTGAGACGAATTGAAGGAGTCACAATAATGGACAAAATAAGAAATGAAAAGATAAGAAGTAACCTACAAGTGGAAAGTATACACAATGCAATAGGCAAAAAACAAGTCGCCTGGTACTGTCATTTGGTGAGAATGCCAGAAGAAAACCAAACAAAACAAGTATGACAGGCAAGATATATAAAGAAAAGAAAAAGAGGAAGACCCACGAAGTAGAAGGAATACTTAATAGAAACAATATAAACGAACAAGAAGCAAAGAGAAAAGCGAGAAACAGAAAGGAATGGAAAGAACTGATAGACAATTTAAAATAAGACAAGTATCAATCTCGACACCCGGAAGGGTAAAAGAGATTTAAAAAGATTAATAATAATAATAATAAAACACACTGTTGTAAAAATAATTGTACCAAATTACACGAAGGGGTATTTCTTGATTTATCAAGTAATAAAAATACCGAGACCCGGCACAGGTCAAACACACACACACACACACACACACACACAAAAACGATTTTTGTAATAACTATATGTCAGATAGTGAGAATTCGTTAAGTTCAATAGAATAAAATAATTCACTAACATTAATACCTATAAATAATACTGGAGTAACATTAAGACCTAGTTTATTAAATTTTGTAAATCATAATACAATGACTACCGCCACTACCCAAGAAGTAGAAATGTACTTACGTACAATCCCTTGTTACAACGGATATATTAACACACTTAATAGCTTTATCAGACAGACTGATAGAATTCAAGAAATATTTAATTATTTAGCATTAACCGAACCACAAAAAATGTTCGCGTTCTCAATGATAAAACTAAAATTAATACAAAACGCTGTAGAAATTGTTAATAATAATGAATTCCTAGATTGGGAAGAAATGAAATTACATTTAACCACACACTTTGTCGAAAAAAGTACAGCCGAAACTTTAATGTTAGAATTAATGGAAACTAAATTTAATAAAAATCCAGAAAAAACATTGAAAATTATGATAGAAAAATTTTCGCTTTACAAAGCAAAAATATTATTAACAGATTACGCGCAAGCACAAAAAGACGCAATCCTTCGTGAAAATTAAAAATTCATTGTAAAAATTTTATTGCTTTATTACCAAATCACATTAAAGGTTCCTTTTTAATCAAAAACCCCACTTCATTGGAACAAATTGATTTAATGCTTAGAAATGAATTTAGTTTTGTTAACACAATTCATCAATCACCATTATTACGTAACACACCCCCTAAACCTAACCCGATATAAACGAATTCCCGAGGAGATTCCCTGCTCAAATGTCTCCCTCTCAACAATTTAACCCAAGAAGACCACCTAACCATCAACCCTTTGCCCCCAGACAAAACTGGCTAAATAATAACCGAGACAACAGAAAAACATTTATACCGAATAAACCTATGACGCAAACAACGAGACAAACACAACCAATGTCAACTCAAACAATACAACCAACCAATAACAAAATAGAAATTTTTAATGACGAAAATTTTGAAGATCAAGAACCTTCAGAACAATATTATAATGAACAATCATATATTACCGATAGTGAATACCCTTGTACTTCAAATAACTCTACAATAAAATCAGAAAACCAAAATTTAGACTCTTTTTTAGAACTAGAGACACCCCCAACACTGAATTCGTAATGTCCTCAATTTCAAAAAACTTACCTATCTTAAAAATCGGACAATATAATATACTTTTCGATACAGGTTCCTCTATAAATTTTATTCACCCGGAAATTATAAAAAGATATAACGTAAAAACTTTGATGAAAATTTAACTTTTAAAACTGTAAATGGAAAATCTAAATGTTCCAGTTTCGCAACAATAAAAATTCATAAAAAACCCTTGAAATGCTATGTATATAACTTTCATAAAAATTATAATATTCTACTTGGCATCGAAGCATTCCGAATTCTAGATATACAAATGAATTTTAAAATAAATGAGGTTAAAATCGGAAATGAAAAATATAAGTTGGAAGAAATAAATAAACCTAAATTAGAAATAAATAACGTCGAAATAAGAAATAACCATTTAAATAATCTAGAAAAATTTGAACTTGAGAAATTAATTCACGAATATAACGACTTATTTCCAAAAGAAAAAGAAAATTTAACTTGTACGAGTACAATTAAACTTAAAATAGAAGTCAGTAACGAAACACCAATTTACACTAGAAATTATAGACTCCCACAAATATATGAGCAAGAAATTGACGAACAAGTCAATAAACTTTTAGAAAACAAAATTATAAGAAAATCTTTCTTTCCATGGTCATCCCCTATATGGATTGTCCAGAAAAAATTAGACGCCTCTGAAAAACAAAAATTTAGAATGGTAATCGATTTTAGAAAACTAAATTCTGTGACTAAAGATGATAAATATCCCCTACCGAACATCGACACTATATTAGATCATATCGGACCCTCTGAGTATTTCACAACAATTGATTTACACTCTGGCTTTCACCAAATTGAAATGCAGGAAAAAGATATAGAAAAAAACCGCCTATTCTACTAATTCAGGACATTTTGAATTTACCAGAATGCCCTTCGGCTTAAAAAAACGCCCCTGCTACTTTCCAAAGAATGATTAACGAAACTCTAGGGAATTTAGTAAATAAAAATTGCCTTGTGTATATGGATGATATTATTATATTTGGAAAAAAATTACATGATCATTTAAATAATATACGATTAGTTTTCGAAAAATTACGAAAAGCGAATTTAAAAATACAATTAGACAAGTCTGAATTTCTGCAAAATGAAGTAAAATATTTAGGTTATAAAATAAATAAATTTGGATTGGCTACAGATGAAAGAAAAGTAGAAATTATTAAAAATTTAAATATACCAAAAACTCAAAAAGACATTAAACAATTTCTCGGAACTATAGGTTGATACAGATGATTTATTTCGAGTTATGCAGAACTAACCAAACCCTTTACACAATGTCTGAGGAAAAATAATAAAATTAATTTAGATGACGAAAAATATAAAAGTGCTTTTGAAAAATGTAAATTAATATTAACTCAATCACCCATATTACAAAATCCTGATTTCGAAAAACAATGCATACTAACCACAGATGCAAGTGACTTTGCAATCGGAGCAGTTCTCTCTCAAACTAAAGATAATAAAGAACTACCAATTTGTTATGCCTCGAAAACACTTAATAAAGCAGAACAAAACTACTCCACAATAGAAAAAGAACTTAAAGCTATTGTATGGGCAATTAAAAACTTTAGACCTTACTTATATGGAAGAAAATTTTTAATAAAGACTGACCATAAACCACTAATGTGGCTATTTAATATGAAAAACCCTAACCAAAAAATGACCCGCTGGAAAATATAATTAAGCGAATATAATTTCGATATAACCTATCTTAAAGGAAAAGATAACGTCGTCGCTGACATGTTATCTCGTCAAAAACCAAAATTTAAAATGAATTACTTTATCGGCAATGTTATAGATCAAAACCCAATAGCTCATTGCATTTCTAAAGATTGCATGATGACTAAAGGAATTGCAAAAGACATTAATGAAGAATTTAATTGTAAAGATTACTGTTTAAAAAATAATGATAAAAATATAATAATTCAAAATTGTAATGAAAAACAAATAATTCACTTAATTACCAAATTAAAATATGATGATAAACCTACTATAAAAGATTTAGATAAACCCTTAAAGGAATTACGAGACTTTATGATATTGAATGAAATAAATGCAATTAACATCCCTAAATTAGGTTGCGGAAGAGATAGATTACAATGGACACAAGTAGAACACAAATTAATTAAAATATTTGAAGACTCAAATTTAACTATAAATATATTTACATTACCTGAAAATTATTATAATGGCAATGAAAATGAAAGCGAAGCGAATAATATAGATGAAAACGAAGATATTCAAACTGTACATAGTTGTGATGAAAATTTAATTGCGGGATTAAAATTTTTGGACAACCGAATAAATATTGCAGACAACCAAATAATATTTTACGAAACTAACGAAGAAACAGAAATAAAAATAAAGAAACTTTTTGACCGAAAAAAACAAAGGTTTATTTGTAAATTTAATAAAAATAATTTAGAACAAGATATTACTAAATTTATTAAAGATTATTTAATTCCAAAAATAAGATACTTAGCATTATTTGAAAAAGGATTGGATTTAAAAATAACAAAAATTTTACAAAAAAATTTCGAACCCAACACTATAAATATTATAGCTTGTAATAAATTAGTAAAGGATATAGAAAACGAGGAACAACAATTAGAAATAATCCATGATTTTCATATAGGAATTACAAATCATAGAGGAATACTAGCTACCATTAGAGATTTAAAAGCAAAATATTATTGGCCAGGTATGAACAAAGATATTCAAGAGTATATAAATTAATTACTAAATATGTAAATATAATAAATATGAAAGAAAACCAATTAAATTAAATGATAATCTAACACCCACACCAAATAGACCTTTTGAGAAAATTAATATAACTTTATTATCTTTAGAAAAAGAAAAACTTTTAACAATATTTGATCAATTTTCGACCACGCTCAAATTATACAAATTAAAGATAAAAGTGCTAAAACAATTGTAGAAGAATTAAAACTATACTTTACTAGATATAAAATCCCAAAAGAAATAATTATGGATAACGGAACAGAATTTAACAATAATTTAATTAAAAATCTTCTAGATAAATATAAAATAAAAACACATATCACCTGTGTTAATAACCCTAAAAGTAACGCCATAGAGAGATTACATTCAACACTAACTGAACAACTTATATTACTACATGCTAAACCATATATAAAAGAAAAACCTTTAATAGAAAAAACACAAATGGCAATATTAGCGTATAACAATACTAAACAAAGTATTACATACCTAAGCCCAAATGAAATCTTATTCGGAATAGATAATGATAATCTATTTGAAAACAATGATAACATAACCGAAGAAAATCACGGACTAAAACAAAAAGAAATTGAAAAACAAGTAAGACTAAAGATAGAGAACGAAAAATTAAAAAGATATAAAGAAGGAGATAACCCATTGCAAATTATAGAAAAAGTTTATGTTAAACAAAATCCTAGAATAATTCATAAGATTAAGAAACCATTATTTAGGAAATATTCTGTTAAAAATTATAATCCTTTACTAGGACGAATAAAAATAACTGATCTCAAAAATAGAGATAAAAATTTTAAATTAGACAAATTAAAAATTTAATAATTCCAGATGCTACGGACAACTTCAAAACATCACAGACAACAACGGATTCCATTTAGCCGAACTTGGAAATTGCAAAATAAAGACAGGAGAAGAAATAATTTATTACAGTTATAACGTTACACCCATTTACAAAGAATTTTTTAAAATAAAAAATAATAAAGACAAATTATTACAAAATTTAGGAAAACAGATAAATATTTTTACAACTTATGTCAACATTCTAGATAATAATTTCATAGATCTTGAAAATCAAATTCAAAAATTATTCTTAAAAGAAGTAAAAGAGCAATAATAAATGGATTAGGCTCTGTAATCAAACTTATAACTGGAAACTTAGATTTTTCCGACGGTGAAAAATATGAGACGATGTTTAATTACTTGAAAGAAAATCAAAAAATCTTACAAACACAAAATAATCAAATGCTTAAATATAATCGTGAAATAGTAGAAAAATTTAATATACAAATAAATAATATAAAACATAATGAAAAAGAATTAAAAATTCAAATAGAAGAGATTTTAATACAAATCCATAAAGACCTAGACTGGAAATTCCAAATTGATATAGAAAATAAATTCCAAAAATTAATATTAATAATTATGAATTTGAATGAATTAGTAAAACAAATTGAAACTAGTTTAACATTTTGTACCCTACATAAATTAGATGCCAGTATAATAAAGTTCGAAAATTTAAAACAAATTACCGGCAATAATGATATATGGAATTATAATGAAATAATTGAAACTCACTGCAAGTACTACTCGTATGACGGACAAATACCCTTTATAATCACAATTCCCACATTCTCATCCGAAACATACAAACTGACACAATTCACTCCTTTACCAACCCTTAAAGAAGGAATGCTTATTTTAAATGAAAACCAACAACTTTATTTTTATCAAAATAAGAATTATCGTATTGAAGAATGTATTTATGTAAAAAATATATATTTATGTATTAGTCAGTTTATAGAAGTAAATAAATATGTGATGAATATTATTTCAATTAAAAAAAATGAAGAATGTAAATACCATATTATTGAAAAGAAGAATGACTTTGAAATTATTCAAAATACTAATGAATTAATCATTATTAGTCCTATAGAACAAAAATTAAAGATCTCTTGTGAAGATAATACAATTAGTCAAATGATTAAAGGTATATTCAAAACCAAAATTAATAATAATTGTCAAATTAATAACTTTATATTTAGGAAAATACTTCAGAAATATAAAGAAGTAGAATTTGAAAATTTTGATGAGAAAATATTTACAATAAATAATAAAGAAATGAAATTTAACAATGTTTCAGAAATAATATTGAATGAACCAAAGTTAATAAAATTAAAAGAAATAGTAATTAATGATAGTAATCACCATACATTTATAGTTTATAGTTTAATATCCTTATTAATAAGTATATTTTTAATAAAAAATTATTTGTATCCTAGAATTAAGAATTGTAAAAGAAATAAAAATGTAGTTAGAAAAGATGTAGAATTAAATAGTTTGTAAGAAGACATAATATAATTAAAATACTAGAAGGGGAGGAATTATGTATTAATCCACCGTATTGTGACGAGTTATGGCGGACTCGTCGACAAAGTGTTGGCGTGAGGTAGCTCGGGCGCCAACGGTCGGATAGCGGTTTTGGAGACAATAGGGTTTTCAGAAAGAAACACAAAGTTGGTAAAAAATGACGAATTGAGTCTTTATTAAGCACTGGTGTCACTACAGAAATGTGGTTGATTATCAGCAGGTGTAGGATATACCAAGGCGGGATCGGGGAATACAGAGGCGACGTTTTTGGGGACGCCGGTATGTCCGGAGCGACGGTCGGGGCCCGCGGTGTAGGCCTGCAGGTTCGGAAACGGCGAAATCGCGAATTGGTCACAAATCGACGCCGGGCGTCGCGGCAGTGGGGTTCCCGTAATAGCGGCTGGTCGACTCGTAATGATCGCGATGAGTGGTTTTTCACTTTTCCGGAAAATCGACGCCGGGCGTCGCGACGGTGGGGTTCCCTGGACGACGGGTGGTGTGTCGGAAATGATTCCGCGACGCGTCTCGCGGAATTCGACGTGGTGCATTCCGGCCTTACACGCAAACTCCTCACCGTAACGTCTCGGATTGCTCACGACAGACGCCAAAGTGATTTGTTCGGTTGTCGCACAAGAGTTCCTAAAACGGAAGGTGGCACGCGACGAAATCGCGAAGTTACGGTGGGAGCTCCGGCTTGTAACGCAAACGGCCCACAGCAACGTCTCGGATTGCTCAGTACGGTACGGTAAATAAACAGGAGTGCTTTTCTTACCTAGAAGTCGGAGTGGCCTGGTGACTGGAAGACGGTAGCGGAGATGTCGATGAATTCACAGATGATATCTGACTGTCTTTGCTGTCTCGGCAGCGCGGCTTATATACTGTTTTTGTTAATTAAACGGGTCCTAGGGTGTCAAAGTTTGTCCGTCCTATGTTAACATATAGGGCGGATTGGTTATAAACGGAAACTGGACTACCTTGTCCGTGATCCAGTTTAATCAGCAATTTTCCGATGCGCGTCTTACTCGTAAACCCGGTGTTGATTTTTCGCGTCTCTCGGTTGTTGCGTTCGCGAGATATAGGCGTTTTCGCGATCGTGATCTATATAACGAACATTGTGACGAGCATACTTCGTCACATCCCCGGGATACTTCGGGATGAAGAAAGAGGGAATGCTACAGGGTCTTTTATTGTCAAATTACCACTCTATCTTAACTTAATTTTTATCAACTGGACTAATTAAAACTTAACAAAACTTACCAATAAACTTAACTTACAAACTTAAAAAAATTAACAACCCAACTTATGATTACAAAAACTTACATAACTTAATATAATAAACCAAACTTAACAAAAAAATACTTAACTAACTTAACTCAACTAGACTTATGAACTAAAACTTAATAACTTGTCCGTAAGCGGCACTAATGTCAAACTTAGGCAACGGGGGGGGGCACTGCACTAGGGGGCGGGGGGTCTACGGAGGATGGAGACACGTTGCCCATTGGGGAGTCGTACCCTCAGCCGCTTGGTCCGCGGGGGACGTAAGGACTGGAGCCAGCTGCCGTAGTCGGCTCCGGGTGGGGGACTGCGGTCCGGGCTGAGGGAGGCGAGAAGGTCCACCAGCTCTTGCTGGGCATCCACCACGCTGTTCTGGGTCGGGATGGGGTCCGCCGGCGCTGGACAGGGGAGTCGGCCTGGACTCCCTGCCGGGGTTGGGGCCCGCCGCGCAAGGGTGCCTCCGGGCCTGGACGGGACCTGACTCACGTCGTCCTCGGTGTCGAACGGTATGGGCGACGTGGTCAGGTCAATGGTGTCGCCTTCCGGAGAAGGCGACCGGTAGGGCCGGATTACTGGCGGGGCGCTTATCCTCGCCGGATAGGGTCAAACCTGGCAACCAGGGCCACTCGCAGGGCCTCGTCGCCGTCGCCAGGTTTCCAGGACGGTGCGGGTGGTGTCTCGGATGCTGGAGCCGGTGGTGATGCAGTGCGGGCGAGACGTACTAGCTGGCTTGCTAGTACGGTGATGACTGGGCGAATCCGGGATCCGTGGCTGTCGCGGCCGACCCGCCTGATGCCTGGCAGCGGCAACGGTCCGCTGCCAGCCCAACCTGTCACCCTTACAGGGGCTCCTGCCTGCGGGGCGTAAGGGTGACTTCCCGCCCTAGTGGGCGGAACCGGGATACTCGGCTGTCGCGGCCGACCCGCCTGATGCCTGGCAGCGGCAACGGTCCGCTGCCAGCCCAACCTGTCACCCTTACAGGGGCTCCTGCCCTCGGGGCGTAAGGGTGACTTCCCGCCCTATTTGGTCGGGTCGGCTGCCGGATCCATGGAGCGGCGGTGGTCGGCTTGTCCATCGTCTAGAAGAACAGGTTTTAGGTCTTTAACATGTATCTTCCGTAGGAGTTGACCCCGTGCTCCCTTGAGGTTATATACATTTCCCGAGCACCGTTTGTTGACGGCCGAGGACAGGTGATGTTCCCGACACATCACCAGGTCCCCGGGTTGAGGTTGCCATTCCCTCCGCCTCATATTGTAGTAATGGCACTGCTGCTGGGCAGCTCTGGCGAGGTGGAGTTTCGCCAGTTTCCGCAGATCGGCCAGACGGATGAGGCGGGTTTTCAGGTCGTCGGGGATATGGTTACTGGCGGGGAGTGGGTCATTGGACTCGCGGTTCTGGGTGGTCTCGTAGTAGAGACCGGGGAGTACAAGTTCCCGAGCATAATTCAGGAAGGCGGCCGAGTAGCCGGTTGACTCATGACGACTGGTGTTGATGGCCATGGTGAGTTCCGGCAGGTGCTCGTCCCAAGTGCGCTGGTTCTCCTGGCAGTATTGGGCGATCATCGTTTTCAACACCCGGTTTACCCGCTCCACCGGGTTACACTGCGGCGTGTACGGAGGTGTTTGTTGATGACGGATCCCCAATGCGGCCAGGGTCTCACGGAGCACCCGGTTTGAGAATTCCGTCCCGTTGTCAGTGATGACGGCGCGGGGACAGCCGTACCGAAAGATGACCAGCTCCTGAATCGCGCGAGTGATGGCGGTGGCGCGTCGAAGAGCCCGGCACTCGACCCATTTCGTCATCCTATCCTGGAGGACCAACAGGTAGCTATGCCCTTTCTTGGATGGGGGTAAAGGGCCCATGATATCTGCGGCGACGGGGTCCCAGGGTTCGTAGATGTGCGGAAGGTACATCTTGCCCGCTGTCCCTTGCTGGCAGGTTTTGAACTGCTGGCACGGTTTGCATCGACGGACGTAGGCCGTGATGTCGCGGAACATCCCGAGCCAGTAGTATCGGGTGGCGACCCGGGCGGTGGTTTTGGCGATGCCCCCATGTCCTCCGGTTGGGTGGTCGTGACTCTCCTGCAGCACGCGGTGGCGGTCACTCCGGGGCACACAGAGTTTCCATGCGGAATCCTCCGTGTCGCTGGACGTCTCGATGCGCCGGTAGAGTTCTTGGCCGCGTAGCTGGTAGTCTGGCCATGTGCGTGGATGGGATCGCACTGCTTCGACCCGCTTTTGATACCAGGGACACACGGCCGCGAGTGTGTGAACCGGGGTGATGGTGGCGGAGGGCTGGTCGGTCGTCAGTGGTTGACGGGAGAGAGCGTCTGCGACGCGGTTCAGATTGCCCTTCCGATACTGCACTTGGAAGTCAAACTGCTGCAGGAACATAACTCAACGGGCCAGTCGACCGGGGGGATTTTCCAACCGGTTGAGCCATCTCAGCGCCTGGTGGTCGGTGACGACGGTGAAGGCGTACCCTTCGAGGTAGTGCCGCATCTTCTGGATTCCCCAGACTATCGCCAGGCATTCCTTCTCCGTCACGGAGTATTTAGGCTTGGTTCCTCGGAGCGTTCGGCTGGCGTAGGCGACCACTTGTTCTCCCTGATCGCCGTGTTGTACAAGGACCGCTCCTAGTCCGTCGTCGGAAGCGTCGGTTTGGAGGAAGAAACGCCGGGTAAAATCCGGGCAACCCAGCGTTGGGGCGGTGGTGAGCGCTTGTTTTAGCGCGTCGAAGACGTCGGTCTGTTCCTGCCCCCACCTACATTTCATATCCTTGTGGAGGAGACGTGTCAGTGGCCGAGCTATCTGGGAGAAGCCTTTGATAAAACAGCGGTACCAGGATGCGGCTCCCAGAAACTGGCGTACTTGTTTTAGATTGCTTGGGGCGGTCATGGACTGGATGGCCTCTACTTTACCGGGGTCGGTTTCAATGCCATTTTGGCTAATGACGTGCCCCAAGTACCGGATGCTGGTCTTCCCGAACTCGCACTTGTCGGGGTTGAGCCGCAGGTTGGCGGCCCGCAGTCGGTGGAAGACTTCCCGTAGATGGATCACGTGTTCCTCGATGGTGCGACTGGCGACGATGATATCGTCCAAGTACGGGATGGCGTACGGATCCATCTCAGGACCGATGACGGTGTCCAAGAGCCGTTGGAAGGTTGCGGGGGCGGCATAGAGGCCAAACGGCATCACCCGAAATTGGAAGAGCCCCCTACCCGGCACCGTAAATGCCGTTAATGGCTTGCTGGCCTCGGACAGAGGTATCTGCCAGTACCCTTGTATTAGATCCAGGGTGCTGAATACCGTCGCCTAACGTAGCTTCTCCAGGATGTTATTAATGTACGGGAGGGGGTATGCGTCTTTTTCGCTGACCTCGTTAAGTCGCCTGAAGTCGATGCAGAACCGTGGTTTCCCGTCTTTCTTCCGCACGATCACGGCGGGTGAGCTCCATGCGCTACGGAAGGGCTCCACTACCCCGGCTCGGAGCATCTCATCTACCTCCTCATTTATTACCGCCTGAATCTTGGGGTTTCGCGGATGATACCGTTGTTTCAGAGGTGTAGTTTTCTTCAGACGGATGTGACGTGTTACGAGGGAGGTGCAGCCCTGTAGCTCCTCGAACCGGGGGAGCTCCTCTTGGAGCAAGGCGTCGAGTATTGGAGACCCCGTGCGGGGTGTGTTGATGGTTCCCAGCGGAGTGGGCACGTGGCAGTGCACCCGGTCTGGCCCGGCTTGGAGGGTCATGCGGAACGCGCGCAGTGCGTCCATCCCCAGAATCATTGGAAGAGCCAGGGTCGGCAGGCACAGTACGGAGATTGTGGTTCTTGTCCCCTGAATGTTGGCGGACACGTGGTACTGGCCCGTGATCCTGGTGGTTTCTCCGTTGGCCATCTGTGCTTGACGAACGGGTGGCGGCCGGTGTGCCACCCCTCGTAGTGTAAGTTGGTGGGCGGTTTCTGCATCGACGTATGACAAGGAAGATCCGGTGTCGAGGAGCGCGTCGATCGTTAGGTTGCGGACAACGACCGGGAGGTATAGTCGGCCGTCGTCGCTTTGGTGGACTGCGGGTATTACTGGGTGTGCTGGTAGGGCCGACTGGGGTGGTCGTCGTGTGTTCCAGCCGGTCTGGCGTTTCCCGGACAGGTACAGTCGCGGGACAGGTTACCGTTCTTCCCACAGCGAGAGCAGAACCGTTTGGGAGGGTTTCGGCAGTCTCGTCGGAAGTGGTTTACTTCCCCACATCGCCAGCACACTTTGTGCACCTCATATGTGACCACGTGACTGGCGGGAGTCCGGCCACGAGGGGAGAATTCGGGGATTGGTCGTGTAGTCGTCTTAAGCTCCCTCTGTAGTTCTTCGAAGTCCCGCATTTCATCCAGTAGGGCGATGACGGTCGGGCAATTCTGGCGGCGGATGTGTTGCCGGTACTCCGGCCGTAGATTCTTGTATAGCCGGCGGAGTTGTTGTTCGGGGCTGAAGCCTCCATGGCGTCGCATCAGGGTTTGTAGCGCGGTGACATAATCCTGGCCAGTTTCCCCAGTTCGGTGCGTCCGTCGAGATATTTGTTCCATCATCGGCTTTCGTTCATGTCGGGGATATAGTACTCGCGAAACTGCATGAGGAAATCGTCCCAGGTGGTAAGCGTATCCTGGTGGTTGCGGTACCACAGAATTGCGTTGCCTCGGAGGAGTTCGGGCAGGGCGGAGCGCAATTCTTCCCCGGTGAGGGCGTAGCTGGCCTGGAGTTCTGCCAGCCGTTCGAGCTGCCATTCATTCCCGGAGTTCGGCAACTGTGCCTTCGGAGCTGAGGCCAAAACGTCGTAACTCTACCTGTAGTGGTTCCTTGGTCAGCTCGTAGACCCAACTCGTCTTCACCGTGGTAGACTCCGTCATGTTGTGTTCTTCTGTGTCCCTGCTCGGGCGCCAAATTTTGTGAAGAGTTATGGCGGACTCGTCGACAAAGTGTTGGCGTGAGGTTGCTCGGGCGCCAACGGTCGGATAGCGGTTTCGGAGACAATAGAGTTTTCAGAATGAAACACAAAGTTGGTAAAAAATGACGAATTGAGTCTTTATTAAGCACTGGTGTCACTACAGAAATGTCGTTGATTATCAGCAGGTGTAGGATATACCGAGGCGGGATCGGGGAATACAGTGGCAACGTTTTTGGGAAAACGACGCCTGGCGTCGGGACGCCGGTATGTCCGGAGCGACGGTCGGGGCCCGCGGTGTAGGCCTGCAGGTTCGGAAACGGCGAAATCGCGGATTGGTCACAAATAGACGCCGAGCGTCGTGGCGGTGGGGTTCCCGTAATAGCGGCTGGTCGACTCGTAATGATCGCGATGAGTGGTTTTTTGCTTTTCCGGAAAATCGACGCCGGGCGTCGCGACGGCGGGGTTCCCTGGACGACGGGTGGTGTGTCAGAAATGATTCCGCGACGCGTCTCGCGGAATTCGACGTGGTGCACTCCGGCCGTACACGCAAACTCCTCACCGTAACGTCTCGGATTGCTCACGACAGACGAAAAAATGATTTGTTCGGTTGTCGCACAAGAGTTCCTAAAACGGAAGGTGGTACGCGACGAAGTCGCGAAGTTACGGTGTGAACTCCTGCCGTGCACGCAAAACGCCTCACTGTAACGTCTCGGATTGCTCACGACAGAAGCCAAAGTGATTTGTTCGGTGGTCGCACAAGAGTTCCTAAAACGGAAGGTGGCACGCGACGAAGTCGCGAAGTTACGGTGTGAACTCTGGCCGTGCACGCAAAACGCCTCACTGTAACGTCTCGGATTGCTCACGACAGACGCCAAAGTGATTTGTTCGGTGGTCGCACAAGAGTTCCTAAAGCGGAAGATAGCACGCGACGAAATCGCGAATTTACGGTGGGAGCTCCGGCTTGTAACGCAAACGGCCCACAGCAACGTCTCGGATTGCTCACGACAGACGCCAATGTGAGTGGTTCGGTGATCGCACAAGAGTTCCAAACAGAAAGTGGCACGAGACCTCGAGGAAGCACAGTACGGTACGGTAAATAAACAGGAGTGCTTTTCTTACCTAGAAGTCGGAGTGGCCTGGTGACTGGAAGACGGTAGCGGAGTTGTCGATGAATTCACAGATGAAATCTGACTGTCTTTGCTGTCTCGGCAGCGCGGCTTATATACTGTTTTTGTTAATTAAACGGGTCCTAGGGTGTCAAAGTTTGTCCGTCCTATGTTAACATATAGGGCGGATTGGTTATAAACGGAAACTGGACTACCCGGTCCGTGATTTTCCGATGCGCGTCTTACTCGTAAACCCGGTGTTGATTTTTCGCGTCTCTCGGTTGTTGCGTTCGCGAGATATAGGCGTTTTCGTGATCGTGATCTATATAACGAACATTGTGACGAGCACACTTCGTCACAGTATAATAAATTAGATAATGTCAACTTACTGTAACCGTCTGGTACTTTTCCATTAGCGATAAGAGAAGTGTTAAAAAGACATGTAACGAAGATAAGGCACTCACTTTGCTATTGTCTTGAGACAGCTTCACTCAGAAGCATATTTACTTACTGTCGAACATATATTAAAATTAGGCTGTGCAATATCAAGTTAAAGCTGCGTGACACAGAATTCTAGTAAGAATATATAGAATATGTTTCAACATTATATGAATTATACTGAGTTTATCTAAACTTAAATTTGGAAAAGTACTGTCATTTAACTTAATTTTTATGGATAATGTCTAAGTCCGTTTTATACGATCATTATTGTTGGTAATTTTTCATATCAATTTATTGATTAGTAAAGTATTGAATATATTGTAGCGAGTACGGTCCTGTTCCGTCTGGAACAGGCGACATGTCTGCTGCACGTTCACTGCTGTCTCAGACGCAATAGACAAGTCCGAACCTGTTCGCTCTGCGTCATGCTTCTACCGTGTACCAGAAGCTCTCGAATATTCTCGAGTACATTGTTCTAGTATATAAGGGACAGTTTCGGTCGGCAACATTTATTCTGTATTTGAAGTGTGAACAGTGCAAGTCATTGCTAAATACTTTGTTGTGAATATAAATACGTGTTGTATATAAATATATGTCTTAGTAGTTGTACTACATTATTTTCGTTTTAAATAAATATTTTGTTAGTGTTTTCATTACTCGTGTTTTATTTAATAATAAACTTCACCGAACCCGAAATTGTAATAAACGTTACAATTGGTGTCAGGTGTGGGGTTGTGTTTTGTGAATTAAAAGTGAAGTTTAAGTGCAAATAAATAAAAATGGGTTCGAAAATGGTAAATCTAAGTGATTTAAAAGTGACTGATCTCAAGAGAGAATTAGAAGAACGTGAACTGGACACTACAGGCAAGAAAAGTGTACTCAAAGAACGACTTCGTCAATTTTTGATTGAAGCTGGTGAAATAGTGGATACTTACGAATTCAAAATTCCGGGCGATTTGGACTCCATGTATCGAAGCATGCAAGAAAATTCTAAAAGTTTGGAAGCCAAATTGCAAGAAAATTCTAGAAGCTTGGAAAATAAATTTGAAGAAAATTCTAGAAGATTGGAAGCTAAATTGGAAGAAAGTTCTAGAAATACCGAGGAAAATTCCAAAAATCTGAAAGAACTTATGGAAACTAAATTTGAAGAAAATTCTAGAAGCTTAGAAGCCAAATTAGAAGAAAATTCCAGAAGCTTGGGAACAAGCTTGGAAGCTAAATTAGAAGAAAATTCTAGAAGCTTGGAAACAAGCTTGGAAAATAAATTTGAGCAAAAATTTGAAAAGTTTGAGGAACATTCAAGAAATTTTGATGAACGGAAATGGCGTCGAACTAAATTTAAAACGCGGAATACTAAAGATCAATGATGAAGAGATCGTTTTACATCCCCGAGGGGAAGACACAGTACGTCTGACCTTAGCTGAAGATACGGTCGTGTTAAATCGAAGTGAAATGATTGTTGATGCCCACCTGGAACATGAACTTCCAACCGGATGTACCATGATGTTAGAAGCTGGAAATCATAATGAAACGACTACTCGAGGAATACTGGTTGGAAAATCTCTCGTATATACTGGAAAGGTAGTACCAGTGCGAGTAATGAATGTGAATTATTATCCAGTTACACTAAAGAAGGGTACTATCTTAGGACATTGTTCATCAGTAATTTCGATTATCAGACGAACATCCGTTACACAAAATCCACCAAAGAAGCTTCCCGCAGAACTGGCAAATCTACTGTCAACATCTTGCCAAGAATTAAACCAGAACCAGAATATCAGAATGAGAAATTTAATAACGGAATATCAAGACGTTTTCGACACCAACTGTGGGACCAAGGGTAGAACCAACATAGTCCAGCATCAAATAAACACCGGCGATGCACGCCCCATTCGCCAAGTACCAAGACGATTACCACTGGCCAAGAGAGAGGAAACCGAGAAAATTATTCAAGACATGAAAAAAGAAGATGTCATCGAATCCTCAAGCAGTCCGTGGGCCTCACCAGTGGTATTGGTAAAAAAGAAAGATGGGTCAACACGATTCTGCGTGGACTATCGTCAACTCAACAACGTGACGAAGAAGGATAGCTACCCGTTGCCCCGAATAGATGACACACTGGATACGCTGGCTGGATCGAAAATATTCTCAACATTAGACTTGAAAAGTGGGTACTGGCAGGTTGGCATGGCACCAACGGATAAAGAGAAAACTGCGTTTTCTGTCAGTGCCGGACCGTGGCAATTTACAGTAATGCCGTTCGGGCTCTGCAATGCCCCCGCCACGTTTGAACGACTCATGGAAACGGTACTGCAAGGACTATCTTGGAAAACCTGTTTGGTGTACCTTGACGATATTATTGTGGTCGGAAGAACATTCGATGATCACATGAGAAATTTGGAAGAGGTATTCCTGAGACTACGAAGTTCTGGCTTGAAGCTTAGTCCAAAGAAATGTCATCTCTTCCGCAAAGAAGTGCAGTACCTGGGACATATTGTGTCCGGAAACGGAATAGCCGTTGACAATCAGAAGATCCGATCTGTAAAAAATGGCCATTACCAACTGACAAACATCAATTATAATAATAATAATAATAATAATAATATTTTATTTTTGAGATGTAGGTACATATAAAAAGCGTCGTAAATAAGTAAATAAGTAATAACATTAAGAACGGTACAAAAATTCGTCAATAGTATAAAAACAGTTTTTCACAAGAAATTATTTTAGTTTCTTCTTGTACCTGCAGATATTTTTACACATTGTAATATCGTGTGGAATACTGCTAAAGATATCCACGCCCATGACATCAGGAGAGTTACGGGTGCAATTATATTTCACTAAGGGTTTTCTCAATTTCCCCTTGTTTCTGGTATTTTTATCATGAATGTTATTTTGTGAAATGAATTTTCCTTTATTTTTGTACATATATATTCCAATATCAAGTATATATAGACATGTAAGTGTTAGGATATTAAGATTTTGGAAATGAGTCCTGCAAGATTCAAGATGCGATATACCAGCATGATTCTAACAATCCTCTTCTGACAGGTAAACACAGCTTTAATATGCGGCGAAGAGCCCCAGAAGCGTATGCCATAACGTAGTCTCGATTCGACCACAGCATGGTAAAACATTAACAGTTGATGATGGTTTAGTTTAGTTTTAAGAAATCTTGTTTGATAACAAATAGCACTGAGCCTGGATATTACATATTCGCAATGCGGTTTCGCGTTTAGATTTTTATTTAATATCATACCTAAGAGTTTCGTGTCATCCGTTCGTTGTATTAAGTTACTATCTACATTTAAGTCAATATTTTGAGAGTTTTTATTTTGAAAACGGACAAAATTAGTTTTAGAATGATTCAGTATAATTTGGTTTTTCCCACACCATCTAGTGATGGTAGACATAGTATTGTTAAATAGACTAGTTAAGATATCGTTGTTTTTATCTGATATAAGTATTGACACGTCATCTGCAAACATTGTTACCAGGCCAGTACTACCCAGCTCATCAAACAAGTCGTTGATATAGATGCAAAAGAGAACTGGTGCTAGGATTGTACCTTGCGGCGCTCCCATTCCCGTTGACACTCTGTTGGAATTTAATTTCTCCCCCAAGGGATTAGTTAGACTGACATATTGTTCTCTGCCGGTAAGGAAGGTTTCAAGCCATCTAAGGGGTACCCCTCTCACACCAATCGATTCAAGTTTTTTAATTAAAGTATCATGGTTGATGCAGTCAAAGGCTTTACTCAAGTCGCAAAAAATACCTATTGGGCATTCATTACGTTCAAGTTTTACAGTAATTTCGTTCATTATGGTTTGCAGGGCGTCAAGAGTTGACATATTTCTTCTGAAGCCGAACTGGTTATTGTTAATTATTTTGTTATGATCTAAATATTTTTGGAATCTTTGTAAAAAACAATATTCAAAAATCTTAGAAAATATTGAAGTGATGGAAACTGGCCTGTAGTTATTTGCAATAAGTTTATCTTTTCCTTTGTGAATTGGTATGACTTTCGATAATTTTAACTTAGTAGGAAAACATCCAGATATGAAGGACAGATTTACTAAAAAAGTTAACGGTTTTACGAGATATTCGATTGCATTTTTAACCAAAAAACAAGGAATCTCATCTGGCCCAGAGGATTTCTTGCTTTTTAATTTAATTTTTAACAACTGAAGTAATTCATCTTCACTGAAAGGGAACAAGAACATATTACTTACATTATTGCAAACGTTACTACCAGAATTCTGAACGATTTCATTCGTACTAGAAGATATTGAATCGATTAGCATAAGAGGAGCATCCCTAAAGAATTCATTAAAAATATTGGCTAGTTTTGTTTGGTCATCTACCAAACCATCACCAACCCTCAACTTGATGCCAGGCTGGGTTGTTTTTTCTCCATTAATGACATTCCAGACACTTTTAGAAATGTTGTCAGATGTGAGTATTTTATTTTGATAATATAATTTCTTAGTTTCACTTACAAGATTAAAATGTTTTTTCTTTTTATGTCTATATATTTCTTTGTGATTGGAATAGCGTCGCATAAGAATAAATAATGATTTTAGATCTGAGCTAGATTGCTTTACTTCATCATTGATCCAATCACACTTATGCTTGTCTGTTATGATTCTCTTGATAGGAAAATTAATTTCAAAATAGTACTGAAAAATATCATGAAAGTTATTAAATGCGTCATTTATATTAGTGCAGTCATAAACCTTATTCCAGTTTTCGATACTAATATCATTATTGAATTTAATAATACTAATACGATCGAAAATTCTACCAAATCTCATGAGCGTGGTCTTTTCAATACTTCTCAATCCACTACTTACAAAAATAGTGCTGTGGTCTGAGATTATGTTATCTGAAACATTACATTTAACTTTATTAACATTAGTGTATACATGATCTAAACTGTAAGATTTTCGTGTAGGATCTTTTACAGAATTGTACAAATTATATAAAAGTTCACGACGATTGCCTTTTTAAAAAGCTTTATTTTGACAGAGGTTGGTTACAGGATGGCTGGTTATTACAGAATGGCTACAGAATGCCTTATCTTACAGATAACTACATATTTATACTCGCTTTTATGCTGAGCTAATGTCTACACAAGAACAAAGGAATTATCAGTTGCTTATTATTATCTTCTTACTTTTAATCATATAACTCCTCCACCGTTAGAGGAAGGCATCGCCTGGAAGATTTAAGTTTGGTTTTGGAATACTAATATTTCCTTTTTTCTTAAGTAAATTACATTTAAATTTTCCTTTAAATACAATACAAACTAATACAATTATAATTATTACTATAATCACATATTTAATTATATTATGTTTATTTATTTCAGGGATCTTTTCTAAAGTTTCCAAATCATGTCTAATTATTTTCATTTCCTTAACATTATGCAATTCTACTTCTGAATTTAATTTTTGTGTTATACTAACATTAAATTTATAATTAGAAATTACAATAGGTTCTCCATTTATTTCATTACTAATAATTTGTTTATTATTTAATTTACATTCATTATTTTCAAGTAAATATATCCCTTTTAAAATTATATATTCTTCGTTTTCATTATTACATTTAATATTTAGTTTATAATTTATTGGGTAACATAATATGAATAAATTTGTATTACTTATTTCCAATACATTATTAATCTTATAATTAATTCTAATATAATTACACCGTGTTGTATTTAAGTTAAACACAGTTTGATAGTCACATTCATTTTCTTTAATAGCTTCACTATTTACATAGTTGCAGTAATACACTTTATTAACCCTTTTACACTGATTTTGCACTAAATATAAGTTATTATTTTCTTTTAACAATAAATGTTCACTTTGAAACACAGTTAGCACTTCACTGTTTTGTATGGTGGGTACAGGAGTGTACTGCAATAATTCTAACGTCTCTTCATGATACAATGGCACAAGGATCAAAAAATCTATTTTATAATTCTTTAAGGTACAATACGTGGATATTAATTGTTTTACTTCATTATAATTCATATCATCTGGAAATACAAATTTACTCTCTTTATTAATTTTAATCAAATTATCCTTCAATATGTCATAAGGTATTATACTTTCATGTAATAATCCTAAGTTACAAAAACTCAGAGAAATTTCTAAATTACTTAAGGTATTTTGCATAATATTTAATAAATGAATTATTTGATTCATAATATCTTTAACAACCAAGTGATCAATCAGTATAGCTTTTTTATTTAAATTCTTTTCTATATTTGATATTCGTGATTTTAATATTACTTGATTATAATTTATATCTTCAACTGTTTCATTAAATTGCTTTATTATCTCAATATTTATATTATAATTTTCTAACATATTTTTATTTAATATTTCCTGATTCTTTTCTAAATTTCTAATTAATGCATCATATTTTTGGGCATCTTCACTATCTAAATTACCAGTTATACTTTTCACTATAGAGCCTAGGCCATTAATCAATCCTCTTTTTGATCTTTGTTTATTAACATACGTATTTAAATTTTGAAATTTTAATAATATACCATTTTGATAATACTTAATTATTTTCCAATAATTAATAGATTCATTATTTAATTTTGGATCATATTTATTTAATTTTTCTTCTAATATTCTGATTTGATTTACTAAATTCAAATATTCAGTATATACTATTTTAAAATCGTAATTAAAATGAATTACGTGTTTGTTTGAATAAATTTTTGCATCGCCTAATTTGTTTATAAGTGCGCCAGGGTTGTGTGTTATATCTGTTAGGTGTTTTGTTGTTGATCCTGATCCGAACAGGATGAATCTGAAACAATGTGTTTTTGTGTTAGTTTCCTGGGTCTTTTAATTTTTGACAATTTATATTTTTTGTCTTTTGTTGTTTTTAGTGTAGCAAATTTGGGTTGTAAACTAGCTACTTTATGTGTGACGTATTTGGGTTTGGTAATTTTACCAGAGTGTCTAATATTTTGTTTAATTCTGGCTTCTTCTAAGGTTTCGGGTATTTCTTCAACTTTATCTTTATTACGTTTACTTGCAACGTTTTCTTTTTTATCATTTAAATTTTGATTTATCTTTCCATAAATAATTTGCATTTTTTCTTTATGAGTTTGCACATAATTTTGTGTTAAGTGTTTCTCTAAATCTATATTTATTTCATTAGTTTTAAAGTGTCCAAATACAATATCTATTGGTTTAAAATTTGTAACTGAATGTATAGAATTATTATATCCTATTATAGCGTATTTTAATTTATCTAATAAACTTAATGATTTATATTCTTTTTGTAAATTCAAGATTCGTAAGTGTTCTATAAGTGTTGAATGAAATCGTTCTATTTGTCCGTTTGAGTTCGGGTTATCGATACTTGTGAAGTGGATGTTAATTTTATGTAGTGCGAGGAATTCTTTAATTACAACGTTGTTAAACTCTTTTCCGTTGTCGCAGATTATTTTCTCTGGCATAGTATATTGTGAAATGAATTTTAATAATTTATTAGCTACTTCTACAGATGTCATATTATTAAGTTTATAAATTTGGGCAAATTTAGAAAAACTGTCAATTATAGTTAAGTATTTATCTTTCTCTAATGAAATAACATCCATATGAATAATTTCCAGTGGTTTACTACTTGTCGGGGTAACTCTTAAATTTAATTGGAGGGGGTTCCTCTCATATTTACTTTGAAGACATATTTCACATATATTAATTTGATTTTGAACAGCGTTCTGAAGGTTTGGCCAGTAGTACTTTTCTTTAATTCTCTTTATTGTTTCCGTAATTCCTCTGTGGTTTGTTTTCCCCTCGTGATATAACTTAATTATCTGTATTTGGTCCTCTACTGTTTTAACATCTTTCAATTTATTTTTGCAACTAATAAATTCTAAACTTTTATGTTGAAAATATTTTTGTAAAATTTCGTTTACATTAAAATACAAATTATTATTAAAAATACAAAAATATCTAGTTCTTGGTTTACAATAATCTTTTATAAATGATAGTATAGTTTCTACTACTTTTACTTTTGGAATATATACTTCTAATCTTATTTTACCGTCAAATGGTCTAGTAATATCTACTTTTAATTTCGGGAAATCTGTAAGACTAAATATGATCTGATTTTTACCACTATTTATAGGTGATTCTAAAAATTTAATTCCGGATATAGGATTTTCTTCATCCGAATGACATGTGTTGTCTGAGTTTGATGATTTATTCGCCATATTACTTTCATTATCGGTATCTATTGCGAGGTTTTCAATTTTTTCTGGTAATGTACAGACTGTTATTTTTATATTTGAATCTACGAAAACTTCATATAGTATTAATTGTACTTTTTCCCAACGTAACTCATCTTTTCCGCATCCTATTCTTGGTATAGATATACTATCGATATTATTACTTATTAAATATAACTTTAAATTTTGCAAGGTTTCTTTAAAATTTTTATACGTAGGTTTATGATTATAAATTTCCTTTGTAACTAAATGAAACAATAATTTTTCATTAGGTAATTTTTGCATAAGTATATCTGTTATTTGTGGGGTTTTAAATTTTGATAAATAATCTCTACTATTAAATTTAAAATTAATCTTTTTCGCTATACCTTTTCCTAATTTTCTATCACTGCTTATACAATGAGCTAAGTTGTCATTTAATTCTAATAAATCAACTTCTTTTTCTATTAATTCAAAGTTATTTAATTTTATTCTAGATAATGCGTCTGCGTTGGTATTCAATTTTCCTTTCTTATATTCTATTTCATAATCATACTCTTGTAACTTTAATTTCCAACGTAAAAATTTCGAGTTTGGTTCTTTTAAATTAGATAACCAAGTAAGTGGTTTATGATCTGTCACTATTTTAAATTTTGTACCATAAATGTAGGGTCTAAAATACTTTGTGGCCCATACAATTGCAAGAAGCTCTTTTTCAATAGTTGCGTAATTAATTTCGTGATTGTTTAGCGTACGACTAGCGTAAGCAATAGGTAATTCTTTACCGTTGATATTTTGAGATAATACTGCCCCTAGTGCGAAGTTACTAGCATCGGTTGTTACTATAAATTGTTTGTTGAAATCTGGGTATTGTAGAATTGGGTCGTTTACTAATAGGGTTTTACACGTTTCAAAACTCTGTTTATATTCTTTATTATTTATATCTATAATTGCTCCATTTTTTAAAGATTTAGTTAATGGTTTTATTATTTTAGCAAGATTTTTTATAAATCGTCTATAGTATCCTATTAATCCTAAAAATGATTTGATTTCTTTCTTAGTTTTTGGGATTGGAAAATTTTGAATTGCATTTATTTTACTGGGATTTGGTTTTATTCCTTCTGGAGTCACTACGTGTCCGAGGTATTCTACTTCTTTTCTTAAGAATTCAGATTTATCTGATTGTATTTTTAAATTTGCATCTCTCAGTGTTTTAAAAACTTTTCTAATATTTTCTAAATGCTCCTCTAAACTATTACCTAATATAATAATATCATCAAGGTAAACTAAACAAACTGTGCCAATTAAGTCTTTTAATACGAAATTCATTAACCTTTGGAACGTACTTGGTGCATTTTTCAGCCCGAACGGCATTCGATTGAATTCATAATGTCCGTTTTCTACACTAAATGCTGTTTTAGGAATATCTTGGGGGTTAATTTCTATTTGATGAAATCCTGCGATTAAATCGATTGTTGAGAAATATTTACATTTACCTAATCTGTCTAAAATGTCATTTATATTGGGTATAGGATATCGATCATCTATTGTTTTTTCGTTGAGTTTTCTATAATCTATTACTAGTCGAAATTTCTTTTTACCGGAAGCATCAGCTTTCTTTGGGACAATCCATACTGGTGCTGACCAAGGTGAATAACTATGACTTATAATGCCATCTTTTAATAATTTTGATATTTGTTCTTTAACTTCATCTTTATAACAGTTTGGATAACGATAGCTTCTAACATGAACTGGTATTTCGTCACTTGTTTTAATTTCGTGCTTTATCTTACTTGTGAAGGTTAACTTATCATTCTCTTCCAAGAATACATCTTTAAATTCTTTGAAAATTTTGAACAGGCTTTCTTTTTCTAATTCATTTAAATGATCTGTTCTAAAGTTATTTAAATTTACTGGGTTTTGTGGTGGATGCCTTATTTTATAGTTTTTTGTAAAATTTGGAATACATAAATTATTAATTTCAATAACTTCATCTGTTTTATTTTTAACAGGAATTTTTATTTGTTTATTTTCAATTCTTACTAAACTATCAGGAATTTCGAAACATTCATTAATATTATTATTTTCTAATAAAACTACGGAGTCTTTTTCATTAACAAAGTAGTTCACAAATTTCATTTCTTTTGGCTTTAATTTAATTTTTTCATTATAACGATTCAATTTATATTCTTGTCCTAATAAATAAATTTTGTCATTTCCGAAATCATATTGAGCTTGTAATAATTTTAATTCATCTAATCCGATTAATAGATCAAATTGAGAATGGAAGTCGAAGACGTAAAAATTTAATGGATTATTATTAAAATAAAGTGTAGTGTAGTTATTTCCTTTTGAGATACCATGTACTGTACTTAGCGTAAACTTTTGTTTAAATAATTTAAACTCATTTGGATTTTCTTTAATAATTTTAGGATTGATAAATGATCTAGTACTACCTGAATCTACTAAGCATTTATATTTTCCGAGTTTTAAGTATGGTAATCGTGTTATATTTTCTATATTCATTATTTCACCGAATTGTTGTCTTGGCTTAATTCTAAAAAAGAATTTTGATTTACATTTTGATATTCTTCTACGTTTTCTGTTTCATAATTTAATTCAAAATTTTGTTCATCATGATTTTGTTCGAATTGCGTTTGTTCGCCGTAATCTTGTTCTGTGAATGGATCAGCTGTTTGATCTAATGTGTCTATGTTGAATAGATTTTGTCTGTATTGTGATTGTGGATAAATTTTAGATTGAAATTGTCTTGTTTGTCCGGTTGTTGAGATTGACATTGGAGTTGGATTTGGGAATCGTGGTTTATTATTGTTATTTACAAATGTGTTTGTTGGTCTAGGTTGTGTAAATTGTGGTGTTTGTACTGGTTTTACAAATTGAGTGTTGTTTAAATAATTTCTTTGTACTGTGTTAGGATTTTTGTTATATATAGGTTTTTTATTTGGAAGTGTGGATGTAGTACGAGAAGCTTCCAATTGATAATCATTTGTCAATATTTTAAGAGCCGCATTTAAATTTTGAGGGTTTCTTGTTTGTAAAAATGATCTAATTGGTTCTCGTAAACCGCGTAAAAATGATCTGACTGCTAAATTTTGTCCATAACTTATTGTAGCGGGTCGAAATGCTGCTTCCATTTGTGTTTCAGTGTATGCTGTGTGTGCGTTTAATAAACTTAACATTTTATTATAGTAATCAAATGCATTTTCATTGCCCTGTCTTAAATTTGCAATTTCAATTGCTAAAGTATAGCAATCTCGTTTATCTGCATACGCAGTTAATAAAGCATTTTTTAAATCAGTCCAATTATTTATTACATAATTAGCTATTGCTTTGGCTGCTTCGCCTCTAATTTTATTTCTAATATTTGCTAACAAAACGAAGTTCTCGTAATCGTTAGGATCGTTACGGTTATAGAATTTAGTAATAAGCGCTTCGCTCATTCTAATAAAATAAGATAATTCATTTGAATTTCCATTAAAAATAGGTATTGTATCCAAGTATCTTTGCTCGCACTGTGCCATTTTTGCTGACTTGAGAGTTAGAATTATTAACAGTAAATAAAATCTGTACTCACAGTAGAATAAAGAACATGGGTTGATGATGTCGTTGACACACCTCGGCTGATGTCGCAGATGTCTCTTGTGTTTCCCTACGTGGATTGGGTACCTGGAGCCGGAGTTTGGTGTGGATTCTGTGGTTGATGTGTCGCTTATTTTTCCCTACGTGGATCGGGCACACGAACTGCCTCTTCTGCACCTCGTCTAAAGTCTTTTCGCTGGCTACCGCGTCACTAATATTTTCTTTGGTGTACCGCACTGGTGATGGCTTGTGAGTTCAACAAATAAATCGTTGACACGAACCTGAGTTGAAAGCGTTGGATTTTTCGTATCACTTAACTGCTTAAAACTTTTAAATCACTCAGTTTTGCGAGTATCCCATCCTCGTCGCCAATTATATAAAAGTTCACGACGATTGCCTTTTTAAAAAGCTTTATTTTGACAGAGGTTGGTTACAGGATGGCTGGTTATTACAGAATGGCTACAGAATGCCTTATCTTACAGATAACTACATATTTATACTCGCTTTTATGCTGAGCTAATGTCTACACAAGAACAAAGGAATTATCAGTTGCTTATTATTATCTTCTTACTTTTAATCATATAACTTACATATTAAAACTTTTTAATAGATTACATAACTTAATATATTTGTTATAATCCCTAACTGGGAATTGCGAAGCTTTCTTGGTCTTTGCACGTACTACCGGCGATACGTCTCTGGATTCGCCAACATTGCCAAGCCACTGACACGACTCACGGAGGAAGGACGGAAATTTGTGTGGGAAGAAGGCTGGCAAGATGCTTTCGACAACCTCAAGTGAGCCCTAAAATAGCACCAGTCCTGAGTTATCCTCTGTCCAACGGGGACTTCATACTGGATACTGATGCCAACAATGTCGCAATCGGAGCCAGCCTATCGCAAATTCAAGATGGACAAGAGAAGATCATCGGCTACTTCAGAAAAACTCTGTCGAAGCCGGAGCGTAACTACTACGTCACTAGGTGAAAATTATTGGCAGTAGTCAAAGCCGTTGAACACTTCTACAAATACCTATATGGAAGGAAATTTCTATTGAGTACTGATCATGCTGCGTTGAAATGGGTGTTACAATTCAAGAATCCGGAAGGGCAGATAGCAAGATGGATCGAACGACTACAGGAATATGACTTCGTTATCGAGCATAGGGCTGTAATTAGTCATTGTAACGCCGATTCATTATCAATACGACCATGTTTAGAAGACTGCAAACACTGTACCCGTGTGCAGGAGAAGTTCGCTCCAATCTTACGGACCACAGTGATAGGCGGTCATTGACTGACGGAAGGAGTTGTGAAAGACCAAGAGAAGTCGATCCAGAACCGAAATACCTACTAGAATGGGAAAAAGAATACCGCAAACCAACTTGGCAAGAAGTTGCACGACACTCGAAAACCGTAAAATCGTACTGGGCGCAGTGGGACTCCATTTTTATAGAGAATGGACTACTGAAACGTATCCTGGAAAGTCCTGAGGCTACAGAACAAACGATGCAGATCATAATCCCTAGGAAAAGAGTACCGGAGGTACTGAAGGAGATTCATGATAGACAGCTGGAGGACACTTAGGAGTAAGAAGGACAGTTCAGAAGCTGCGTGAGCGAATTTACTGGGTTAATTGTCGAGAGGACGTAAAGGAGTGGTGCAAGAAGTGCGAAGTTTGCGCCGCAAGCAACGGACCGCAGAGACGTCGGAGAGCCCCAATGCGTCAATACAATGTTGGGAGCCCGTTTGAAAGAATCGCAATTGACGTGGCCGGTCCATTTCCAGAATCCGACAAGGGAAATAAATACATCATAGTGGTCATGGACTACTTCAGCAAGTGGGTTGAAGCTTATGCCTTGCCAAATCAAGAAGCCGCTACGGTAGCAGAAGAACTTGTTAACCAGTGGATCTGCCGATTCGGGGTTCCATTGGAACTACACTCCGACCAAGGTAGAAATTTCGAGTCGTCTCTGTTCCAAGCAATCTGCGAGCTATTGAACATTCGCAAAACTGTTCTACACCCACAGTCAGATGGTATGGTCGAACGCATGAACAGAACCATCAATAGACACCTCTCCAAGGTTGTCTCCGGCCACCAAAGAGACTGGGATTGTCATCTACCAATATTCCTGTTAGCTTATCGATCATCTGTCCATGAAACAACAGTACAGACTCCGGCTAGCATTGTCTTTGGTCATGAACTGCGATTGCCCTGCGACTTGAAGTTCGGCAGCAAGCCAGGTGAAAATTTGGCTGGCGAAGATTTCGTCACCGAACTTCGGAAGAAGATGAACGACATCCATGAGCAAGTACGCTCCAACATCCAGAGCGCTAGTGACAGGATGAAAGACCAATATGATGTCAAGGCTGAGAATGGTGGATATCAAGCCGGGGATCTGGTTTGGCTATACAACCCACAACGTCGCCGAGGAATGTCCCCAAAGCTACAGAACTCCTGGGAAGGTCCCTACGAGGTACTGAAGCGAATAAATGACGTCATCTATCGAATCCGGAAAAGGACTGGAGGAAAACCAAGAGTGATTCATTTCAATCGGTTGGCTCCTTTCGTCGGTGACAACAACGATGGCAACGCCAATGAATCTCGAGCTCGACGAATTAATGTACAAGATGCGGAAATCACCTTTGACGAGTTCATAGCCTCCTATTCTACGGGCCATAAAGTACGAAATGGTGTGACCAAGGATCATCAGGGAGACTTATTTGAAGTGTGAACAGTGCAAGTCGTTGCTAAATACTTTGTTGTGAATATAAATACGTGTTGTATCTAAATATATGTCTTAGTAGTTGTACTACATTATTTTCGTTTTAAATAAATATTTTGTTAGTGTTTTCATTACTCGTGTTTTATTTAATAATAAACTTCACCGAACCCGAAATTGTAATAAACGTTACAATATTATAAAGGCAATATAGCTTGTTTTAAAATAAAATATGTTCTATTTTCATGTAGCAGTAATGAATTATGACGTTTTCTGATGTTAGTTCGTTAGTTTATGTTTGTACACAGATTACAGATAGTAAAAATGTCTTGCTTACATACAATTTTATTTTGTTTTCTATACTTATTCTACACTTTTTGCAAACTTCAAAGTTACTATTCATTTAACTACGCAAGTGCATGAACTTAAAGATTGATTGAAAACTTGAGCATGTCATACAATCAATTGCAAGAAACATTTTTTCATCAATGAATTGTTTCAATTTGAAAAAATATCAAAACTGGGTATAAATATGAAGAAAAAATGTATCGTTTCATACGAACTTAATAGATGAAGTTCGATTCAAAGATAGAGAAAATGACTTGTTAAAGATGAAAAGTGATAAAATTACATAATAAAGAAAAAAATTAAGATTATATAAAGAAAATTAACATAACAGTAATGTAAACTCTAGTTAAGATGTAAACATAATTAACTTGTTTGTAACTACATAGTACTAGTTCAAAATACTGATATAAAAAGAAAATACAAAATTATAAAATGCTAAAATATAATTAACCTTCAATAATTTTACACAATCTAATTTTATTAATATAAGAAACATCAGAAACATTATTTTCCAAATTCTTAACTAGGTACAAAGTCAAAGCTATAATTTTATTCAGATAGTGAAATTCAATTAGCCTTGTATCCGACAAACTTCGGACGTGAAGAAGATGTTCTTCCTGTTCTCCTTTATCCTTTCGCTTTCACGATACGATGGGAAAAGCAAATGCGAGATAGAAAAACCGCCCCCACGTCGGTTGTATTGTAATTTGGCCTTTTGTTTTATGTTAGCCGGACAAGAAAAGAAAAAGGTCGGGAGCTTGTATAACGAGTTTAATGTAGATAAGAAGATGTTTGATTTGATTAATTGGTTTGCATAAGATAAAGTAAATGAACAATACGGAAATATCTTTTAGCGAGATTCTTTAAAGGAGAAATAATAATTAATTTTTAATATTTTAAATGTCAGCGCCACATGACAATATTTTTCTATCAAATTATTAAAATAAATATATCTTCATACCGGTTTCGTATTTTTAAATGTTTGCCAGCGCAAAACATCGAATTTCGATACTGTAATTCTTATTATACTGTGATAAAGCCATCGAAGTATACAGGCAGTCCTAAATTATGTGAATTGCCATTAGGATTGTGATGTGTCCGGGATAGCTGATCAGTGGAGATGTGAATTTCCAGGAATTCGTAAATAAAAGATCGGCGTGTAAATAATTATTTTATTTCCACAACACAAAAATACAAAATGAACGGATATGTATCTGTTTCTTGAGAGCCGTGCCTCGGCGGGTCCGGTGATATCTGTACCTATAGAAAATACAAAATCGGGGAGCATCTATGTCGGGTATAGCTCAGTCACAGATGGGAAGAACGGAACCGTATCAGGTAAAGCGCAACTACGGTTAGCGGGAGCGGAGGGGTATTGCGTCAGGTAAATCACAGTCGCAAGAAATACAAAATAAATGGCCGGTGTTAGGTTAAACTCTATCACCGTACGTCACTAACCAGTGTTAGGTAAAACGCTACCACTGAATAAAACAACAATCAGTGTTAGGTAAAACACTACCACTGAATAAAACAACAATCAGTGTTAGGTAAAACACTACCACTGAATAAAACAAACAATCAGTGTTAGGTAAAACACTACCACTGAATAAATAACAATTGAAAATTGCTTACCAGGTAAACTCGGAGTGGAGACTGAAGATCAGCTGATGTCGCACTGAACGGCTCATTCGGAACTGTCTAAATTAGAGATGAAAAACTATCGGTAATTTCAACTATCGATTGTTCGATAGTGCTATCAGTAAACTATCGATATATCGATAGTACTATCGATAGTCAATTAAATTACTAAACGATAGTTTTAGTTACTAAACGATAGTTTTAATTACTAAACGATAGTTACTAAACGATAGTTACTAAACGATAGTTACTAAACGATAGTTACTAAACAATAGTTACTAAACGATAGTTACTAAACGATAGTTACTAAACGATAATTACTAAACGATACTATCGATAGTTTTTTTTCTTTTAATTACTTATCGATAGTATTTTTTTTACAAAAGTATAAATAATTTTTTTTTCAAAATTAAAAATTCTTTGCCTATACAGAATCATTTACTAAATTTGTTCCTTTTTTGAGAGAGAGGTAAAATAAAATTTATAATTTATAATCCCCTAAAATTTAAAACTGTTGATGTTGCTCTATATTAAGGGATGTGTGCTAAATAATTTCTGTGAATATGGTTTTGTTACAGTTAATATTACCCGCTCTAAGGTATGTAAAATGGGAGAAATAAAAAATAAGGAAATATACAATAAATGTCAAAAATTTATTTCTTTAAAATTTAGGCTTAATAACAAGATTTCAGAAGTTACAAATGTGAAAAATAAAAATCAAATGCAAATATATACTTCTATCCCTAGGTATATATCATTTCTTACATTAATTTATATATTTGTCGAGATCAAGATATTAGAAAAACTAATTGCAATTCGAAACACCTTTTATATTAATTTAAATCAAATAAAAAAGAAATGTGGTGTTGTGATAGTATTTTTGGAGTTGTGATGCATACTGGATGAGTGGTAAGCGGAGACTGTCCTGGTTAGAAGGAAAAAATGGTGGATTTTGGGGTGAACAATGAAGTTTGGAATATAGGTACTTGAAAAACAGATGTTGTTAGGTTCGGAGAAAGCGGGCGAAGTTACAATAGCAGGTAGTAGAGAAACATGAAAATTGTACATAATTGTTGCTTAGAAACTACAGAAAATGAACGAATATATACAGAGTGTTTTGCTAAGACTATTACAGAATATATACAAGGTGTGTGATTATTTGTGTATACATGTGTTTTGTGTTTTTACATATGTGTGTATGACTGTGTGAGCATGTGTGTATTACATGTGCATGTGTGGTGATGTACTGGCCGCCACATGACCAATAATATTCACTACACAAACTACAATGAACATCAGAGAACAATTGAATTTAAATTATCTCGTACCTGTTACCCTATAATAAATTTCTTAGAAATCTCACTTTGTCTTTCATCCCTTTCAAGTCTTCCGACAACCAATCGATTTACAGCTAACATTTGTGTACAGTTACTGTACAATAACGATATTGAATATAATTTGAATTATATCATTTAAATGCAGATAAAATCTTTATAAGTCATACTTAACACGTGGTCCGCAAAAAACACACTTATTCGAATTGCTCCGGGAACATAAGGTAATTTGCTTGTCAGTACTCACAGCCCAGCCCGTGTTCTAAATTTATTGTTTATTAATTTTTATTTTTAAATTATTTTATTTTAAAGATTGTTACTAAACGATAGTTACTAAACGATAATTACTAAACGATAGTTACTATACGATACTTACTATATGATAGTTACTAAACGATAGTTACTAAACGATAATTACTAAACGATAGTTACTAAACGATAGTTACTAAACGATAGTTACTAAACGATAGTTACTAAACGATAGTTACTAAACGATAGTTACTAAACGATAGTTACTAAACGATAGTTACTAAACAATAATTACTAAACGATATTATCGATAGTTTTTTCATCTCTAGTCTAAATGCTATCGAAATCGCCTTTTTATACTCATTTTTAGCGACAGACCAAAACCAAAAATAGTAAATTAAATTATTTCTTCAACGGTCGTTTGTCAATTAGTGCTATGCGAGTACCAACCACATTAATGAGTATAAAACAAAAATATAAAAATATGAAGTCGCTAGGTAGATTCGAACCGTGGATCTCTCACACCGAACGCGCGCTCGCTACCACTGAGCTACGCTCCGAACAAGCAAACAGACTTGTGCGAGGGCAGTTCATATGACTTCGTCACAGGATCTAGGAAACTATAAAAGCTACGAATTCGATTAAATGGGTGCAGTTTTGAAGGCTGATATTCTATTGAGAAAAATTTAAACTCCCGAACAGTTTAAAAGTTACTTGAAATCGCGATTTCAAGAAAGGTAAATAACTCGGAAATTATAAAACATATAAGAAAATGTTTCATATAAAAGTTATATGAGTAGATATTTCAAAATTGTAATGTCAGAATAAAAGTAAAGATGGCAGTTTAGAAAATATTAATTGCAACTTTCTTATTTCAAATGAGCGCTATATTGGATTTTTACATGGTTTAATAACATTTTCAACGAAGCTTTAATTAAAGTTTATTAAAAATATGAATTATTTTAAATTTAAATCAAAACAAATAGGATTCATATCAATTGGAAGTAAATAGGAGGAAATAATCAAACAAAATTTATTATGACTGAATTCTGTCTCAAATATTATTAAATTAAATTTATATGTACAATATATAATAAGTTACATTTAAAATGACAGTATCTTGTTTTAAAAGAATTAATGTTTAGGTGTCAACTGCAGATGCAGTGGGCTTTACCTTTTTTGAAAGAAATCATAATGAAAATTTAACTTAAATATTTTGCGCCATTGTCATTTTTCATTTAATGAAAAAACTTGTATCCTAGTTTGATAATGATAAACAAGATAATTTATCAGTTATTCTTTTAGGGAGAAAATATCAGCAGTCCCTGTTATTTGAAGCCGATATTATTTGATTTTAAAATATGCTGACCATTAATTTTTATCCTGACATTATTTGAATTTCATTCTCTATTGTTGTATTTATAAAACAGCCTCAATCGTATGATTCCTCATAAATTGAAAATTTGCCATAGGGGTTATATACGAGGATAGCTCTGTTATTTAAGCAGAATATTATTAGTTGCAAGTTTTTTTTAGAATTATATCTTTTACCGAATTGAATAAAATTAACTTACAAAACATATTTAAAATTCTCGCTCATGCATATATACAATCAAAAATTACAAGAATGTAGAGTTAGATATTGATTATGTTCATATTAATTGTTTATCAAACCATCACGGATAACATTTGTTTAACACATGTTATAGAAGAGATTTATATAGCACTGATAAAAATTTAATACAAATCGAAATATTTTTGATTAACAGATTGAATTTATTTAATCCTAAATTATACATCATCTTCAATATTTTATCAAATATCAATTTTTATAAAGTGCGTTTATAATTTGTATGTTCAATTGCATCATAACTACCTGATTTATGACACTGTTTAGCGTCCATTAACAGTACTTTATGGAATAAGTAGGATAAATAGCGAAATGAGACTCCTGCATTTCTAAATTTTGACATATTATGAATACTTTTTTATTTACTTTTTGGCAAATTTGATAATTATAAATTGAATTGTTGCTAAACAAAAGCAAGAACGACATTCAAGCTTTCTACGATACTCTTTGAGATGTAATTAAGTTTCACATTTTAATTAATATTTTATGTAATGTATGATCCATAAGTTATGGCACAATTTGAATCAATATTTTTTTGCAATAAAAAGCATTTATTTAAAGTTTTGTGATACATAATAATTAACTGATTCATAAGGAACGAAATTATAAACTTAAATTAAATAAAGAGATGAAATGTGGTTACCAACTGTCAAACAACGGCCCCGAAAGATGTTAGTGGAGGCGAAGCCACAGGGGTAGTTTCAATGTGGGGAAAATTATATCTCGGCTGTGAGAATCGATTCCGAGTTCTGAAATCCACTGTCTGACTCAATAGCATTGAGCCACATACCCCGTAATAAATAAAAATAAGTATTCTTTTCATTTCCATAAATGAATTAAAAATAATTGTAATTTGGAATTATTTCATGCAATTTATTTACATTTTTGTCATGAAATTGAGTAAATTAATGAATTACTTTTTTTCTACGGTTGCTATGGATAGTTGACAGTTACGCTCTCATTTATCATCGTTGGCGTTTTCTGTGTCACAAATGAAACGATATTAAATGTGAGTGTTACCATTGGAAATAAATGGGTACTTACTTTAATAGTTACCAGGAATACAAACAAACAAACAGACACTTGTCATATTAATAGAAGGAATTTATTTTAGGTATACGTTTTTTATAATTTAATAATTTAGGATGCAATCTTAGAAAAAAAATATATGAGTATCACGAGCGAAAAGAGTCTTTGATCCTTTTACACTAATTACCATGCTCGAGTAACAAAGAATCACTTTACGCTCTTAATATACAAATAACTATTTTATCGTAAAGTAATGTAATTGAACAAATGTAATTTAAACAACTTAGAATCCGACTTTGGTTTAAATGGATGTACATCAGTAGGTTAACTAGAAATTTCTAATGAGAGAGAATTAATAGCTTAATTTCTTTATAGGCCATAAGCCATAGCAATTTTTTATGAATAGATAGAAAGACATCTAAATAGGCAACATAAGGCATTTTATTCGACAAATTTAATTGTGTACAATTAAGAACAATGGAAAATTAAATAAACGAATTATAACCAAAATATTATTTCTGATTATAACTCGCTTATTTGATCTATAATTGTTATGAATTTTACACCATTAAATTTGTCAGAAATAGTTGCCCATTTAGCCGTATATCGCTAAATCTTTAAATAAATAAGGGCTGGTAATTTTGCTCCTTAAAGTGTAGCTGCAAATTAAATACAATACTCGAAACGAATCATAATACAAGTTTTTTTTCTTTTTTTGTAGATAAAACCCTATTAAACCCTGTATCCTCCCAGAACCCCTTATATTTGTGTCCCTTACATATATACATCATTCATGTGGTCGTCTAGTCGCTCGCATCTATTTTTGTTCCTCAATCTTTTCTTGCAGTTTTCAACTGAAGTTTTGTTAACAAGTTCATACCTACTGTAAAAGATCAAAACATTTAAATATATAAATATGTTGCCAATATCAGGTAAAAAAATAAAATAAAATTCCAAAATATCTTAAATTAATTGATAAGTTTAAGGGTCCCGTCTCCTCAGTGAATAGATGTACTATAGTTTCTACATTATTAATAACTTATTAATATTAAAAAATAAATTGTATGCAGATGTAATCCTTAAAGACTGAATCTGTTTATGTCATCAATAAATTTTGACATTCAATATTAGAAATTTACGACCAATTCTGTTTTGAGCTATATTACATATAAAATATCCTATGAAATCGATATTTATCAGAAAATGTAACGTAAAATAAACGCAGTTTTATTATTCATGTGTAAATTCATTTTTGAAATATTACTTCACCTTTTTACATGATATTTAGAAATTCGTAAACAGCATTTATGTATTTTTATGAACGCTTAAATCAATTGCTATAGTACAGACTTGGCAAGGTACAGGTAGAGACGCACGGTAGTGGGGATGGAGTTCCCAAATGTTACCATTTGGGTGAGGGTCTAGTTATTATTTTCTAGTATGATTACAACTATGCTACAATATTTTCTGTAGGTATTTCTGCAGAAATGAATTCAAATATTCAAGATTAGCAATCACTGCAAAAAACAGAGAGTGCATTTGGTCGCCTCCAGGAAAAAGCAAAAACGACAAAATTTTATACGTATACAAAAAAAAGATGCATTGTCCTTCAAACAAAAATTAAATTAAAAATAATAAAGCAAAATGAAAGATACCTGTCATATAGCAGTCTAATATTAAATTTCGTTCTATTTAAATACAAAGTAACTTTTATTGACGTAACTGGTATTTACGTAATATATTTTTTAATTCCGTGTATTATATTGTTGTTTATAAAATGTATAGAAATTTTTATTGATTATGTTTATTGTGTAAGTACTTTATTGTTGTCATAGAAAAACATGTACCAGGTGCACGAATAGCAAACCATAATGATTTTAGAGAAAAATATTTCGCATACGAGTTGTGCACTAGCAATTAGGTCGGCTTTGCCGACACTCAACTAGGCTCCACGGACCCTGAAGAAAAGTAACTTTTTAGAATTGTTACTTTATACACTTAGTCGAGAATTGCTATTGTAAAAAAATATAGTTTACTAATTTTTAGAGAATGATTAGCTATCAACTCGTATCTGATTCATTTTAATATTATTTCTCAGACCTTTCATTACAACTGAAAAAAAATACATTCTCAATTTTAGCTCAAATTAATTGACAATCAGTCGATTACAATTTTTAGCTATTTTATTGGACAACTCTTCCCAAAACTTTTAATTTGATACCAAACATGAGATGTTTCTAATGGTTTTTAGAAAAAACAAAAGACAATCAGTCGATGATAATTTGAGGTCATTCTATTAGATATCCTTTTCAATACATTTAATTTGATACCAATCACAATAGATTTCTATTAACTTATGGAAAAAACAATTGACAATCAATCGGTCATCATTTTTGACCATTTTGTTAGAAACCTCTTTTTAAATCTTTCATTCGACACCAAACACATATTTCTAATGACTTTAGAAATAAACAATTGACAATCAGTTTAATACAATTTTTAATAATTATGTTCGAAAGCTCTTTCCAAATACTTTAGTTTGATACAAAATATAATAGATTTGTAATGACATTTATGAAAAACAATTGATAATCAATCGATTATAATTTGTAACTAATCTGCTCGAAATATCTTTTAAAAATATTTAATTTGATACCAAACACCCTGTTTCAAATGACTTTGAGAAAAATACAATTGACAATCAGTTAATCACAATTTTTAATAGTTCAGTTCGAAAGCTCTTTTCAAATCCTTTAGTTTGCTACCAAACACGACAGATTTCTGATGACTTTTAGGAAAAAAATTAACGATCACACGATTATCATTAGGCATTATTCTGCTCGAAATCTCGCTTTAAAACATTTAATTTGATATCAAACACAATATGTTTCTAATTACTTTTTGATAAAAATAATTGACAATCAATTAATCACAATTTTTAATCATTTTGTTCGAAATCTCTCTTCTAACCCTTTAGTTTGATATCAAACACGATGAATTTCTAATGACTTTTAGGAAAAACAATTGACAATCAGGGGAACATAATGTAAATAGTTCGTTACGACTAGCAGTCTTTAACAAATTTAACTTGATTTTGCTGCAGAAATACGCAGCCAAGCTGATGATGTAACAACTATTTCTGTCAATATTTGTATATAGACAACTTTATGGTGCATTGTCATGTGAAAATTGTATTTTTTAAGTAAACATACTTGAAAAGTTTGTAATTAAAATAAATACGTCCCCTAATTTATGTAGTAGGTGACTTACGGACGATTGCATGGGTCACACTTGATTTTAAGTACCCCTTGATAAAATAAGTGCGTTGCATCAATCTATAAAGTTCTCTTACATCGTTGCATCTTCCCTCAAATTTAATTTGTAGTCTGGATGACGCTTAACGGTTACTAAATGTTGTATTTGCGTATGCGTCACATTAAACTGACATTTGAAAGTAAAATATTTAACAGTTGCAGGTTAAGTTTATAAGTTTTTATTTTGAAAATTAATGGATTTGGATTTAGAATTAGATATTGTAGATTATGATTATACGAGCGTGCTAATTATTTTCATTCGTTAGATGAATCTAGCTCTTTTAAACGGTTTAGTTTGACAAAAAATAGTATAATATATTTGATTGCCAAAATTGAACACGAATTGGAGTTTCCATAAGATTTGTAAATATTTTTATTTTGTTTACAATTTACATTTTAGAATGATAATATTAGAGATGGGCGAATATTGACATTATTCGATATTCGAGATTTTCGAATATTAACGTCAGTATAGCGAACATTCGAATATCTCGAATATCGTGCCATATGTTGACTTAAATTTTTGACTATGTTTTCCTTTATCATTTTTACATAAACTTAAAGCTATTACAATACTTTGAAGTTATTAATAACAAAGATATTTTGTTTCAAAACCAAGAAGACGTACCATATATCAAATTTGTTTTTCGCCAACATCAGCCCGTACGTTTCACCTTAAATTTGAAATTTTCGTCTTTTTCTTTGTACTTTTTGTTTTAATTTTATTTTATCTTAACAATTTCATTCAAATAACGAAGAGGACATAATTAAACAATTTATTTTTTTTTAATTCATATATCGGACCAACTACTCAGGTCATATGCCGATATGTCCTATGTATGGCCGACACGGGCGGGACCCGAACCCACAACCTTACGGTCGTGTGTCAGGCCCTCAACCCGCACGGCCATCACGCGGGACAAATAATTATTAATAATAAATAAATTAACTTTTATTAGTATTCGAATATTCGAGTACCTCGAATATTCGAGATCTGATTAATATTCGTATTCGATATTCGTATACGATATTTGAATTCGAGAAATTTGATATTCGCCCTTCTCTAGTTTATTGTTAGGTACACTTTGATACATAATAAGAATGATTTAATAGATTTTTGTTATTTTTTCCTTTAGGAGATAGTGGATATCTACAAACAAATTATCGTATGACGCCATTCTTAAACCCAGCTACAGAAGCAGAACAATTGTATAACGAATCACGAATTCGTACTAGAAATACAACCAAAAAATTGTTTGGTGTTTTGAAGAGAAGATTCCCAGTATTGGCTTATGGTTCTCGTTTAAAATTGGATACCATAATGACAATAATAGTAGTAACAAGTGTTCTACCCAATATTGCAGTGGAAGCAGGTGAGCCTGTTCAAGATGATATAGACGAAAATTTTTGCAAAATTTAATTCATCAAGAACAAATACTTGCTTTACCCAACCAAATATTACAGGGAAACTTTCGAGGAGTACAAATTCGAAATAATTTAATACACACATATTTTGCAAAGTTGTGAAAAATTATTTATTTCATGTTATTTTATATAATTATAATACAATACTATATAAACTAAGTGAATATAATAGTTATTTATATTATATATAAATAAATAATAAACAAAACAAAACTATTCTTTAATCAACTAATGAGTATATTAAATAATTATTCAAGGTAACTGTTTTAAATCAGGCTTTTTATCTCTACTCCATAGGTAACTTCAATGTAACCATTTTTTTAACTCGGTCTTTTTTTATCTCTATTTCAAATTCAAGAATTTGTTTACTAACTCGAAATTCACTTTTTCTCGTTCTAGACGTGTTTTTTGTCTTCAATAAAAGCATTTTTTTGTAATGTAATTAGATCTAATTTCACAGACGCCAAATCACTGTATTGTTGAGATAAGTGGCTCGAATGCAATGTTACAGGTGGTTTGCGTCGTTGGTTCCAAGATTCGCATTTTTGTTTTCTCGTATATTTTTGAAATTGGTTTTTTAATTTCACCGTTTCAAAATTTTCCAAATCTATTGAATCCGTTCTAATTATCTGATGAAAATTATAATTATTTACAATGTATTATTAAAATATGAAACATAAACATACTTCGTCTGCCTCTATATATTCCCCATTTGTATTTGGAGTCGATGTAAGATCTTCAGGCTTAGTTTAAGGATCCTGTAATTACACTATTATAATAATTTTCGTCAATATAATGCAATATTTAAAAATAACTCGTTCGACGTTTGTGGATGGCTAGGAGTACAGACGGGATCCATATTGAGATTTTCTTGTGTACCATAAAAATAAAGTAAGCTTTACGGACCATGATCACTATAAACATATGCTTCAAATAATAAACGAACCTTTGTGGTATTTAATAATAATTGTGAATCATTGATTACATAATCTTGATCACCATCAAATGGTTTTCTTAATCCATACACTGTTTTTTTAGTCATTATATTCAACAATTTATCGTGTGCTGGATCGGTGTTTATCAATTTGGAAAAACCTCCTCCTGTTTTTATAATCTCTCTTTTATTATTTCCAACTGTTTGTCGTACATTCTTCTTTCCGTTTTCATAAAAGTTTTGGATAAAAGCTTTGATTCGTCTTACACAATTCGGAGCCATTGCATTAATTTTTTCTGTTACTTGTATCCCAGCCAGTTCTTTGTCCTTCCATGTTATCGTATCGGTTTTTTAAAACTCAATTATGTGTTTGTTCTCATCAATTATACTGAATTCATTTTTATAGTTTGGCCCTATGTGTCTTGCGCTTGTCACGATTCTAAATGCGACATATCCACTGATATACAAGGTGTTTCATACTTTCAGGTACATACGTTAATGGTATATGTTATTTGATATGCTGATTACGAATCAAAAGAAATTTTTTTTTTAAATCGTAAAATTATTTTCCATGTTTCCCAGTCCAAAATTTTTCGTTGCCACTGCCACTGGGTGGATGATTATGTTAAAGTTATTAATTAAATAAAATTCTATAAATTCTATAAATAACTGCTAATAATTGAATCGTGTAATTATTCTTTCGTAGTTGATACCTACTTCATTGTTTGTGTTTAATAGGAAAGCGAATCCAGTGCAGTACTACAAAAAATGTTTTAGAAGTTAATAGGCTTTGTGATCGTCAATTAATTACCCTACGTTGTGATGTGTTGAATTTATAGAACTACCTTTCCTCAGGATTCGTAATTTGTCGTCATTTAGGTTATAATAAAATAAAATCACCATACTAGTTTTAATCATTAAGCAGTAAAAATCAGAACTGATCTGGTTTAACTCAAATGCAAAGACAGTCGGTGAAATACAGTGCGCACCCACCGCTTGTTCGCGATACGCGCCAGTGTAATACGATAGCCGTCTCCGCTATTGTGTTAATGATAGGTGTGCTAGACCAGTGGTTGGTGATGCTATTAGATAGCCGTAACTCGCACTCTCGAACAGGGAGACGTCTCTCACCTTAAGGCTCTGAGAGGATCTGTTTAACTACTCCGGAACCTCAGCCGAGCGGGACTATTTGACTACTCCGGATCCTCGGTGCCGAACGAGATTAAATTAATAGTGTTAGGTTTGTGCTATAAAGCTACGTCCACTTCCCCACATAGGCAGCTAAGGTATAGGAATGCAGAAGTTTAGCAAACGTAATACACTGTCACGGCCCTCAAGCAAACCGTGGACAAAAACACTCGTGTCCAACAACCAACTTCACGCAAGAATCAAACCAGCATTAAACAATAGTAAATAATCAAGAAATATACATTACAATATTCTGTAGCTAGCTCACAAAATATGGAATAAATAAGTTTATGGCTCCCCAGGGGTTCTCGTGAGGCGCATCGGTCAGAGGCGGCAAATCCAGGTACTGGGACCCGTCTCGGATGTTGTCGTCTGTCACAATGATCTGCAATCACATGTATAGGTCGAAAAGGGCCGTTTTAATACAATGTTTAATATAAATAAATTAAGAACGATACAATACCACAGGTTTGTCGTTCCGCTTGTGCGAGTCAATGCTGATTTCCCACTTCAACTATTATATTACAATTTTCCAGCACGAGCCAGATAGAGGTTATGTGGGTTACCAACAAATTCGTGATAATGAATTAGTTGGTTTTTTTAATATTACGGAGAACCGAAGTTCTTAATGACGACACTTTGGCTATAATAATACAATTCTGATGTTAGTCAGAAATAGCTTCCGTGTCACCAACGAACACGCAATAATGAATTAGTTGGATTTTAATATAACGCTGAACCGAAGTACTCAATGACAACACTTTGGCTACAATAATACAATTCTGATGTTAGTCAGAACTAACTTCCGTGTCACCAACGAACTCGCAATAATGAATTAGTTGGATTCTAATATAATGGAGAACCGAAGTTCTCAATGACAACACTTTGGCTATAATAATTAAAGCCCGGATATTTAGGCTCTTAAAAACACCCAAATAAGCAGGCATATAGGCCGGTAATTACTCTAAAATAGGCGGGATTTTAGGCAGCCTAATATAAAGTATTTGTTTAAAAAAAAACGAATCCTATTTCTAATATTGGTACAGTAGTGTTCGTTAGAAAAAAATAATCATTTTAAACAAAAATTAATGCAATCTGAAAAATAATAATGTAAGGTTCTCATTTTATTAACTATTATGCAAATTTAAATTATGTAGTATACTTAAATTCACAAAATATTGCTCTATGAAATTTTCGTAAAGGGACTGTCTTCGGTCTGTCAGAACTTGCTTGTAAGTTGAAAATTTCGTTCGACATCACAAAATGTAACAGAAGCGTTCTTATATTTAGCCGTATCGTCTAAAGTTACCTCAGCTCCATTGATTAATGGCAAAGACACAATTGAATTGCCACGTAAAATTTTGACTTAAAAAACGTTTTTTCTTTCGGTATTTTAAATTCACACACAAAAACTTGATTACAGTAAGTACTTTAAATATTATAGGTTAGGTTTAAACACTTTGTCGAGTGTTGAATTAGTCAACGAAGTAGATGATAAACCTTGTCTGCTCAATAAGTTAGAATAGGCAACAAAAATAGGCAAAATAGGCTGTATAAAGTAAAATAGGCACAATAACCAAAATATAGAAAAAATAGGCTCTAAGGCACGAAAAAAAGACTTTCCATTACACGTAAACATATTACCTATGTATAGAAAATTGCCTGAAGTATATTAAAATTTGAATCTAGGCAATTGCCTAAAAATCCGGGCTTTAATAATAATACATATACAGGGTGATTCTGCGAAGACGAACCCCCCCCCCCTCCTTAACTTTTTTATTATAAGAAATAGAAAAATTTTCTTCATATGAAAGTTTTAGTATATTTAATATACTATTTTATGACACATATAGAATTTTTAATCAAGTCAGGTTTACATGATACGACTATCAACTTTTATTTTTCAAATAGGAACCTAGAATTATTTTTTTAAATTAAAAACCGAGTTTTTTTTCTCTTTTCAACGATGTATTACTTGTTATAAATGTTTATGAAAAATCAAGATAAATAAGATAATTTCAGAAATTATTTTTATTCGACTATTCTAGGAGGCTATGCGAAATTAAACACAATGTAACAAGGTAAAATGAATGACAAGTAACAAATAAATATCTGCATTGTTGTCATGAATTTTACTTTGTTACCACCTAGCTTTGGTTCAGCTAGTTTTAGGATATTCTTATCGAGCAGCACACTTCGTAGATCACATAGGGCGTTCCAGACGGCGCGATAAATTGGTTTCTCGAGGGACAGTTATTTGGTCTCCAGGTAAAAAATGCTTTTGTTTCGGCTCGATTGTCTATCGGCTATCTGTGGCCCTGTGCCGATACCTGGGTATTGTTGCCGTAATTCTTCAATTTGCTCGAATTTTTTCTTAATAACCACGGCGATTCCTCGGGACATCTGTAAATCTTGGGCCACACAATGCGCCAATGAGTATTCTGTAGGTTTTTGAATAGGTCTCCCTGTTGTTCTTTGGTCACACCATTTCGTACTTTATGACCCGTAAAATAGAAGGCCATGAACTCGTCAAATGTGGTTACCGGGGCTTGTAGATTAATTCGTCGAGCTCGTGATTCATTGGCGTTACCATCGTTGTTGTCACCGGCGAAAGAAGCCAATGGATTGAAATGAATTACTCTGAGTTTTATTCCAGTCCTTTTCCGGATTCAATAAATGACGTCATTTATTCGCTTCAGTAACTCGTAGGGACCATCTTAAGAGTTCTGTAGCTATGGGGACATTCCACGGCGACGCTGTGGGTTGTATAGCCAGATCCAGATCGATATCAACCATTCTCAGTCTTGACATCATATAGGTCTTTCATCCTGTCACTAACGCTTTGAATGTTGGAGCGTACTTGCTCATGGATGTCGTTCATCTTCTTCCGAAGTTCGGTGACGTAATCTACGCCAGTCAAATTTTCACCTGGCTTGCTGCCGAACATCAAGTCGCAGGGTAATCGCAGTTCATGGCCAAAGACGATGCTAGCCAGAGTCTGTTCTGTTGTCTTATGGATGGATGATCGATAAGCTAACAGGAATATTGTTAGATGACAATCCCAGTCCTTTTGGTGGCCGAAGACAATCTTAGAAAGGTGTCTATAGATGGTTCTGTTCATGCGTTCGACCATGCCATCTAACTGTGGGTGTAAAGCAGTTGTTCTTGTTTTGCGAATGTTCAATAGGTCGCAGATCGCTTGGAACAAAGATGACTCTATGTTTCTACCTTGGTCCGAGTGTAGTTCCAACAGTACCCAAAATCGGCAGATCCACTGGTTGACAATTTCTTTTACTACTTTAGCGGCTTTTTGATTTGGCAAGACATAACCTTCAACCCATTTGCTGAAGTAGTCTATGACCACTATGATGTATTTATTTCCCTTGTCGGATTCTGGAAATGGACCGACCATGTCGATTGCAATTCTTTCAAATGGGCTCCCAACATTGTATTGACGCATTGGGACTCTCCGACGTCTTTGCGTTCCATTTCTTGCGGCGCAAACTACGCACTTCTTGCACCACTCTTTTACGTCATCCCGACAATTAACCCAGTAAAATCGCTCACGCAGCTTCTGAACTGTCCTCGTTACTCCTAAGTGTCGTCCAGCAGTTCCATCATGAATCTTCTTCAGTACCTCCGGTACTCGTTTCCTGGGGATTATGATCTACATCTTTTGCTCCGTAGCCTCAGGATATTCCAGGATACGTTTCAGTAATCCATCTTCTATAACAATGGAGTCCCACTGCGCCCGGTACGATTTTACGGTTTTCGAGTGCAACTTCTTGCCAGTTTGGTTTGCGGTATTCTTTTTCCCATTCTAGTAGGTATTTCGGTTCTGGATCGACTTCTCTTGGTCTTTCACAACTCCTTCCGTCAGTCAATGACCGCCTATCACTGTGGTCCGTAAGATTGGAGCGAACTTCTCCTGCACACGGGTACAGTGTTTGCAGTCTTCTAAACATGGTCGTATTGATAATGCATCGGCGTTACAATGACTAATTACAGCCCTATGCTCGATAACGAAGTCATATTCCTGTAGTCGTTCGATCCATCTTGCTATCTGCCCTTCCGGATTCTTGAATTGTAACACCCATTTCAACGCAGCATGATCAGTACTCAATAGAAATTTCCTTCCATATAGGTATTTGTAGAAGTGTTCAACGGCTTTGACTACTGCCAATAATTTTCACCTAGTGACGTAGTAGTTACGCTCCGGCTTCGACAGAGTTTTTCTGAAGTAGCCGATGATCTTCTCTTGTCCATCTTGAATTTGCGATAGGCTGGCTCCGATTGCGACATTGTTGGCATCAGTATCCAGTATGAAGTCCCCGTTGGACAGAGGATAACTCAGGACTGGTGCTATTTTAGGGCTCACTTGAGGTTGTCGAAAGCATCTTGCCAGCCTTCTTCCCACACAAATTTCCGTCCTTCCTCCGCGAGTCTTGTCAGTGGCTTGGCAATGTCGCCGAATACAGAGACGTATCGTCGGTAATATGTGCAAAGACCAAGACTGCTTCGCAATTGATGTTTGTCAGTCGGTACTGGCCATTCTTTTACTGATCGTATCTTTTGATTTTCAACGGCTATTCCGTTTCCAGACTCAAAATGTTCCAGGTACTGCACTTCTTTGCGGAATAGATGACATTTCTTAGGACTAAGCCTCCAGAACTTCGCAGTCTCAGAAATACCATCTCCAAATTGTTTTTGTGATTGTCGAATGGTCTTCTGACCATAATAATATCGTCAAGGTACACCAAACAGGTTTCCAAGATAGCCCTTGCAGTGCCGTTTCCATGAGTTGTGCAAACATGGCAGGGGAATTTCAGAGCCCAAACGAAATTACGGCAAATTGCCACAGTCCGGCACAGACAGAAAACTCAGTTTTCTCTTTACAGTTGGTGCCATTCCAACTTGCCAGGACCCACTTTTCAAATCCAATGATGAGAATATTTTCGACCCGGCCAGCGTATCCATGTGTCATCTATTCGGAGCAACGGGTAGCTATCCTTCTTTGCCACGTTGTTGCGTTGACGATAGTCCACGCAAAATCGTGTTGACTCATCTTTCTTCTTTACCAATACCACTGGTGAGGCCCACGGACGGCTTGATTTATGACACCTTCTTTTTCAATGCTTTGAATAATTTTCTCAGTTTCCTCTCTCTTGGCCAATGGAAATTTTCTCGGTACTTGGCGGATGGGACTCGCATCGCCGGTGTTTATTTGGTGCTGGACTATATTGGTTCTATCCTTGGTCCCACAGCTGATGCGAACAGTCTTGATATTTCGTTATTAAATTCCTCATTCTGATATTCGAATCCGGGTTTAATTTTTGGCAAGATATTGACAGTAGATTGTCCAGTTCAGCGGGAAATTTCTTTTGCGGATATTGTGTAACGGATGTTCGTCTGAAAATCGAAGTTACTGATGAACAGTGTAGTAAGATAGTACCCTTCTTTAGTTTAAGTGGATAATAATTCATATTAATTACTCGAACTGGTACTACCTTTCCAGTATGCACGAGAGATTTTTCCATCAGTATTCCTCGAGTAGTCGTTTCATTATAATTTCCAGATTCTAACATCATGGTACATCCGGTTGGAAGTTCACGTTCCAGGTGGGCATCCACAATCATCTTACTTCGATTTAACACGACCGTATCTTCAGCTAGGTTTTCTTTTCCTTGGGGATGTAAAACGATCTCTTCTTCATTGATCTTAAGTATTCCGCGTTTTAAATTTAGTTTGACACCATTTGCGTTCATGATGTTCATCCCGAGAATGAATTCGTCTTCAATGTCAGCTACCAGGTCTCGGTGTTTAATTCGTGTATTTCCGATGGTGATGGTAATGTCTGCTTCGCTATGGATGGTAGCCGCGGACCCTGTTGCTGTGCGCAGTCGCCATTTTTTTTATTCAGTCGTTATCGGTTTCTTGATAGATGCTATTTACTCTAGATTGTAGAAATGCGACATATCCAGTTAGCTTCAAGGCATCTTGATGATGGATCGACGTTCGCCGCCTTGCGTCGACCCGCTTTAGTTTTCCACTAAACGAGCGATATCAGATTCAAATTTTTGTAGGCTTTCGTTTGTTTTCTGACATCTATTTCTCAATTCTTGCCTCGATTTCTTCAATTTATCCTTTAACATTTTGAAATTTTTTTTCTTCAAAATTTCTCGAATGTTCTTCAAATTTTTCAAATTTTAGTTCAAATTTAGTTTCCAAATTATATTCCAATCTTCTGGAACTACCTTTTAATTTGGCTTCCAAGCTTTTGGAATTTTCTTCTAATTTAGTTTCCAAGCTTGATTCCAAGCTTCTAGAATTTTCTTCTAATTTGGCTTCCAAACATCTGGAATTTTTCTGCATTTCTTCCGTCAGAGTTTTGGAATTTTTCATAAGTTCTTTCAGATTTTTGGAATTTTCTTCGGTATTTTTGGAACTTTCTTCCAATTTAGCTTCCAAACTTATAGAATTTTCTTTTAGTTCATCCTTCATATTTTTTTAATTTTCTTCAAATTTAGTTTCCAGGCTTCTGGAAATTTCCATAAGTTCTTCCTTCAGATTTTTGGAATTTTCTTGCATGCTTCTGTACATGGAGTCCAACGCGCCCGGAATTTTTAATTCGTAAGTATCCGCTATTTCACCAGCTGCAACAAAAAATTGACGAAGTCGTTCTTGGTGTATACTTTTCGTGCTTGTAGTGTCCAGTTCACGTTCTTCTAATTCTCTCTTGAGATCAGTCACTTTTAAATCACTTAGATTTACCATCTCCGAACCCAGTTTTTTTTTATTTGCACTTAAACTTTACTTTTAATACACGAAACACAACCCCACATCTGACACCAATTGTAACGTTTATTACAATTTCGGGTTCGGTGAAGTTAAATAAAACACGAGCAATGAAAACACTAACAAAATGTTTATTTAAAACAAAAATAATGTAGTACAACTACTAAGCCATATATTTATTTACAACACGTATTTATATTCACATTAAAGTATTTAGCAACGACTTGCACTGTTCACACTTCAAATACAGAATAAATGTTGCCGGCCCAAACTTTCCTTATATACTGAAACAGATTCTTCTACAATATTTCAGAACTTCTGGAACATTATAAAGCTATGACGCAGAGAGAACAGGTTCGAACTCGTCTCTGTATTGCGTATAAGACAGCGCTAATCGCGCAGCAGACTACGACATATCAACTGTTCCAGGGAACAGGGCCGTACTCGCTACTATATGTAATAACCAACTTATTGGTTTTCAATTAATTTATAATAAATAAATATAAATACAATTAGAAAGAATATAACTCTTTTAAATTTTCTTTTTAATCGTAACTAACAACAACAACCATTTTTCTTCCCCCAAGCCTACATTTTCGTTTGTTTATCAAATTAGAAATAATAATAAGAAGTATAATACTTCCCCCTACAAAAGAAAAACAAAAGAAAACGTGAAGGAAAGATAAACATAATTGAAATGGTTTCTAAGTTATTATTTATCAAAATTTTTAAATATTTTTTATATCTTTTAACAACTTTATATTGACCATCAAAAGGTCGTTTAAGTAACGGACCAATGGTAGTGTTATGAACAAAAAAATGTGAACTTTTAAATAATTCTGGGTGTAAAAATGTTAGTTTACATGTACGATTGTTAGAAGTAATTGGAGTAAATTTATTAATTGCTGATTTAATATCTGTTAAATAATGAGCATAATCAATATTAATTGAAGGCTTAAATGTAAATGATGGTAAAAATTCGCCCGGTAATTCAAGTTTGCATCCATATACAAGTTTTGCAGAACTACAATTACTAATTTTTTTAATTGAAGATCGAATACCTAACAAGACAATGGAAGAAAATATATACATTGTGTTGAATTTTTATAAGCCTTTAATGAATTTTTTAATTGTTTGCGAAACATTTCGATTATTCCATTTGATTGTGGATGATATGCTGTCGTTCTAATAGATGAATTATTTGCCGCTTGAAGTGTAACTGCGTCATAGTGACGTTTGGAATTTGGTAATACTTTAATAACACTCACCTGTGCACAACTATCAACTAAAAAACAACCAGCAGTGAATTTGTCTTAAAAAATAGCAGCTGTGAAGTTGAAGTAGAGTAATTATTACTGGACACGGAAGGTCAACTCTTATTAATATAATTTTTTGAAACATAAGAAGTAGACACGATCTTTTGCTTATTTCTTAAAGGTGTGCCAGAACAAGGTTGAATGCACAGGGATGTGCGTGTAGTCTACTGCAAGTAATCTACGCAATTCTCTACATGTAAACAATCATGTAGTCTACGTCTTCATTTTTCATGTATACAATGTAGACTATGTAGACAATGAAAACACCTGTTTTCACTTAAGTCATATTAAAATTTATTCTAGGGATTACATGAAAAAAAATTAGTTGTGCAGGGCAAAACGTTCAAAATTTGTCAACTGGTTACTGTTAAAAATAGCGCCAAAGAAAACTCCGTCTGGTGAGATGGCGCGTTGATCGATTTTAAAAATATGACCCCAAGACCCAGTCTAGTAATGTATTAGCACTTGCTTTATTAGTTTTATTATATAAAGACCGATAATGACCCGAGCTTACGAATACGAATACATGTAATAGTTAGAAAGGTATAAATTTAGGTTATGTTGAATTTTACAACTGTCAGATGCATTATCTACATTGTTTACATTGTCTACGTCGCTAGAATTGTCGACGTATTGTCTACGTGTAGATGTAGACAATTAAATATTACACGTAGATGCACATCTCTGTGAATGCATCGTCGAGCATTAAAACCAAAGTTATGGTGATACCAACAAAGATCAGTAGATAGATTTTTGTTGTTCAAATTTCTTAATGATGATGATGACAGTTGCCGTTTCAAGTCTTCAATTTCACAAGTAAGTTTTTGAATAACATAATTTTCTTTTGTAATAGCTGCTAAAGTTGATTGAGCAACGCATAAAACTTTATCTGCTGTCTCAGCCTTTTCTTCTAGTGAGCAATTAACAACTGACGAAAGAACTAATTGAAAATTTGTTGGAAGTTTTTGTATGAAAATTTCTTCCAATATTGATTCGTTCAAAACCTTGGATCCAATCAACCGTTGTAAATATGTTAATAAATGAGAAGGTTTTCTGTCATCCAAATCTGTGAAGCGTAATAATTTTTGACGTCTCTCCTTATCTGACCATCATGTGCGATGTATTAAAGCACGTTTCAATGCAGTATAAGGAGAATCATCAGGAGGTGCAACAAGCCTTGTAAATTTTCATAATTCTGATGTAACCCTATATGAGGTGAAGAGAGCTTTAATTTGGACAAACCATAATTCTGGATCTGCCGGCCAGAATCACGGTAACTTAAAAGACCCAGATATAGCAGATATGGTAGCCTCTTTAGAAATCGGAAGTTGTACTTGTCGAACTAGCTCCATTGACAATTAAGAATCTGTCCTATTTTATATTATACACTCACCGGAAAAAAAAAACGGTTCACTTAAAGTTTTTGGTTTTTATTTCTTTATTTAACCAACGGGGTAAGTAAGGCAGGACGTTATATGATGTAAAAATCAAGTCACGACTTTTAGACGACAATTGAGAAAAAACAAAAGTTTCAGTTGCTTGCACCGGTCTCTTTAATAATTAATTGTTAATTCTTATTCTTGTCGACAGTTGTTATTTAGTATTGTTTCAATTGTTAGTGTTGTTTTTTGATAAGATTGTTTGCAGTATCGTGTTTTACTTATGTCACGTTTTTTTTTGGTATTCTTCAGTTTTGTTTTATTTCCATGCTTCCGTACGTTTTTGTTGTTGTTATTTTTCCTTCGACGTCAAATGCCTGAAACTTAATTATTGATTAGATATTGACCGATTAGATCCTTCTGATACTTAGCTTCAGTTAGATTTCACTCTCTTTGCAGTATTCATTTAGTAGTAAAACTTAAATTCATTTCTCTTGTTTCGTTGCTTTACTTTTTTGGTTAGGTACGTTGTTTTGTTGTTTAGCTGTCAGACAATTAGTGGTCGTTCGCAGCGAAGTTAGCTCCGGTTTAAATGTTCGAGTTCTTTAAATAAATAGTTTATTTGTTTTCTTCTTTAGGTAAATTTTATTCCAAGTACAATATTTATTTTACGCTTATTTATTTATTTCAAATTTGTCATTTTCTTTGCTAATCAACACAATCATCATGTCTCGGTCGATAATAGTGTTTCCTAGTTTTGTTTCCTTACCGACACCTCTCAGAAGCTAGACTGAGGCTATCTTCGTCTTCGCGCATCGCGCTCTCTTCTTGGCAGAATTTCACAGGTTCGATTTCGAACGCATTGATTCTTTTTTTGTCTTTTTCGAACGACGTATGTTGCGGAAGTGTTAGGTTTTGAATATTGGAAGTTGGGCTAGTTCAGTTATTATTTCGGCAAACCTGTTTTGTTTGCGAATACCCTTGTGGGGATTACCGATCTAGTTCCATTTAGGGAATATTGCAGTTTAGGTTACTGCATTATTCATCGGAGTTGTTCCGGATTAAGTTTCCAATAGGAAAGGTCACACATATTCTGCCACTTGAAAGCCGCCCAAGAACTCAGGTAAAGAATTCTGTTCGTTGTTATTGAATCTGCCTTTTTTTGTCAAGTAAAGTTAGTTCGTTCCGTAGTTTTACATGGCAATAATTGCAGTCTTTTGGTTTTAGGCTTTTTGCGTCATCTGTTTTTTGCGTCATCTGTTTTTACGTCATCTGTTTTTGCGTCATCTGTTTTTACGTCCTCTGTTTTTACGTTCGTTTTTGCGTCCACTTTTGTTACGTCTTACGTTTTGACGCTTACGTTTTGACGCTTACGTTTTGACGTCTTACGTTTTTATCTTACGTTCACGTTTTACGTTCTTACGTGTGTACGTATTACCTGTGGTCCATGCTGTGTTCCGTGTCCCTGGCATTGCCTTGGAGGATTCCTGTGAAGTATTACTAAGGGATTAAAGCCCAGCAGTTTGGGAGAAGAAAAGAAACCACGTGTAGCGGAAGTGACGTTGCATGACGTTCCCATTCCACGTGATTGTCCGCCATTCCGCCATCTTGGGAAGTGACGATTCTGGACATCCGGTTGGCATATCGAGTTGTCACTGCCGCCATCTTTTCCGTTAGCGCCTGGACGCCATACAGCTAAGCCACAATCATTTGTTTTTATTTATTCATTTTTCTTGTAATCATTACGTTGTGTCGTATTTGCGATTTATGTATTGTATTGTTATGCCTTGGCTTGTGTGCCTTCTGCTCACGAGATTATTTGAGTTACTGATTATCGAGTTTACCAATAGTAGATACAGAATAATTGTGAAAATCCAGTTAAGAATATTTTGTTGTAGAATCATTTGTAGTGACGTTGTTGTCACCTACGAGGTGTGTCGCTTGTGCGATGCGATAGTTATTAGGGTCTGCGATTCCGTAGTCACGTACGTTCGGTCGCGCCGCGTAAACGCATTCATTGGCCAGTGAAACGTCTTACGTCTGCATACGCCGAGTCACTTTAGCACCATTTTAGGTGTCGACGTCGCCGCAGTCCTAGTCGCTACCGTGAGACATGGCGCCCCGCCTTCGTCTATGTCATTATACGTTTTGATCTTAAGTGGATTTACGATCCAGCTATCGTGTAGCAACGACTATTGTGTCCTGTATAACTTACTCGTTAATTGCGTTAATATATTATTAATTTCCCGCATTCTCCTTTTGTTATTTGAAGTATTTGAGACCTCTCGTAGTCCCGTCCTGGGAAGTATCCCGTACTTTGTCGGCCGTAGTACTTTTGTTGAACCGGTCGCGGCTCAGGCCGGCTGGCGCCCATTCATTTGTGATTTATCACCCCTTCTCCGACTCACTCCCATCTTCACTGAGTTTAGCCGCGGTTCGACCGTTCCATCCGGGTTCATCATCCAGGGAGCATCAGGTTGATTTGTTGTAGCACAAAGAAGGAATTTTGCGTTACAAATTTTGGCGCCCAACGTGGGGCGACGAGAAACGTGGGGCCACACATTCGTGGGGCGTGAGAATTTTGAGGGGCGTGAGAATTTTGAGGGGCGATGAGAAACGTGGGGCATTGTCTTGTAAATTCGCCTTGCCTTGTAAATTCGCCTTGCCTTGTAAATTCGCATTGCCTTGTAAATTCGCGTTGCCTTGTAAATTCGCATTGCCTTGTAAATTGTCATTGCCTTGTAAATTGTTATAAGCTGTTATAAATTGGGGTTAAAATTTAATTGGCACCCTATACGTTTGGCTTACTTGTGCCTACTTTGGATAACTTGTGATAACTTTTGCTTACTTTTGCCTACTGTGGTCTACTTTATTTTCGTTTGTGCTTACGTTTGCTGCATAGTTACGTGAGTTTTGTTTTCAAGGGAATTCGCGGAATTAATATATTTTGTGAGCTAGGGATTGAGAAATTCTGACAATATTTTTGTTGCTGTTGTTGTATTATTGTAGATTGTTGTATCTATCTATTACCGTCACTGTCTTTGAACAATGGAGATCAAACAAAAGCTTCCAGACCTCATTTGCAAGTTAGTAGATAGTGAAGGCCATGGCAAAGGCACCTGGCATGCTCAAAATTTAAAATTAGGCCCAGCTCTTCCCAACACATAGAATTCTGAAAATTAGTCGATTAGTAGTTATTTATCTTCAGACATTTTTTTTTTTTTTTAAAAAAAAAATTTTATTTATTATTTTATTTTTTTGCGATTTCTCATTATGAGATAAACTTTTGCAAGTTTTCCTCAAGGAAGTGGAGGGGGAGTTGTCACGGTTTTTTTTTTGGTATTCTTCAGTTTTGTTTTATTTCCATGCTTCCGTACGTTTTTGTTGTTGTTATTTTTCCTTCGACGTCAAATGCCTGAAACTTAATTATTGATTAGATATTGACCGATTAGATCCTTCTGATACTTAGCTTCAGTTAGATTTCACTCTCTTTGCAGTATTCATTTAGTAGTAAAACTTAAATTCATTTCTCTTGTTTCGTTGCTTTACTTTTTTGGTTAGGTACGTTGTTTTGTTGTTTAGCTGTCAGACAATTAGTGGTCGTTCGCAGCGAAGTTAGCTCCGGTTTAAATGTTCGAGTTCTTTAAATAAATAGTTTATTTGTTTTCTTCTTTAGGTAAATTTTATTCCAAGTACAATATTTATTTTACGCTTATTTATTTATTTCAAATTTGTCATTTTCTTTGCTAATCAACACAATCATCATGTCTCGGTCGATAATAGTGTTTCCTAGTTTTGTTTCCTTACCGACACCTCTCAGAAGCTAGACTGAGGCTATCTTCGTCTTCGCGCATCGCGCTCTCTTCTTGGCAGAATTTCACAGGTTCGATTTCGAACGCATTGATTCTTTTTTTGTCTTTTTCGAACGACGTATGTTGCGGAAGTGTTAGGTTTTGAATATTGGAAGTTGGGCTAGTTCAGTTATTATTTCGGCAAACCTGTTTTGTTTGCGAATACCCTTGTGGGGATTACCGATCTAGTTCCATTTAGGGAATATTGCAGTTTAGGTTACTGCATTATTCATCGGAGTTGTTCCGGATTAAGTTTCCAATAGGAAAGGTCACACATATTCTGCCACTTGAAAGCCGCCCAAGAACTCAGGTAAAGAATTCTGTTCGTTGTTATTGAATCTGCCTTTTTTTGTCAAGTAAAGTTAGTTCGTTCCGTAGTTTTACATGGCAATAATTGCAGTCTTTTGGTTTTAGGCTTTTTGCGTCATCTGTTTTTTGCGTCATCTGTTTTTACGTCATCTGTTTTTGCGTCATCTGTTTTTACGTCCTCTGTTTTTACGTTCGTTTTTGCGTCCACTTTTGTTACGTCTTACGTTTTGACGCTTACGTTTTGACGCTTACGTTTTGACGTCTTACGTTTTTATCTTACGTTCACGTTTTACGTTCTTACGTGTGTACGTATTACCTGTGGTCCATGCTGTGTTCCGTGTCCCTGGCATTGCCTTGGAGGATTCCTGTGAAGTATTACTAAGGGATTAAAGCCCAGCAGTTTGGGAGAAGAAAAGAAACCACGTGTAGCGGAAGTGACGTTGCATGACGTTCCCATTCCACGTGATTGTCCGCCATTCCGCCATCTTGGGAAGTGACGATTCTGGACATCCGGTTGGCATATCGAGTTGTCACTGCCGCCATCTTTTCCGTTAGCGCCTGGACGCCATACAGCTAAGCCACAATCATTTGTTTTTATTTATTCATTTTTCTTGTAATCATTACGTTGTGTCGTATTTGCGATTTATGTATTGTATTGTTATGCCTTGGCTTGTGTGCCTTCTGCTCACGAGATTATTTGAGTTACTGATTATCGAGTTTACCAATAGTAGATACAGAATAATTGTGAAAATCCAGTTAAGAATATTTTGTTGTAGAATCATTTGTAGTGACGTTGTTGTCACCTACGAGGTGTGTCGCTTGTGCGATGCGATAGTTATTAGGGTCTGCGATTCCGTAGTCACGTACGTTCGGTCGCGCCGCGTAAACGCATTCATTGGCCAGTGAAACGTCTTACGTCTGCATACGCCGAGTCACTTTAGCACCATTTTAGGTGTCGACGTCGCCGCAGTCCTAGTCGCTACCGTGAGACATGGCGCCCCGCCTTCGTCTATGTCATTATACGTTTTGATCTTAAGTGGATTTACGATCCAGCTATCGTGTAGCAACGACTATTGTGTCCTGTATAACTTACTCGTTAATTGCGTTAATATATTATTAATTTCCCGCATTCTCCTTTTGTTATTTGAAGTATTTGAGACCTCTCGTAGTCCCGTCCTGGGAAGTATCCCGTACTTTGTCGGCCGTAGTACTTTTGTTGAACCGGTCGCGGCTCAGGCCGGCTGGCGCCCATTCATTTGTGATTTATCACCCCTTCTCCGACTCACTCCCATCTTCACTGAGTTTAGCCGCGGTTCGACCGTTCCATCCGGGTTCATCATCCAGGGAGCATCAGGTTGATTTGTTGTAGCACAAAGAAGGAATTTTGCGTTACAAATTTTGGCGCCCAACGTGGGGCGACGAGAAACGTGGGGCCACACATTCGTGGGGCGTGAGAATTTTGAGGGGCGTGAGAATTTTGAGGGGCGATGAGAAACGTGGGGCATTGTCTTGTAAATTCGCCTTGCCTTGTAAATTCGCCTTGCCTTGTAAATTCGCATTGCCTTGTAAATTCGCGTTGCCTTGTAAATTCGCATTGCCTTGTAAATTGTCATTGCCTTGTAAATTGTTATAAGCTGTTATAAATTGGGGTTAAAATTTAATTGGCACCCTATACGTTTGGCTTACTTGTGCCTACTTTGGATAACTTGTGATAACTTTTGCTTACTTTTGCCTACTGTGGTCTACTTTATTTTCGTTTGTGCTTACGTTTGCTGCATAGTTACGTGAGTTTTGTTTTCAAGGGAATTCGCGGAATTAATATATTTTGTGAGCTAGGGATTGAGAAATTCTGACAATATTTTTGTTGCTGTTGTTGTATTATTGTAGATTGTTGTATCTATCTATTACCGTCACTGTCTTTGAACAATGGAGATCAAACAAAAGCTTCCAGACCTCATTTGCAAGTTAGTAGATAGTGAAGGCCATGGCAAAGGCACCTGGCATGCTCAAAATTTAAAATTAGGCCCAGCTCTTCCCAACACATAGAATTCTGAAAATTAGTCGATTAGTAGTTATTTATCTTCAGACATTTTTTTTTTTTTTTAAAAAAAAAAATTTTATTTATTATTTTATTTTTTTGCGATTTCTCATTATGAGATAAACTTTTGCAAGTTTTCCTCAAGGAAGTGGAGGGGGAGTTGTCACGGTTTTTTTTTTGGTATTCTTCAGTTTTGTTTTATTTCCATGCTTCCGTACGTTTTTGTTGTTGTTATTTTTCCTTCGACGTCAAATGCCTGAAACTTAATTATTGATTAGATATTGACCGATTAGATCCTTCTGATACTTAGCTTCAGTTAGATTTCACTCTCTTTGCAGTATTCATTTAGTAGTAAAACTTAAATTCATTTCTCTTGTTTCGTTGCTTTACTTTTTTGGTTAGGTACGTTGTTTTGTTGTTTAGCTGTCAGACAATTAGTGGTCGTTCGCAGCGAAGTTAGCTCCGGTTTAAATGTTCGAGTTCTTTAAATAAATAGTTTATTTGTTTTCTTCTTTAGGTAAATTTTATTCCAAGTACAATATTTATTTTACGCTTATTTATTTATTTCAAATTTGTCATTTTCTTTGCTAATCAACACAATCATCATGTCTCGGTCGATAATAGTGTTTCCTAGTTTTGTTTCCTTACCGACACCTCTCAGAAGCTAGACTGAGGCTATCTTCGTCTTCGCGCATCGCGCTCTCTTCTTGGCAGAATTTCACAGGTTCGATTTCGAACGCATTGATTCTTTTTTTGTCTTTTTCGAACGACGTATGTTGCGGAAGTGTTAGGTTTTGAATATTGGAAGTTGGGCTAGTTCAGTTATTATTTCGGCAAACCTGTTTTGTTTGCGAATACCCTTGTGGGGATTACCGATCTAGTTCCATTTAGGGAATATTGCAGTTTAGGTTACTGCATTATTCATCGGAGTTGTTCCGGATTAAGTTTCCAATAGGAAAGGTCACACATATTCTGCCACTTGAAAGCCGCCCAAGAACTCAGGTAAAGAATTCTGTTCGTTGTTATTGAATCTGCCTTTTTTTGTCAAGTAAAGTTAGTTCGTTCCGTAGTTTTACATGGCAATAATTGCAGTCTTTTGGTTTTAGGCTTTTTGCGTCATCTGTTTTTTGCGTCATCTGTTTTTACGTCATCTGTTTTTGCGTCATCTGTTTTTACGTCCTCTGTTTTTACGTTCGTTTTTGCGTCCACTTTTGTTACGTCTTACGTTTTGACGCTTACGTTTTGACGCTTACGTTTTGACGCTTACGTTTTGACGTCTTACGTTTTTATCTTACGTTCACGTTTTACGTTCTTACGTGTGTACGTATTACCTGTGGTCCATGCTGTGTTCCGTGTCCCTGGCATTGCCTTGGAGGATTCCTGTGAAGTATTACTAAGGGATTAAAGCCCAGCAGTTTGGGAGAAGAAAAGAAACCACGTGTAGCGGAAGTGACGTTGCATGACGTTCCCATTCCACGTGATTGTCCGCCATTCCGCCATCTTGGGAAGTGACGATTCTGGACATCCGGTTGGCATATCGAGTTGTCACTGCCGCCATCTTTTCCGTTAGCGCCTGGACGCCATACAGCTAAGCCACAATCATTTGTTTTTATTTATTCATTTTTCTTGTAATCATTACGTTGTGTCGTATTTGCGATTTATGTATTGTATTGTTATGCCTTGGCTTGTGTGCCTTCTGCTCACGAGATTATTTGAGTTACTGATTATCGAGTTTACCAATAGTAGATACAGAATAATTGTGAAAATCCAGTTAAGAATATTTTGTTGTAGAATCATTTGTAGTGACGTTGTTGTCACCTACGAGGTGTGTCGCTTGTGCGATGCGATAGTTATTAGGGTCTGCGATTCCGTAGTCACGTACGTTCGGTCGCGCCGCGTAAACGCATTCATTGGCCAGTGAAACGTCTTACGTCTGCATACGCCGAGTCACTTTAGCACCATTTTAGGTGTCGACGTCGCCGCAGTCCTAGTCGCTACCGTGAGACATGGCGCCCCGCCTTCGTCTATGTCATTATACGTTTTGATCTTAAGTGGATTTACGATCCAGCTATCGTGTAGCAACGACTATTGTGTCCTGTATAACTTACTCGTTAATTGCGTTAATATATTATTAATTTCCCGCATTCTCCTTTTGTTATTTGAAGTATTTGAGACCTCTCGTAGTCCCGTCCTGGGAAGTATCCCGTACTTTGTCGGCCGTAGTACTTTTGTTGAACCGGTCGCGGCTCAGGCCGGCTGGCGCCCATTCATTTGTGATTTATCACCCCTTCTCCGACTCACTCCCATCTTCACTGAGTTTAGCCGCGGTTCGACCGTTCCATCCGGGTTCATCATCCAGGGAGCATCAGGTTGATTTGTTGTAGCACAAAGAAGGAATTTTGCGTTACACTTATTTTACATCATATAATAACGTTGTACCAGTGAGAATATGGCAAGGGCTTTAGCTTTAGTGGGAGATGGACGTAGCATTCCATATGCTGCAAGGGCTCTTCGTGCACCCTACACTACTGTTCATCGGGCCTTCCTTAGGTTTGAAGAAATCCAAGGTTTCACAAGGAGACCTGGATTAGGTCGACCAAGAGCATCGTCCAAAATTATAAGTGATCCGTTTATTTTGCCGGTGAATATATAAATCATGTCGGGGTCACCAATGTAAAAACCAATTATTCGGAAAAATACAAAGGTACCTACAAACAATAAAACAAAATAAAAATAATTACTACCAAGACATAACGATTAAGCGCAATTAAAAATAGAAAAGAATTCTGGAATATTATAAATTCGTTAAAGCCAAAAAAAGGAACCTCAAATGACATTTCTCTGGAAGATTGCTCAGAATTTTATAAAATCATCTAACTGCAAGTTGGAGACTTCTTAAACATGTTTAATGAAATTATGATTCAGTGCAATACACCCAAACAATGATAAATATTACAACTCACCCTACTTTTCAAAAAAAGGGACAGAAAAGACCCATTAATTATAGGGGCATAGCACTAAATAACAACATTTGTAAATTATTTACTCGTATTGTATATAACAGATTAAATTCCTTCATAGAATCGAATAACATACTAAAAGAAAACCAGATGGGCTTTCGAAAAGAGAGAGGTACCATTGATAATATTTTTTGTCTCTCAGTTAGCTTAAATATTCGCCTCAGGAAAAGTAAAGAGTGTGTATACACTATATTTATAGATTTCCGTCGCGCCTTTGATTCAATAAACCATAAGATACTTTGGAAAAAAATATATACCTCAGGAATTTCTTCTAGAATCATACGAATTTTACAATCATTGTATAATAATTCTGAATTATAAATAAAAATATAAAATATTCTGTCAGATAGAATAAAAATCATTGAAAGCCTACTTCAGGGTGAACTGATAAGCCCATTGTTGTTTGCAATATTCATCAACGTCTTGGAGAATTATCTTAGATCAAAGGAACTCTATGGAATTAGTATAGACAGTAAAATGATCTTTTATTATTAGCGTATGCAGACGACCTAGCAATTTTAGGTCATTCAATTATGAGTATTAAAAAAAGAGTTGCAAGTATTATCTGATTATTGTGAGATAAATAAACTGGTGGTTAATACAGACAAAACAAAAATTATGATATTTCATAAAGGGAGTAAACCGAAAACAGCGCCAATTTTTACATACAACAATAACAAAATAGAAATAGTCAAGACGTTTAATTATCTAGGCGTAATCTTTAACTCATCAGGGTGCTTCAATTCTGCGGCATTAAACAATGTGAATAAAGGGCTCATTGCAACACAAAAAACAAAAGCCATTTTGAGAAGAGGAAAATCGACTGGCTGGGCGGAAATAACAAAACTTATGAAAACAGTAGTAAATACCATGCTCTCTACACATCGGAAATATGAGGACTTAATTCAATAAATTGCTTAGAAAAACCTCAAATGAACTATTTGAAATCTATTTTTCTATGTCCTAGAAATACTCCACATTTTTTACTTAGAATAGAAACGGGGGTGTCATCTATAGCCATAGATATCTGGGATCGAGGCTTAAATCTCTGGAAAAAAATTAGAATTATGGAGGAAAACAGACTGCTCAAAATGACTTGTAGAATTAGATGCAAGGAAAGCGGGGAAAATAATCTACAATTGGGCGTCTTATATTAAACAATTCTTAACTGAACATGGCTATACATTTTTATAGGACTCACAAACAATAAACAGAGCAACAATAATAGATATAATAGATAAATTCAAACAAACTCTCATAAGCAAGGATATAAGGACAAGCTAATCAATCAAACTCTAACCTCCATTACAAACTTTTGAACCCTAACTGTGAAATAGTTGAATATCTTAAATTCAAGATAAATATCCACAAGTTACGCATTATGATCCAATTGAGACTAACGAATAAAAAATTGTTAATAATTAATTACAAAAACATTAAGTACAAAGAAAATTTAGAAAACGATTGCACAATATGCAACCTACACAATCCCGAAATTCTGTATCATTTATTCATAGAATGTCCTATTTAAAAGTCGATCAGAAATACTTACTTAAATTCTGTAGCAAATGAAATTTTTGGGGATCAGGATATATAAACTATTTATAAATCTGTCGGTAGACAAGGTAAATATTATTTTTTGTTGTAGCACAAAGAAGGAATTTTGCGTTACAAATTTTGGCGCCCAACGTGGGGCGACGAGAAACGTGGGGCCACACATTCGTGGGGCGTGAGAATTTTGAGGGGCGTGAGAATTTTGAGGGGCGATGAGAAACGTGGGGCATTGTCTTGTAAATTCGCCTTGCCTTGTAAATTCGCCTTGCCTTGTAAATTCGCATTGCCTTGTAAATTCGCGTTGCCTTGTAAATTCGCATTGCCTTGTAAATTGTCATTGCCTTGTAAATTGTTATAAGCTGTTATAAATTGGGGTTAAAATTTAATTGGCACCCTATACGTTTGGCTTACTTGTGCCTACTTTGGATAACTTGTGATAACTTTTGCTTACTTTTGCCTACTGTGGTCTACTTTATTTTCGTTTGTGCTTACGTTTGCTGCATAGTTACGTGAGTTTTGTTTTCAAGGGAATTCGCGGAATTAATATATTTTGTGAGCTAGGGATTGAGAAATTCTGACAATATTTTTGTTGCTGTTGTTGTATTATTGTAGATTGTTGTATCTATCTATTACCGTCACTGTCTTTGAACAATGGAGATCAAACAAAAGCTTCCAGACCTCATTTGCAAGTTAGTAGATAGTGAAGGCCATGGCAAAGGCACCTGGCATGCTCAAAATTTAAAATTAGGCCCAGCTCTTCCCAACACATAGAATTCTGAAAATTAGTCGATTAGTAGTTATTTATCTTCAGACATTTTTTTTTTTTTTTAAAAAAAAAAATTTTATTTATTATTTTATTTTTTTGCGATTTCTCATTATGAGATAAACTTTTGCAAGTTTTCCTCAAGGAAGTGGAGGGGGAGTTGTCACGGTTTTTTTTTTGGTATTCTTCAGTTTTGTTTTATTTCCATGCTTCCGTACGTTTTTGTTGTTGTTATTTTTCCTTCGACGTCAAATGCCTGAAACTTAATTATTGATTAGATATTGACCGATTAGATCCTTCTGATACTTAGCTTCAGTTAGATTTCACTCTCTTTGCAGTATTCATTTAGTAGTAAAACTTAAATTCATTTCTCTTGTTTCGTTGCTTTACTTTTTTGGTTAGGTACGTTGTTTTGTTGTTTAGCTGTCAGACAATTAGTGGTCGTTCGCAGCGAAGTTAGCTCCGGTTTAAATGTTCGAGTTCTTTAAATAAATAGTTTATTTGTTTTCTTCTTTAGGTAAATTTTATTCCAAGTACAATATTTATTTTACGCTTATTTATTTATTTCAAATTTGTCATTTTCTTTGCTAATCAACACAATCATCATGTCTCGGTCGATAATAGTGTTTCCTAGTTTTGTTTCCTTACCGACACCTCTCAGAAGCTAGACTGAGGCTATCTTCGTCTTCGCGCATCGCGCTCTCTTCTTGGCAGAATTTCACAGGTTCGATTTCGAACGCATTGATTCTTTTTTTGTCTTTTTCGAACGACGTATGTTGCGGAAGTGTTAGGTTTTGAATATTGGAAGTTGGGCTAGTTCAGTTATTATTTCGGCAAACCTGTTTTGTTTGCGAATACCCTTGTGGGGATTACCGATCTAGTTCCATTTAGGGAATATTGCAGTTTAGGTTACTGCATTATTCATCGGAGTTGTTCCGGATTAAGTTTCCAATAGGAAAGGTCACACATATTCTGCCACTTGAAAGCCGCCCAAGAACTCAGGTAAAGAATTCTGTTCGTTGTTATTGAATCTGCCTTTTTTTGTCAAGTAAAGTTAGTTCGTTCCGTAGTTTTACATGGCAATAATTGCAGTCTTTTGGTTTTAGGCTTTTTGCGTCATCTGTTTTTTGCGTCATCTGTTTTTACGTCATCTGTTTTTGCGTCATCTGTTTTTACGTCCTCTGTTTTTACGTTCGTTTTTGCGTCCACTTTTGTTACGTCTTACGTTTTGACGCTTACGTTTTGACGCTTACGTTTTGACGTCTTACGTTTTTATCTTACGTTCACGTTTTACGTTCTTACGTGTGTACGTATTACCTGTGGTCCATGCTGTGTTCCGTGTCCCTGGCATTGCCTTGGAGGATTCCTGTGAAGTATTACTAAGGGATTAAAGCCCAGCAGTTTGGGAGAAGAAAAGAAACCACGTGTAGCGGAAGTGACGTTGCATGACGTTCCCATTCCACGTGATTGTCCGCCATTCCGCCATCTTGGGAAGTGACGATTCTGGACATCCGGTTGGCATATCGAGTTGTCACTGCCGCCATCTTTTCCGTTAGCGCCTGGACGCCATACAGCTAAGCCACAATCATTTGTTTTTATTTATTCATTTTTCTTGTAATCATTACGTTGTGTCGTATTTGCGATTTATGTATTGTATTGTTATGCCTTGGCTTGTGTGCCTTCTGCTCACGAGATTATTTGAGTTACTGATTATCGAGTTTACCAATAGTAGATACAGAATAATTGTGAAAATCCAGTTAAGAATATTTTGTTGTAGAATCATTTGTAGTGACGTTGTTGTCACCTACGAGGTGTGTCGCTTGTGCGATGCGATAGTTATTAGGGTCTGCGATTCCGTAGTCACGTACGTTCGGTCGCGCCGCGTAAACGCATTCATTGGCCAGTGAAACGTCTTACGTCTGCATACGCCGAGTCACTTTAGCACCATTTTAGGTGTCGACGTCGCCGCAGTCCTAGTCGCTACCGTGAGACATGGCGCCCCGCCTTCGTCTATGTCATTATACGTTTTGATCTTAAGTGGATTTACGATCCAGCTATCGTGTAGCAACGACTATTGTGTCCTGTATAACTTACTCGTTAATTGCGTTAATATATTATTAATTTCCCGCATTCTCCTTTTGTTATTTGAAGTATTTGAGACCTCTCGTAGTCCCGTCCTGGGAAGTATCCCGTACTTTGTCGGCCGTAGTACTTTTGTTGAACCGATCGCGGCTCAGGCCGGCTGGCGCCCATTCATTTGTGATTTATCACCCCTTCTCCGACTCACTCCCATCTTCACTGAGTTTAGCCGCGGTTCGACCGTTCCATCCGGGTTCATCATCCAGGGAGCATCAGGTTGATTTGTTGTAGCACAAAGAAGGAATTTTGCGTTACACTTATTTTACATCATATAATAACGTTGTACCAGTGAGAATATGGCAAGGGCTTTAGCTTTAGTGGGAGATGGACGTAGCATTCCATATGCTGCAAGGGCTCTTCGTGCACCCTACACTACTGTTCATCGGGCCTTCCTTAGGTTTGAAGAAATCCAAGGTTTCACAAGGAGACCTGGATTAGGTCGACCAAGAGCATCGTCCAAAATTATAAGTGATCCGTTTATTTTGCCGGTGAATATATAAATCATGTCGGGGTCACCAATGTAAAAACCAATTATTCGGAAAAATACAAAGGTACCTACAAACAATAAAACAAAATAAAAATAATTACTACCAAGACATAACGATTAAGCGCAATTAAAAATAGAAAAGAATTCTGGAATATTATAAATTCGTTAAAGCCAAAAAAAGGAACCTCAAATGACATTTCTCTGGAAGATTGCTCAGAATTTTATAAAATCATCTAACTGCAAGTTGGAGACTTCTTAAACATGTTTAATGAAATTATGATTCAGTGCAATACACCCAAACAATGATAAATATTACAACTCACCCTACTTTTCAAAAAAAGGGACAGAAAAGACCCATTAATTATAGGGGCATAGCACTAAATAACAACATTTGTAAATTATTTACTCGTATTGTATATAAGAGATTAAATTCCTTCATAGAATCGAATAACATACTAAAAGAAAACCAGATGGGCTTTCGAAAAGAGAGAGGTACCATTGATAATATTTTTTGTCTCTCAGTTAGCTTAAATATTCGCCTCAGGAAAAGTAAAGAGTGTGTATACACTATATTTATGGATTTCCGTCGAGCCTTTGATTCAATAAACCATAAGATACTTTGGAAAAAAATATATACCTCAGGAATTTCTTCTAGAATCATACGAATTTTACAATCATTGTATAATAATTCTGAATTATAAATAAAAATATAAAATATTCTGTCAGATAGAATAAAAATCATTGAAAGCCTACTTCAGGGTGAACTGATAAGCCCATTGTTGTTTGCAATATTCATCAACGTCTTGGAGAATTATCTTAGATCAAAGGAACTCTATGGAATTAGTATAGACAGTAAAATGATCTTTTATTATTAGCGTATGCAGACGACCTAGCAATTTTAGGTCATTCAATTATGAGTATTAAAAAAAGAGTTGCAAGTATTATCTGATTATTGTGAGATAAATAAACTGGTGGTTAATACAGACAAAACAAAAATTATGATATTTCATAAAGGGAGTAAACCGAAAACAGCGCCAATTTTTACATACAACAATAACAAAATAGAAATAGTCAAGACGTTTAATTATCTAGGCGTAATCTTTAACTCATCAGGGTGCTTCAATTCTGCGGCATTAAACAATGTGAATAAAGGGCTCATTGCAACACAAAAAACAAAAGCCATTTTGAGAAGAGGAAAATCGACTGGCTGGGCGGAAATAACAAAACTTATGAAAACAGTAGTAAATACCATGCTCTCTACACATCGGAAATATGAGGACTTAATTCAATAAATTGCTTAGAAAAACCTCAAATGAACTATTTGAAATCTATTTTTCTATGTCCTAGAAATACTCCACATTTTTTACTTAGAATAGAAACGGGGGTGTCATCTATAGCCATAGATATCTGGGATCGAGGCTTAAATCTCTGGAAAAAAATTAGAATTATGGAGGAAAACAGACTGCTCAAAATGACTTGTAGAATTAGATGCAAGGAAAGCGGGGAAAATAATCTACAATTGGGCGTCTTATATTAAACAATTCTTAACTGAACATGGCTATACATTTTTATAGGACTCACAAACAATAAACAGAGCAACAATAATAGATATAATAGATAAATTCAAACAAACTCTCATAAGCAAGGATATAAGGACAAGCTAATCAATCAAACTCTAACCTCCATTACAAACTTTTGAACCCTAACTGTGAAATAGTTGAATATCTTAAATTCAAGATAAATATCCACAAGTTACGCATTATGATCCAATTGAGACTAACGAATAAAAAATTGTTAATAATTAATTACAAAAACATTAAGTACAAAGAAAATTTAGAAAACGATTGCACAATATGCAACCTACACAATCCCGAAATTCTGTATCATTTATTCATAGAATGTCCTATTTAAAAGTCGATCAGAAATACTTACTTAAATTCTGTAGCAAATGAAATTTTTGGGGATCAGGATATATAAACTATTTATAAATCTGTCGGTAGACAAGGTAAATATTATTTTTCTCTATACTATCAATATGTTAAAACTAAGAAGCTTTGTTTTGAATGAATAAGTTTTAGCGGAAGCTGGTTTATCTACATTCGTTATTACAGATAAAACCCTTGTTATGTTTTTGTAAAATTACCGAAAGGATAGTTATGTTATACAATATTTACCTACTGCTCACTGTAATTAATGGAATAGTTAGGATTAATTTAGAGTCCATTTATCATGAAAACGGTGATGTATAGACAAATATATTTCATTCTCTTGTTAAATAAGCATCAGCTGCTGATTGTAATTTATCGCTCAAATAGTTTGTTACCATCTCTTTGTAAAAGATTGTACATCTTATAGACAAATAAACATTATTATTTATTTTTAAATTTATAAGACAATGATTCACTTTGAATTAAAACCAATTTATTTTGAACTTCCATTATCTTTATTAGTGAAAAAAAATTACTTTTAACAATTTATAAAACAACGTTTCGATAGCGCAAATCTGCTATCGTCATCAGGTGAACTGATACTACTGACTAATTCCTTAACATACGGGCCTTATATCTAGTGTCATGAGGGTGGTCAGGTAGAACGGTTAACGGTTGGTCAAGTATGACATGCGGTTGGTCGAGTGTAACATGTGGATGGTCAGGTATAATGGGTGGGTGGGGCGTTCTAGACGTCTGAGAGTCAATGCTTAGGCCGGGATCTGCTGCGATGTGCTTCCTCCACAAGCGTCGTATTTCCACACTCGGTTGACTGAAAACTGTTTTTTTGTTCTTCTGGATGATGGCGGTTTCTTTGAACTTCCTCTTATACCAATGTTCTTCCTTCTTGAGGATCCTCGCGCCTTCCCATTGAATTCGATTATGGTGCTCCCACGCGTGTTCGACAAGTCCTGATTTTGATGTCTCTCCTCTCTCTGTGTGACGTCTGTGTTCTTTAATTCTGGTATACAAAGGTCGTTTTGTTTCACCTATATAGGTTTTCCCACATTCACAGTCCACCTGGTAAATGCCTGCTTGTAGTTTTGGTGACTGCTCTGGTTTCGTAGTAGATACGATGTTCTTGATTGTTGTTGTTGTCTGAAACCTGGTTCATATTTTAAACTTGCTGGCGATCCTTTTTTATTTTGTCCGAGACTCCCTTCACATACGGAATGTATAATTCATTTTTGATAGAGCTAAGACACACTGCAACACAGTACAAGGATATGAGATAGAGGTCAAGGATATCATAAATACACTCCAACGAAACGGCTACGCGGGAAATGTCATCAAGAAACTAATAAAGAAGAGCCAAAGTAACAAATCGAAACAAACAAACAGAGACGAAGAAAAGAAAAATGAATTATACATTCCGTATGTGAAGGGAGTCTCGGACAAAATATAAAGGATCGCCAGCAAGTTTAAAATATTAACCAGGTTTCAGACAACAACGACAATCAAGAACATCGTATCTACTACAAAACCAGAGCAGTCACCAAAACTACAAGCAGGCATTTACCAGGTGGACTGTGAATGTGGGAAAACCTATATAGGTGAAACAAAACGACCTTTGTATACCAGAATTAAAGAACACAGACGTCACACAGAGAGAGGAGAGACATCAAAATCAGGACTTGCCGAACACGCGTGGGAGCACCATCATCGAATTCAATGGGAGGGCGCGAGGATCCTCAAGAAGGAAGAACATTGGTATAAGAGGAAGTTCAAAGAAACCGCCATCATCCAGAAGAACAAAAAAACAGTTTTCAGTCAACCGAGTGTGGAAATACGACGCTTGTGGAGGAAGCACATCGCAGCAGATCCCGGCCTAAGCATTGACTCTCAGACGTCTAGAACGCCCCACCCACCCATTATACCTGACCATCCACATGTTACACTCGACCAACCGCATGTCATACTTGACCAACCGTTAACCGTTCTACCTGACCACCCTCATGACACTAGATATAAGGCCCGTATGTTAAGGAATTAGTCAGTAGTATCAGTTCACCTGATGACGATAGCAGATTTGCGCTATCGAAACGTTGTGTTATAAATTGTTAAAAGTATTTTTTTTTTTACTAATAAAGATAATGGAAGTTCAAAATAAATTGGTTTTAATTCAACATTATTATTTATATAGGCAAAACAAAAAAATTACAATTTTGTGAACATGCATGTTGACTTTTATTAAAATACTAGCTTCAGCATAACCCAGGAACAATGACCTGGACTTAGTAGTTTTATGATCCCTTCGGTAAATCGAACTTTCGCGATGCTGTAGTTTTATGTCCCTTTGGAGAATCTTTTATCTTGAGACAACAAAAAATCTGGAGAACTGCGCATCGAATCAAAAAAAGTTTCGGATAAAAGTTTGTTTCCTCGGGGTGGGGGGGCACATTCAATGGTGCCTAACTCGCCCACCAACTCCCACGCGTTGGGGCGGGGGGCAACTTTGAAATCTTTAATGAGAACCCCCAATTGTTATTGCAGATTCAGATTTTCCATAAAAAAATAAGCAACTTTTATTTGAAACTTTTTTCCGTTTCGTGATAGATGGCTCCGGAATCGCAAAAATTAAATATAGCGAAAGGAACATGAGACTACTATGTCTACGTTGTTTCTGGGTTATGCCGAACGAAAGAAGAAATGAAGTACCGAAGAAAAGTTAAAGGTGTAACCAAAATGCATAAAATAAAAAATGTTACTATTAGGGACGAATTAGAACTTAAACCACTCCTAAAATATGTCCAACAAAGACAATTAGAATGATGAGGTCACCTACAATGAAAGGGGGAAAATCGACATGTTAAACAGATATGGGAAGCATGAATCTAAATAAAAAGAAGCAGAGGAAGGCCTGGTGAAACATGGAAATATGTCACCAACAAAATAATTGAGCAGAAAAGTAAAATAATATTGGAAGCCAAAAGGATCGCAAAAAACAGACAAGCGTGGCAAAATTGTACTTTCAGCTGATATGTAATATATTATTGGGTACATGTAAGCTGAAATGTAAACAAAAAATTTATTTGTAAAACACTAACACTGAAAGGTAAATGGGAACTAGATTATATATATATATATATATATATATATATATATATATATATATATATATATATATATATATATATATATATATATATATATATATATATATATATATATATATATATATATGGCTTAACACTCCATGAGGAGTTGGGCCGCTTCCTGGGAAGCTTTCTAGATTCTATGGTTTGGAGAGCATCAGGCTCCATTTCTTTGAATTTAAAATTTCTACACTATTTCGCTCCATTTCTTTCTTTCTAAAGCTATTTCTTTCCAGTTATTAATTCCTGCTGCTTTTATGTCGTCTTCTACTTCTTTTATCCATATTGATCTCGGTCTTCCTCTTTTCCTTCTTTCCCCTGGATCCCATTCTAGCATGGCTTTTATCGGATTTTTGTTGTCAGCTCTATGTACGTGTTCTAGCCATCTTATTCTCTGCTTTTTGATTTTTCTCACTGTCACATTCTTCTAATTCTTCGTCTATTTCATGATTCATCCTTGCTCTGTATTCGTTGTTTTCTGTCTTGACTGGCCCCAGTATTGGTCTTATTATTTTTCTCTCCATTATTCTTAGTTCTTGTTAATTTTTTATTTCATTGTTAGTACTTCTGCTGCGTATATTGTTATTGGCCTTATTATCGTCCTATATATCCTCATTTTTGTCATCTTCGTTATGTTTTTGTCGTTTAATAGTTTCTTGTTTGCATAAAAAGCTCTGTTTGTTGCTGTTATTTTGTCCCTTATTTCCAAGTCCCTAGTGCCTTTATTGGTTATTGTTACTCCGTACTTGAATTTATTAAGTCTATTTTTTTTTCTTAGCTCATTTCCTATTGTGAAAGCTACTCCATACTTGCCTTGTTTTTTATCTCCCGAATACAGTGTTGTGTAATGTTCGTTATTTATTTATCCGTCTCCGCTCCATCTCGTTTCCTGTATCGCCGCTAGTTTTATATTATATCTTCTTAGTTCTTGTGTTATATCCTGGAGGTTCCCAATCCTTAGCATTGTTCTCACGTTCCATGTGCTTATTCTAATTGTATTCCTCTTCTTTTTTTGAGTTTTATTTTCGTTTATTGTATAGCCATGCTTTATAAATATTTCCCGTTGCATCTGTCCATCATATTGTCCGTTCTTTTCGTCATTTAGTTTTTTGCCTCTACTATTCCTTGTTTCTCCTTATTTCACACATACTGCTTTTCATCGATAATTATTTTTTGATATCTTACATTTCTTAATTTCTTCTCTAGCTGTATTTCGTAATTTCTTTTGTATCCTGCTCTCTTCTTTCGTTAGGTCGTTAGGTATATATATATATATATATATATATATATATATATATATAATTTTGAAGCATTTTAAAAATTATTTGGAATAAATTTATGTAATTATATTTGTACTATTTTATTAAGTTATTATAATATCTACATCAACACAAAAACTTAATAACCAAAAATGAAAATTAAAGGATTTATCCTATTATTCGAAACATAACATTTTTAAGTGATGAACAAAAATTGGCCATAAATAATTGATACGGCTATTTAAACTTATTTTAATAGTGTGTAACGTTCTCCTATTGCCCTCTATTGTAATTATTTTATATTTAAAGAATATTCGAGTAGGATTAGCTTTTGTTTTCAATCGGCTGTCATTAATATTGTCTTTTGTATTCAATAAACTGTCATTGCTATTCAACATAATACGCAGAAAGCCTATTTCTGAAGATATTCGAAGATTTATTATTGAAAAAAATGAAGCTAGTAAAATTTATAATGAAATTTGGAAAGAATTTAATTTAGTTAAATCAATAATTATGAACATAATTAAAAAAATATAACATATATGAATCTATTTCAACCGTTAAGAACAAAAATGGTAGAATTTCAAAAATTACCGAGCGATATTTGCAAGCATTGAATTCCATTGTCAAATCAAATAGAGGAGTACCGTTCGTGATTTATCAGAAAAATGGTCAGAAAAAATCAGAAAGTCCGAGAAAAACGAATGAACCCGAAAAAATATTAATAAACTAAAATATGGTTTTTATAAGGTAAACTGTTTAAAGTGAGAAAAATATAATCTTAAACTTAAATCTTCCAGGCCAAAGAAAAACAATTTTTGACCACTATACAACAGAAAGAACGTTTATTATGGGCAAAAATAAAGAGACCTTTGGGTACAGAAGCAGTGGAATACCATTATATTTAGTGATGAATCTAAATTTGATGTATGCGTTGGTGACTCTAGAATAAGTGTAATATTTACAAAAAAATAAGTATACCATAAAGACTGTTTAAAGCGTACTGCCAAGTTTCCTGCTAGTATCATGGTATGGGGCTATATCTCCTCCAAAGGTGTGGGCAATTTGCACTTTATTGGCGGCATTGAAAATGCTCAAAAATATATACATATTTTGAAAGGAAATTTAATTCCATCTGTAATTTCCTGTGAATAATTTATATTTCAACGCGATGGTGCTTCATATCATACCGTTAAAGTTACTAAGAATTGTTTGTAAAGTAAGGGGATAAATGTTTTGAACTGGCCATCCTCTAGTCCAGATCTCAATCCTATAAAATCCTTGTTGGCAGTAATAAAATGTCGTTTAAAAAATGAGCCTCAAAGAACTATTTTAGGTTTGAAACAAAAAATTACAGAAATTTGGAATTCAATTACACCAGATGAGTGCCAGGAACTTATAAACACATTGTCAAAACGAGTTGAAGTAGTTAGAAAAGCAAATGGCGACGTTACGCAATATTAATATAAGTTTTAATTAGCCGTACTAATTATTTATGGTCAATTTTTTTCACAACTTAAAAATATGATCTTACAAATAATAGAATAAATCTTTTAATTTTCATATTTGGTTATTTTGTTTTAGTTTTGATGTAGATATTATAAAAGCTTAATAAAATTGTACAAATATAATTACATAAATTTATTCCAAATAATTTTTAAATTGCTTCAAAGATTAATATACTTAAAAAACACAGCCGTACCAAATATTAGTGGCTAGGGCTCGTATATATATATATATATATATATATATATATATATATATATATATATATATATATATATATATATATAATATATCTTATTACAAATATGTCATGGAAAAGTCATCTGTTGTTTATGACAAAAATAGAGAGTTTACTTCTTTACCAAGAAAGTCTTTCGTTTCCAGAAAGATATTTAAAATAAAAATATACTTAACAACGTTACGAATTCATAATACACTGATTTTAGTAGTAATACTAAAAACATGTATTTCAAAAGTTGTAGAACAAGGGATGAACATCTCTCATTGGTAGTGTAGAAGCGATTTCTGGTCTAAAAGCCCGACGCTACTCGTCATCACGAAGGTAAATAGAGGAATCATGTAGATACCGTAATATGTTTTTATAGATAAAGAATTATTATAAATACCAATTGCTAAAACTTAAAAAAGGAAACTATTGAAGAGTGCCCGTGTTATTGTACACGATTTGAATTTTGAACTACATATTAATAACTCAAGTCATGAACGGCGTAATTTATCTATCTTTTCTAACTACGAGAACAAAAGTAAAATTTTATAAAAAATAATGTATTTACTTTCCTCCAACACACCCCAAACAAAATGACATTGATTCACTTTAATTTGTATGTGCCTAACTACCAGTTTACATTTTTGAAAATATTTTCCTAATAGGTACTTTCCTTTTCAAAACTTAGAAAATAAATCAACGCGTTTGTCTCTCACATTCGTATTTCTTCATTGACGATTTGAACAAGTCAGTGCAAGTACGAGTGTTCCTACGCTGACTTTGCGAAACTCTGAGACAAGGATGGACGAGAATTTCTACTGCGCGTATGCGGGTAACTTTTTGATATTGGTATCATTATATACAAGTTTTTACAAGTTCAAAGTGCCCACAAAGCGAATAGCTTAACTAATACTTAGACAATTTAATGAAATGTAATAAATTAATTACAACGTAATTAAATTTAATTTAATTAATGTATAATTCAATAGAATAAAATAGTGCATTATAAAATCCCGACTTCCCTACTAATATTATAATTGTTAAAATAAGTTAGTATACAAGACCGTAGTGTATTGTTGGTCTGTTACGTTTTCACTTAAAAACTAAGCAACAAATCTATCTGTGTATGTGAATGATTGCATTCATTCCTTAAATGAGATCTATTATCGTGGACCCCCATTTACATCTCATAGACCCCCAGTTTTGTTTTTCGCTGACATGGACCCCGTACAGGTCGTTGTCGACTCCAGGGGAGTCGATGTAGATCACTTTGGGAATCACCGTTTTAGGAGCAGTGCTACTGTACTAGCTGGTCACGGGGCTGATATAACTACCTTGAAACAACATGGCGATTGGAAAAGCTCTACAGTTACTTAAAGGGTACATAGAGGATTCATTAAAAATTAAAATTGTTTTAGCGAATCAATTAGTTAGCCCAAAATTTTCTATTCCTTCATCATCAAGTTTTAATCTCGATGTTTCCCTACATATTTTGTCTTGTAGTATGTAATATGTAGCAGTGGACAGTAATCAGTGATGCTAATACGCTTACGTGCAATGAAGTGTGATGAATATAGTAATAGGTATTTTGAGACACATTTAGATTACGGATATTGCTCTACAGACTAAAACTTTCAATTTGAAAACTAATTTTCATTTAATAAATTCATTAAAAGACACAATTTCACACATGAGAAACACATTTAGCATAATGTAAACCTATTTGAAGAGAAAGTGGATTAAGATATGGAAAACTAAAAAGAAGTTCATGTGCTGACTCTAGATACGATAAAATTTACGAACAAACTATCGGACATGTATAAAATGGAATAGAATCTATATATAATAACAAATGAAAATTCAGAAGAATTTCTTATAAACGCTATCATTTCCTCTAGATGCATAAGTGATTTTTAAAAAGATAATTTAGATGCAGAAAGAATTCAAACTTCACAGGCATATACCTATACTGCATGGTATACTTAAGGCATAAGATATAAATCCATTAACTTTTCAAGATATATTAGATATCTTTAAAATAAAATAAAAATTTTTCTTTTTTACTTGACGGAAATAATATTATACGTCTAGGAAGAGAAATGCAAAATTTTCCATGGCGAGTAATTTGTAGACAGAGGGCGAAGCCCGAGGGTTATAAAACAACGAGGGAAAAATAGTCGCCCGAAGTGTATACTCGTATACTATTTTTTCACCACTTAAGTAAGATTTAAATAAAAAAATTACCTAATTTTGAGATATAATTTATTAATATATTTTAACAATTACTAATTTTGAAATTATTAGTAGTCTTTGACATAAAAGAAAATTCTTTGACAACAGCGAAAATTTTTGTAAACAAGTTTATTTATACCAAATTACATTATATTTCTACATTGGAATACCAAGAATACAGCAAAGAACGTTCGAAAGAATCCCAAGAAATTGTTGCCTACATCAATATTTTCTTTCTGTAATCCCACACTCAAATTGAAAAGTCGGAGGCTATGTTAACATTAATATTTCTAATTGTCATAACTGTACTTTCAATTTTAATTAATTATTTATTGTTCATCAAATCCCTATCTTAAGGGGTAAGGCCACTCTAGATTTTTTTTAAAATGCATATTTTTTTTATTTGCTTAAATTATAATTTAAACCCTTAGGAATAAGGGACAATTAATTTAAATGCCGCGCGGAAGTATTTCAGAGGAAAAAAAGCATATATCTATTAGTACTAGTATTTACATAGATATATGACTCGAAACTTTAAACGCGTTTTTCTCGAAATCATATTTTCAAAATCGGGCGAAAAGAAATATGAAATACTAATTGATGGATCGTGCTGTATCTTTTTATTTCTTATTCTAGATATAAAAAACTAAAAAACTACAGGGGCTTTTTTTTTAAAGTGCTTCATTCGTTTTTTATGGTCGTATTTATACAGAAATTTAGTCCCGAATAATGAACTTTTTTTTCAAACGTGCGCCATTTTGTTAAAAATCAAAATTTTCAAAATCCGGCCCGTAGTTATTTAGAGTATACATTAGAGATTAAGAAAACATATCCCTTTTTGATCCAGGTCTATTGCTGTTCCCGGAATGTTTTCGCCCGATTTGCTCTACGCGACGAGAGGAGTCGCCATTTTTTTTAATTTCTGACGACAATTTTGAATATTTTCTTTAAACAAATTTTTGAAATACAGTTTAAAGAGCACTAAATAAAGATCCAAAAACAGTTCTTAAGCAGCACGTTTAGATTTCGTTAAAAAAAATCTTGAAAATGACCCTTTTTTTCCTTGTCTAGAGTGGCTTTGCCCCTTAAATAAATTTAATTATACTGTACACTTTATTTAATAAAAATAATGTATTTCTTTCATTATTTCATAGCTTTCCTGTCCAGTATCATAACCTGAAAAATTGACATAAGTTAATTATAAATACTTAAAATCCATAAATATTCTGGTTTCTTGTATCGAAAATATTTAATTATAGATATTTTACCATAATATTTTTACGCCAATGCAATATTTTCTCATTTCGGACGTTAGGAGTTCGCTAAACTAGAAAAGTGATGCCAACATACAATAATTTTTACCGCACAGCGTCCTGGAAACACATAGTTTTCGAATAATTTTGAAATATGTAATACTGCTAATGCTGGATGGCGACGCGAAAGAATATATTTTTATTCAAAGAACACGCTAGGAAGTAATTTGAATTTTGTAGATAATTATTAGAGATGGGATTTAATTCAAATATTTTTATCATGTCAACATTTTAAAATCCCGAATCATTGAAAATTTTTTATTTTAATGTCTCTATATCCTCTTTTAAGACCAGGTAGGTTCAGCAAAAAAATCTTTAAAGAATAAACGTACGAAAACAGTTATATAAGACAAATAAACGATATTTCATTTACATTGCCAATTTTAATTCATACTCTGTATTTAACTATATTTCTTATATCACGGCTAGAAAGTAATATAAATTTATATCCAAAGGATATGCTCACTTGCATTAAATATGAAATCTGATCCGATCAAAAAATTATTTAAATTCCTAAAAAATAATCTCTATTATCATCGAAGTAAGATTAAAAACTATAAAGAATCTCCAGTTCACTAGAAGTCATCTTTAAATAACGCTGTACGTATGCACCATGCGATTCGGAGCTAAAAGCCCGAAAGCAATTTTCCAACTCAACGGGTCGCTTTATCTCCTGGGCTCTAGACACACCATTCAAATTGAATGCGCCGTGGAGAAACAAAGAAGTGCTGATGATTACACAACATCTCTCTCCTACGAACGAGAGAGCTATTAGCGTTGTCTCACTTTCACCCCGGTGGCTCTTTTACTTGTTTGTGTTTGGTTTCGGCTGATGCTCGCTTAACACGCAATGATAAAATGTCGGCTCTGACGCGTTTAGTCAACCCATTTGTTGTGGTTTGTTAATAAAGGGGTCCTCAATGCTTCGCAACGATTTGAAACTGTCTCATGACGTATTTTAAACGACTTTTCTCTGCTTAAACCGAGATTATTTATCGCCATGTCTACGTGTTTATACGGACATGCATAAGTCAGGGAAAAAGATTTGTTTCAATTTTCTCTGAGAGACTTGAGTTAAGATTGGCATGATTGTATACTGCAGTGATTCCTTAACTTTTTCTTGTGTCGAAATATTCTGCACTTGAAGTATTTTCTGGTTAGAACCGAATATCAATCAATAAGTACGTTATTTCTAACGTGATAGATTTGCAAATTTAAATTTTTTCAAAATGTAAATTTTTAAATAAGACTGTTTAATATTCATAATAATACTCGTAATAATAATTATAATATACCCATTGCTGGATGTGGCTGAGTTAATTTTAATGTTCTATAAATCTCAAAGTTAAATTTATGGCAGAACCTTCTACTTGCCGAGCAGAGATGCTAAGCGCTACACCACGGCACCCAGATACGAAGCCTAGATAATTGACAACGAATCTCGTCTGCAACGAAACGTCACCTAATTTTAAGAAAATCATTCCTCGAAGTAATTTTTTTGTCATATTACATGATTGAATGTACAGTAATAATGATAAAATCAATGGTAAATTTATCATCATAACTGTACTTTCAGTCATGTCATACGATAAAAATTAATTGGTAACAATCTATTTGTCGGCTGTGGAAATTGACCTTGGGTCCTCAATTTAGTCAGACGCATTCCTACTTAATGACGATTATAAGGATACGGAACAACAGGGTCGATTGGCTCCCCACAAATTTCGTTAGATACGTAATAAAAAAAAGTTAATAACTAATATAAGAAAACAAATTGAATCTTATGCAACATAGTATTTTGAGCGACACTCGGTTCCTTTCGAACTATTTATGATATAACATTGTTGCACATTAACAGGGAGATACAAATATATTTCTATAATGTAACTTATACATTTGGACAGAGATAATGCAATTTAAATTTTGCCATTTAGTTGATTCGTTTACTGTCTTGAGTTTTTATTTAGTTATTAATAAATTATACATACAGTAAATTTGTTTATTATTTTAAAATAAACTATGTTTTATTATACCAGAAGAGGTTTGAAAATAAACAAAAATGCTGCATACTGATGAGATGTATTAATAACCTTGTATTAAATATTTTTATGGAAATTTCTCCCTTTAAAAAATTATAGATCTTCCTGTCATCGGACTGACTGTTAAAATAGTGTATCTACTATAAATTATATTTTGTGTTTAAATATTTACGTATAATTAAAATTACTTATTTAAATTTAAATATAAATTTGAAAATAAAGATTGAAATCTTAACAAATATGCTGAATTAAAAAAACAATCTTAATATCACCGGAGAAAAGAAGAAACAAAAATTAGGACTAAAATATAAACTAGAGCACATTGCTCACCAGAAATCAATCTGGCACACAATTAATTCCTTACAGCCTACAGCTTCCGTATCCAGCTAATTGTATTAATAACTGAGTTAAATACTTCCAAGAATGGTATAACAATAATGTTAATAATGAAGCTTTATATCCAATATCTATTATCCATATCTTGAAGATGACATTACGCTAAATAAACTAGACAGTGCTCTGAGGAAACTCAGATCGAACAAATCGGCAGATACTGATAGTGTAGAAAAATAATAATAATACGTAGGAATCCAGTCAGAAATTATACGGTTTTTTTACTGAGCCAACGTTTCGTTGCCAAGCGCAACTTCATCAGGGCATCTAGAAGCAAACAGGAAAAAATTACAGGTGAACAAATTGCAAAATGCACTTACAAACAGATACTAAGAAAACAATAATAAATTAAAAATTACTTACAGCAAAAAGTATGTGTAAATAGTTACAAGATAAAATAAAATAAAATACAGAACATCCAAAAAGATGTAGTCAATGGTAAAATATAACAAACAAAATAACGCCGAACGCCTCATCAAACAGTTGAAAAACAGTGAAAAAAGTTCTTTTAAATATTATGTCCTACAAACAAGTCAGGTAACGAGCAAATGGGCTCGAGATGGAATAACACAGAAAGTAACGGAAAACTTGGAGTATTCTTCCTCTTATTTGCAGAGGTTCAAGATGTGGCAGTAGATGTTGCTGAGGTCGTTGATATCAGTTCTGAAGTTAATGCTATCCTTGTTGTCCTGGATCGAAAGCATTTCAAGAAAAAGTCTCTTGCTGAGGTTGGCCTCAGTGTGAAGGATGGCGATGTTGTCAAAGTCGAATGAGTGGCTAGATTTGGCGCAATGATGGGCAATTGCACATTTACCAGACACATTTCCATTACGTATGCTGCGTTGGTGTTCAAGCATCCGTGTCCTGACATAGCGCTTGGTCTGCCCAATGTAGCATCCAGGGCAATCTTTGCATTTGATATTGTACACCACATTAGACTTGCGTAATGTATCGGTTTTATCTTTAATTACGCTAAATAAATTACCTACACTTTTTTTATTCTTCAAACTGATTTTTACTTCACTCAAACCTTCTAGAAACTGTTTTAAAAATCGCGCCATCATTCCGACATTCGGAATGGAGTAATATTTGGTAAGTAGGTCATAATATTTAAAAGAACTTTTGTCACTGTTTTTCAACTGTTTGGCGTTATTTTGTTTGTTATATTTTACCATTGACTACATCTTTTTGGATGTTCTGTATTTTATTTTATTTTATCTTGTAACTATTTACACATACTTTTTGCTGTAAGTAATTTTTAATTTTATTATTGTTTTCTTAGTATCTGTTTGTAAGTGCATTTTGCAATTTGTTCACCTGTAATTTTTTCCTGTTTGCTTCTAGATGCCCTGATGAAGTTGCGCTTGGCAACGAAACGTTGGCTCAGTAAAAAAACCGTATAATTTCTGACTGGATTCCTGCGTATTATTATTATTTTTCAATTCCTACCCACAGTCGCTGAATTACAAAACCTTCCACTGATAGTGTAATTTATGAACATCTACAAAATCTGCCAGAATATTGGATACTATAGGTATACCTTAAGAAGATAAAATATAAAATAAACACTTGGCTAAGTCTCACAAAATTCAGCCACCAAGTCACCTTATGAGGGCATCGTCAGAGGCTGACCAGCACAGTTAGTAACCATTAGACGCGTTTCGCTCTTATTAGAGCTCATCAGTATGGTATAATCTACTTCTTCACCTAGAACAACGTTCTCGTTGATAAAGCTGTGTGACGAAGAACTATGCCAGCAGAGAATAAGATCTCTAACAAGAGAAGTTCTGTCGAACAGGCAATGCCATCTACCGAAAAAAAGAAATGCTACACAATAGCAATTTCAATAACAACAAATGGCAACGGCCATGGCTCAACTCGTTGGAACTGATCTATGCGATAACGCGAGTTAAGCAACGTTGCGCGCGGGGAGTATTTGGATGGGTGACCGTCCCGAGAAACCCGCGTTGCTGTTGACTCTAAGATCTAAAACGCAGGATCAGGGCGTAATGGCGGCATATGACCTTAGCAGTTGGTCCGCCAGGAAGCCAGAATAAATTAAAAAAAATTATAACAACAAAGACAAAATTAATTGTCGTCCATACACTTGCTGAAACTAGGTTTAATAAAATATAAAATAAACACTTGGCTAAGTGAGACTTGTATGGACGACAATTAATTTTGTCTTTGTTGTTATTTTTCAAGTTTGTACGTCGAGGAGTTCAAGTGCGGCTACTATTAAAAAACAGCTGAAATTTATTTACAATACCTAAATTAATACTTCTCACTCAGTTAAAGTATATCTTTTCATTAATTACAAAATCTAAATATGTTTCGTGGTGGTAGAGAAGACGCCAACCTTGTCAAAAATGTGGTTGCCGATTTAATAAAATCTGAAGATTGTCTCTCCGCTTTGGCAAAGTCTCTGTCAGCGACAATAGCCACGATTGTAGCTGAGAAAATGGAAGCAATCATCTCGATTCATGATGCCAAGATTCAAGAACTTCAGGCGCAATTAAGGGAAAAAGATTATAACATCCAAGAACTCCAGACAGACCTCGATAACTTGGAGCAATACTCGCATCGAAACAACATCCGAGTGTTTAGTGTCAGTGAGTCCAAAGGTGAAGATGTCGAATAAGTGGTATGTGACTTATTTAAAAATAAACTTAATATCAACGTAAAAAGTAATGACATTGATCGTTGTCATCGTGTCGGCAAACCAAACTCGAACAAGCCGCAAGCAATTATCGTTAAATTTGTATCTTACAAGTCTAAACAAGAGATTTTTAAAAACAAAAAATTGTTTCGCGGTTCTGGTGTCTTAATTAAAAAAGATCTGACGGCGCCTCGGGTAGACCTTTAAAAATTTATAGGAACTAAAATGAATTATAAAAATGTATGGTCGGTAGATGGCAACATATTCATATCTCATAAGAATGACAAACATAAAATTACAAATAAATTCGATTTCTTAAAACTACTTGATTCAAGTACCACTCTGTAAATAACTATTATGTATGCTTTTTGCCTAGCTTTATAATTCCGTTTTGTTTTCTAATTTTGTTTCATTTTTAACTTTGTTATTTTCTTGTTGTTACAATTCAATTTATAATGCGTTCATTATTATTTGGACATTTAAATGTACGGTCTCTTTCTACAGGTTTTGATTTACTAAGTGAACATGTACGTAACGAGAATTATGATTTATTTGCAATTACCGAAACTTGGTTATCGGATAATACTAATTCAGATCTTTTTAAAATTAATGATTATTGTCTTGTAAGATGCGATCGTGTGATACTAGAGGACGTGGCGTAGCGTTTTATGTTAATAATAATTTAAATTTTACTGTTTATAATGTATTTAAGACAACTTATGTCGAGTAACTTTGGATTAAAACTGTATTTAATGGGAAAAAACTTGCCGTTGGAGTAATTTATCGTCCACCTCGAGAAAATTTGGTGGAATCAATTAATAATTTAGATAATATTTTATCTGATATTTTGCTAGAAGTTGATGATGTTTTGATTTTGGGAGATTTAAATGTTAATATTTTAAATATAGAATCATCCGGTGTTTTCATTGTTAATTTTTTTTTAATGTCATGGATTATCTTTAGTTGTTAACGAACCAACTAGTTTTACTAATACTAGCTCTACTCTGATCGACTTAGCAGTTTATTCTAACCTGATAAAGTATGCAATTCTCGCGTTGATGACATCAACATCTCAGATCATAAATTGCTTCACATTAAAATTGACCTGGACGTAACTAAGCCCAGTTCGAATGTTATCACGTACAGAGATTTTAATCAAGTAAATTTAGAATCCTGTTGTAATGCTTCTTCTACTTTTGGCGCGCTACACACAAAACCAAGGCCTTTCGGCTTACACAACAAAATCAAAGGAAGCACCACATATACAATACCTGGCTAACTATGTTCAACGGTGCTGGGCGTAGATTCCGGAGGCGCCACCTAGCTCGAAAAAAAGAAGGGACACTCTAGTGAGCTAGGAACTAGTGACACAAAAGGTATGATGTGCATAACATAATAAATCAAAATCACAACTAAAATACAAGTTAAACTTTAATCTAATCTTTGTAACCAAGTCAACAAACTAAATAAAAAAACAGAGACTAAGGTAACTTAACTGAGCGGTGGAATCTGCTATTCAACTAAGACTGTGCCAGACGTACGCTGCAAAAAATGGTAGGTTGGACTATCTAATCCTCTTCTTCTGAGACTCCTAGAGAGAAGGACGGAGACGAAGAGTTGAAGTAGACCGATCTTCTTGACTGGAGATCAAGTATGGTGAGCTTCCGGACGTAAAAAGATGTGGTGGTCCTTGGTAAAGTGCGTGAAGCCACTCAGTACACTGCTTGTCTCGACAATCGTCTTCAGAAGGTTAATATAGGTCACTTCTCCAAGCCTCTCCTCTCTTAGGTAGCTCAGACTAAAATCCCTTACTGATTGCACCTAAAACAGGGTGTAAACCAGCAGCAAACCATACCACAAATGTACATACAAAAGCGCAAAGCGTAAAAAGCAAGAATGACAAAGCAAAGGTTCCAAATCGAAATCGTTAACAAAGCTCAAGTTAAATAACAAACTACGGGTTACAAAGCAAAACTTAAATACAAAATCAAACAAAAGTATTACATGAGATTCATAATCAAAATTTTCAAAAAATACAAAATGTTTCAGAATTACCGTTACGTTACGCAAGCACATAAGAAAATGACGATGAAAATAATGAGAATGGTGCAGAGATGAATAATGAATGACGGGGTTGTTGAGACAGGGACGTTGGACAGGAAGTAAGTCTCTACTTACACAATAAACAGGCTTCGCGGCTTTGTGGTGGTTGGTTTTGACTCAAAATATCAAAAATCACAAATGTGCTAATCAGCAACCAAAAAGTCAAACCAGACCAAACAAAACTTAAACTAAATATCACAAACTTAATATCTAATCAAATAGCACAAAGCCAGCAAAGTATGTTCCAAAAAAAAATATGAGACAGCTTTTCTAACTGAGTAGAAAAGTTCTCAAAAAAACAAAAACGCCTGTAAATTCCTAAATTGTCCAAAAAAAACAGTCGGGTCTCAACACATTCTCACACACATGTTCTCAATGAATGATGATGAACGGACATGATATGAAGGGAGAGGGGATACAAAGATGGGGGCCGGAAATGAAATTCAGAAACAAAAATGAACCAACCAACACGTGGTTCAAATACACGTGAAGCATGTATTTCACAAAAACTAAAATTTAAATCCATACAAAATATAATAGCAAAACCCCCCAAATATGTTTATACAGAATTACAAAAATGATATGCTACAAAAATGACAAGTGCATGTGGACAGAACATGACTTCATACACGAACTGGTAATCTAGCTAAGTTATACAAAAAGGGCGATTCTGTCAGAGTTCAATCGATCTAAATTACTACAATTGATCATAAGCTTCTGAGTCTAAAATTTTACTAAGATGATTGACGCTACGTTAAATTTAACCTAAAAATGAGACACGAACATGTGCTCCACAAAACAAAATAAATGAAATCAAATATCAAAAATAAACCGTTTTAACTAATAAACTTCAAATCAGTAAAATCTTAGCTTGAACACTTACTCTCAAGATGCAGTCAGCACGGTGATGTTCATGGATAGCGTCGTTATCTTCACAAAATCAAAAAAACTCAAGCCAACATGGGGGACAACACAATAAGATCTCGGACAGAATCCACAAAATCAACCGATCACGACGAAGTCTGAAGGCAGAACCCTTGATCGACCGTCTTCGATGAAATCTCGAAGCAGAATCTGGATCGACCGTCGTCGCTGAACTCTCGAAGCAGAATCTGGATCGACCATCGTCGCTGAACTCTCGAAACAGAATCCTCTTGACAGCCAGCCAAAAAAAACTCATCTCTCTCTCGTGACAAAAAAATGAACTACAGAAATAATCCAGCAAAAAAAATTGAATCGTAGATCTGCTACTTGAGTTGCAGCCAAGCAGGGCGGGTGGTGGTGAAGAAAATCATTACACTGTAATTACGATTTGTACAATATTCCGTGGCATAAAATATACAATATGACAGATGTTGAATCAAAACTTAATTTTTTAAATCTAAACTTGACTAATCTCTTTAACAAACATTTATTTGCCTTATAAAACTGAAAAAATACAACATGACCGCACTCCTTGGATGATTACCGAAATAATAAATCTCATTAAAACTAGAGACTCTATCCTCTCTCTTTATAAAACAACTAAAAACGTATGTTATTGGGATCAATAAAAAATATTAAGAAATAATGTAACCTCCTTAATAAGAACAAGTAAAAAAGCACATTTAAGCCAATTGTGCCAAAATAAAGACTCTAAAGCTCTTTGGAAAATTTTAAATCATTTGCATATTAATAATAATAGTAGTAAATAGGCGCCGATAGCCAGACACCTATGGAGTGCGAGAGAGACAGACATATTTAAAAGGCAAGGCAAAGACAAAGACGGAATCCCTCGTGTATGACAAAGATATCTGCCTCTTCGTCCACTCTAAACAACTGCCATAGACATGCGCAGCGCCGTGTTCGCGGTGGGCTCTATTGATAGATCTTGTAAGTTAGTATTGTGTAGTGAATTGCCAATGTTGATCTCGCATTTGCAGATCTCGTGACGGGGGTGGTGGGATATTTGATGAATAGAATACGTTATAAGAGTTAATAATAATAATAAAAAAGAGATTACCTTTAAGTGTGCTGCCACTGAATGCAGCGGTGTGTGTATATATATAAGTAATATTTGGTTTGTGCTCGTTATCGTTTATTGTTTTTTAGTGTAATGAATGATACTTGATATACAAGAGAAACTACGTTTGTAGAATTAACATAAAAGTATATTTTTTATTGAACAGAACATTATAAAATTGTACATTATTAAACACTTATATTTTATAAAAAAGATTTCACATATAATATTGTTTTTTTCTTCATACAAAACAAACGTACATAATAATTTCTATTTATAAAAAGTTTTCTTTTGGTATCCAAGAATTAAACTGATGATCAAATTCTAGCCATTTAACAAAGTACTCATTCTTTCGACGTTTCAGAATTTTCTCCACAAGATAGCTGTCTGGATATTTTGTTTTCTGCAGTTCTTCTTGATAGAAACCACCTTCAACGGGATTACCTTGCAAGTCTTCTAATATATAAGGTACTGGTATTGTGTGCTTAACACTGGCCACTTTAAATACTTCTGTTGCCCAATTTGGCGTGTATCCTTTCTCAAATGCATGTTTATATTTACTGATATGTACTTGATCGCCAATTTTAAACAGTGCCGGCTTCAGTCGACTTAAAATCATATTTGCATTTTTTCTGTATGCTGCTATATGTGTTGATGGCATAACAGTAATAGGCTTCATTTGTATAGTGCGATGTTTAGAATTATTATATTCTTTCACAATACGCTTTATAATATTTAGCCATTTATACGATCCTTCAAAACTGAATTCATGCCACATTTTTTCCTTTAATGTTCGATTCCATCATTCTACAATACTAGCTTTCAAATGTGAAAACGTTGAATAGTGATTAATGTCGTGTTCTTGCATTAATTTCTTAAAATGCTGATTGAAAAATTCTTTCCCGTCGTCTGTTTGTAAATTTCGTGGTTTTCGATGTCCGTTGCTAAAAATTGTATTCATTGCTGCGGTAACATCCAACCCAGATTTCGTTGTAACGGGTACAGCCCACGCATATTTAAAATATGCATCTATAACTGTGAGCAAAAATTTGCAGTTGTTATTGAAACTAGCGTACGCTGTCATGTCCACTAAATCCGCCTGCCACAAATTGTCAAAACCTTGTAGTATAACTTGACGTCGTGGAAAATGGCGACGAGCAGGCCTATGTAGTTCGTTAGTCAGTGATTTTTTAATATTGTCACTTTTCATTATGATGTGTCTTGTGTACTTATAAAATAAGCCATTTGTTCTTTTAGAGCCGCAAGATCTCTTGCAACTGTTCGAAATTCTTGTATCTCCTTATTTACATACTTAAGTTTATTGTCAAATTGTTCAGTAATTAGTGCAGCTAATTCTATATTCTTCATAGATTGACTATCCTCGACTATAGTAATTTTTTTAATTACTTCTCGTGTCTCATGTTCTAACTTCTGAATTAAAATAGCAACACTATCTCGAACTGTTCTCAAATCTTCTGTTAGCTGATGACTCAATGTTTTGATTAAAATGTCAACATACTTTTTGGTTGTCACATCTGTATCCGAGCGTGGAAGGTCAACATTAAACAAACGTTTATTTTTGAAATTAATGTTACCATCATAGCTCAATGAAAATGGAAGTTTACCGCCGCCACCGCGGCGACGAATGATGTACTTGAATTTAAATAACGTCCAAACTTATCAATAGACATGATATGAATGAGTTTTTATTCAATAATATTCTCTTCCCTTAATTCTTCTTCGATTGCTGCAATTTCGTTGTTTAGGTGTGTGTGTCCACTTGCACGTGCGGAATGAAGTAAATATAAACGATCTACTAATTCATTAATATCGTTCCAATATTTATATTCAAGAGAATTGTTAGAAGCAGATAGCAAATTACTCCCTCCGCTACCAGTTACCGCTGACTGTGATTCTATTATTCTCTTATACTTGTTATTCTTCACAATTTTACCAAACGGTAAATAATTAGATTTGGTTGCATTTGTATTTATAATTATATTTTTATAAATAACCAAGTCATCTTGAGTAAAATCCACTGGATTCGCAAGAAACAACAGCTGTGCAAGCCCTGGTGTAACTTTATATTCTTTGTCATGTATAGTGATAATGTCATTATTATTGTTCAACGAAATGTATGCATCACCTATTTTAAAATTGTCGCCAATACGTCTGATTCCATATCTCAGATCTAATTGTCTGTTTTTACCGTTGGTATAAATTAATTGTTTTATATAATCTCTCATAATTGGGCCGACATAATCATGTAGATATTGTTCAATAGTTTCTTGGCCACTTGCTGACTGACGTAAGACGTCAAAGGGTGGCGAAAATTTTTTGATTTCTTCATTTTTAACTTTATTACTATCCACAACAACAGCAGGCTCCATTTTAGCAATGACGCTGTTTAATGGATCCAGAATTGGCTTAAATCGTTGCATTAAAGCATTGTTCGTACTGACTTTATTTCGTTTTATATTGTTGTATTTACGCCGGATGTTGTTAGCTGTTTTCTCTATATCCAGGATGAGTTTCTCATTGTTAGGTAATTTTAATTTACTATTTTGACCTGTATTTTTTTATATTCTTATTTTTCTTCATTTTGCTCTCTTTCTCTCTCTCTCTACTCGTGTTATAGCTCCGCAGTGATACTAAAAAATATACTAATGATTCACACTTATGTATGAGTCAAAACCTTTGCGGTATCGACCCTTATTTAAGTTCTCATCCTTGCTTATTACTACAAAATCGTAATTATTATCTTTCCAACAAAGAGAACATAAATCCTTAAATTTTTGAAATGTCATATCTGTATTGACATGATCATTATATATATGATGTAGATTCATGTCATCTTGTGTGAAGAGTATTAGAAAATTTGTGTTGTCTCGAATTAAATGTTTCGGTATATGGGCGTATGTTTGACATAAATAAAATGAATCAACTAGACTATGTCGACCCATGCTAAAATATTCGCGAATAATATTTTGTTTGTCACATACAACATCGTCGAATATAATGAGTGAGTTTGGTTTTGCTGTTTGAGGTTTCACTATATTTTCACTGCCACTGAAACAATTATAACCAATGTTCGGAATTTGTTCCAATATTTTCTCTAATAGAATATATTTTGATTGATACGGTGTTTTTGAATATAGATATATGTTTTCAAATTTCAATCCATTTGTGTCAGTGATAAGACTTAACATACGAGATTCGTTTTTCCACAATTCGACGGTCCGCATATAATACATCTTAATGTATTTGGAAATAAGGAACTGTGTCTTCTATAAGAATCTGCTTTATCATCAAAAATAGATTCATATGGATCTATATTTGAAACTTTTAATGATATAGGTTGTTTAACTATCTTCATTGCTCTACACATACTGCCAAAAATTTATTCCAGTGTCAACATTTATATTTACATATATAACTATATAATCATTTATATTTTATTTTAGTTTGTTACTGACAATTGAAATGTCAAGATCTCGATATAATACTGGCAGTGGTTTGGTGAATTCAATAATCAATCGTCTTCCTGTTGAATTACACATACCCGGCTATCAATATTGTGGGCCTGGTACTAAACTTAGTAAACGTGTAAAACGTGGCGATCAAGGGATAAACAAGTTGGATGAATATTGCAAGGAACACGATATAGTATACTCTGAAAATAAAGATAATTTAACACGTCGCCACGACGCTGATAGTGTATTAGAAAAGAAAGCTTTGGAACGTGTATTTGCGCGTGATTCTTCGACTGGAGAGAAATTATCTGCATTTGCTGTGGCTAATACAATGAAAATAAAACGTAAATTAGGTATGGGGCTCAAAGTGGTAAATAGAAAAAGACCAACATTCAAAAATGTAATTAAAATCGCAAAATCTGCAATAAAATCAAAAAAGAAGTTAAATTCAAATATTGACAATGTAACAGCACGAAGTGTCATTAAAACTACGCTCAGCGCTGCCAAACGTGAAGTTAAAAAATACAAATCACATAAACTACTACCGACAACTAAGCGTGTTATACCACTTCCTAAAGTAGGAGGCATTTTGCCTTTGATCCCTATTTTTGCGGGACTGTCAGCACTTGGCGCGTTATCAGGTGGAGCAGCTAGCATTGCTAACGCTGTACTTAAAGCAAAAGATGCTAAAAAACAACTAGATGAAAATAAACATCACAATCGTACTATGGAAGCTATTGCTATAGGAAAAGGCCTTGAAGTAACGCCCACAAATAAAGGTTATGGTTTGTATCCTTCACCGTATCCAAAAAACCATTAAATTTGCCGAACGTACCACTGAGTACCGTGGATTTAATTACATATGCTAAATATTATAATATTCCATATTTTCGAAATGCAATACATTACCGCGGCGACCAAAATACAATGAATCTGCCATTGTAAATTTAGATAGTGATATAGGTAGTGGGACTCATTGGGTTGCTTATAAGAAACGTGGTAAAAATGTAATCTACTTTGATAGCATAGGTAATTTACAACCACCTGTAGAGATAATGAAGTACCTCGGCAAATATAATATTCATTATAATTATAATAGTGAACAGTCACCTAATACTGTAATATGTGGACATCTTTGTTTAAAATTTCTTTTGAATAAAAACAGAGTTATATAGATGAATAATGTTAGTATTCCCAATATAAACGGTGAGTGAGAAACGTGCATGCACAAGATGTCGATAACAGTAACTTTAAATGAACACAGCTCATTGCTAAGTTCAAAATTTTTTCCGTCAATCGAATTGAAAAAAGACAATGATTATGCATTGGGTTTAATTTTATTTCAAACGTATAATTCTATACCGAACGTTGATAAGACCAATAATTGTTTTTATTATGGCGACACAGTCTTAACGCTTCCTGAAGGTTCTTATGAAATTAAAGATATAAACAAATACATAAAAAATAATCTGCCCAGCAATATTAATTTTGAGTTGAAAGCAAATAATAATACATTACAGAGCGAGATACTGTGTAGTGAACCGATACATTTCAATAAACCTAATAATTTGGGGTATTTACTGGGGTTCCCGCCTCAAACTCTTGAAGGGAACAAACTTCATAGATCTGCTCAGCCAGTGCAAATTATTAAAGTTAGTACAATTCACATAGAATGCAATATAACTACAGGCTCGTATACGAATGGACGTTTATCTCATACAATACACGAGTTTACACCAATAGTCCCGCCAGGATACAAAATAGTTGAAGTACCAAAAAATATTATTTATCTTCCACTTCGAGTCCATACTATTGACAATATAACTATAAAAGTGGTAGACCAAGATAGAAATTTGGTTAATATGCGTCAAGAACTCGTGACAGTTAGACTACACATTCGACAAATATAACATGCTATTCATGAAGAAGAGGAAAATAATAAGAGGGGTAGACCGCTTATTATTATTAAAACAAGAACACGAACAACAACAACATCCATATAAATATAATAATACATGTGAATCTAAGATCAGAAGTGATTCATTCGCGTCAACAATAACAACAAGCAGAAAATATATATTAAAATCGTTGGGTTACAATTTAAAAATAAAATACGACGATGAATACTAATACATTTGTGACAGATGACATTCTGGCTGTCGGCAATGAAGTTGCATTTGATGAGCCAATTACTCGCATAGCATGGCATTCTCATCAGCCGTATGTTACATCGACTTATAATAATAATGATGAAATACGTATACCGATCCAACAACAGGACATATACACATTACCGTCGCAAAGTTTCATTTACATAGAGGGTAAAGTGGAGGCAGTTGTAGTAGCAGGACAGAATCCAATTCCAGACCAGAATATAAAACACATAAACAACGGGATATCGTATGTATTTGACGAAATACGTTATGAATTGAATGGCATTGAAATTGACAAGACAAAATGTTTAGGCATAACATCAACTGTGAAGGGCTATGCGTCATTTACAGAGAACGAAGTGAAAGCATTAGAAAATGAAGGCTGGAGTATGGAGAATGCAAGAAATTCAATTTATTTAAACAATAATTTCAATGTTTGTGTACCGTTAAGAACACTACTTGGATTTGCAGAAGACTACAATAAAATTATCATGAATGCCCGTCAAGAACTAATATTGGTACGATCAAAATCAGACAATGATGCTTTCATTACTACATCAGACGAAGAGTATAATGTAAATGTTAAGCTTACAAAAATAAAGTGGTGCGTTCCATATGTGTACGTTGCAAATCCAGAACGTTTAGCATTGCTGAAATTACTTGATCGAAATAAACCTTTATACATAAACTTTCGAAGTTGGTCAACATATGAATACCCCTTATTACCTGCAACTAATAAACACACCTGGACAGTAAAAACAAGTGCTCAACTGGAAAAACCACGATTTGTATTACTTGTTCTACAAACGGACAGAAAAAATTCCATTAAAAAAGATACATCCATTTTTGATAACTGTAACATAACGAATGTTAAGTTATATTTAAATTCTGAATATTATCCCTATGACAATTGGAATTTAGATATGAATAAGAATAAATATGCATTAATGTATGACATGTATGCACGTTTCCAAGCATCATATTATGGACGGATCAGTGGAAATGGAGAACCATTACTAAGGGTTAATAACTTTAAAACAATTGCCCCAATTTTTGTCATTGACTGTTCAAGACAAAATGAATCCATAAAGTCTGCACCTGTAGACATTCAAATTGAAATTGAATCAAAGGAACCGTTTCCAGATAAAACAAGTGCGTATTGCATCATATTACAAGATAGAGTGGTAGAATATAATACAATGACGAATGTTATTAAAACAATGTAATTCAAACATTAATACCGTCAGTTCAATTTGAGTTATCGGAGTGAAGGCACAAGAATGGACGAGTTTGTAGTTGATATCCAAGGTTTCAATTTGTATAAGAATCGTTTTGTGGCTAAAGAATTTGCCCTGATTAATAGAAATGGATCAATAATTCATCACATGCTAATTCGACCTCCGTGCACATGGGGCGAAATTACTAGTTCTACATTCCGGAAGCAAATAATATGGTTACAAAATAATTACCATGGTCTATACTGGTCTGACGGTCATATACATTATTACGAAGCACAGAATATTATTAAAAAATTCTTTTCCTCTAATTATTGTAAAATATATCTAAAAGGATATGTTAAGAAACAATATATGGAAAAGATACTGGTAAATAATTTAATGTGCACAATTGTCGATTTATCAGAAGACGAGGATGAGTACGATCAACGGCCGCCATTACTAAGAGTTAACAATGAGTATACATCAAAATATTCTTGTTTTCATCATAGACCTATATTTAATAAGAAACTATACACGTCAAGCGATGCAACAGCAGCAACAACATCAACAATCCCATCGTGTGCATTGAGAAATGCATTTACATTGCAATCTTGGTTGTGCAGATAGAAGAATGACAATATTATATTATAACGTGTATTCATCTATTGTTATTTTTTTCAAATGTCTTTATGTCAGACACACAATTATTATTATAAAATAAAGAAAAAAGTGCAAATGATTAGTTTGCGTATTATTTAGTAATTCCATTTTATTTTTTGTTTTGTTTTTTTTATTTTAACAGATAGAGGTAAGTTGTAATAAAAATACATTTTTATATATACAAATATTTTATTTTTTATTTTTAATTATTATTTGGTTCTAACAAGTATTTAAATTCATTATAATTACTAGGTACATAATACATATTTGATTTTAAATCGTCCATAATAAAGTTGGAATAAAATGTTAACATTTCTTTATATATTATAACTAGAATATTATTACTAGTATTGCTATTACTACTAGAGAGTAGATTTTTTATGTTATCAAGAGAATTTCCAGGTGTAAAATAGGCTTGAGTATTAAGAGTGTCGTTTACCTAAATTTTATTTCTGTTTTCTGTAAATAAGTGGGTTTGTAAAATATGCAACCTAGATGCTCTTTCTGAATCGCTGGTAGCTGGTAATAGAAAGATTTATGACATTGGTCCCAACCCCGGCTTACATTTCCAGGTAGTCTTCCGTAGCCGCTAAACGTATTTTAAACATTGTTCCTGAAGGCTTTTTACTTCTATGCTCAGTGTGCCTTATTCTTATTTTCTGTATTATTATGACAAAAAAATATTATTTCGTTTAATAATAATAATTACAATTGTTTTAGTTAGTTGTTTTATTTCAGAACACAGTCATGGCTCACTATTCTCTTTCCGATTTGGTGTATATTAAAGTGCCCGTCATTTTACTTTTTAATAATGTAACATATGGATTATTTTACAGGATTATAAAGCAAATTTGATGCACTTTCCAAATTTGTAAAAAAATATAGTATGTTCCATTTGAAATTTCAAAGTTGATATTAATTACTAATAAACCGGAAATGATATCATGAATGTACATCCGTCATCAACTAGCTTACATGTTGCTGTATAAATCATGTTATATGAAAGAAATTGCTAAGTTGATAAATAAGCGAGATATTTGCTGGGTCTCTTCAATATACTAACTCTGAAGCAGAAAAAATTTCGGGCAGAAGAATTGTAGATATTAAATATTTTTTGGACGCATTAAAAGAATTAAAACACGAAGGGTTCGGTTGTTCATTTTTTGATATGAATGTGATTAGTGAGAAACGCATCGGATTCGAATCAATTTTTGGTTTGGAGTGCACTGTGTGCAACTTAAAATCGTATATTCATACGGAATCTCCAAAATTGACCGAAGAATACATGAATATAAATGCAGCAGCAACAAATGCTGCAATAATTACTGGAGGAGGATTTCGACAGTTGTCTGCATTTTGTAGCGCAATTGACATTCCATCCATTTCTTCAAAAACATATCATAGTTATCAAAATAAATTATCCGTAGCAATAAGCAAGACGGCACTTGATGAAATGAAACAAGCTGCACTTGAGGAAGCTAAAATTGCCAAAGAACGGGGAAGTGTGGATAAAAATGGAACAGATAGAAATTACGGGCCAGATGCAGCAGAAGAAAAACCCGACTTATCCGAAGAAGAATTTAAAAGTAGAAAGGATACATTTATGAAGGAATTAAAAGATACGAATCTCAAAGCTTTAGAAGAAAATACTAGAAAACAAAGCCATTCTGATTTATGGCTAAAAGAACGACTGAAACGAGTAACAGCCTCAAATTTTGGATTAATCAACAATATGAGAAATACAACTTCCCGGGCAGGTGCGGTGGAACGGATATTGTACAAAACTTTTTTAAATGCAGCAACGAGATACGGAATTGAAACTGAACAAGAGGCAATTAAAAAATTAGAGGATAAGATGAACATTAGTTTGAAACCATGTGGTATGTTTGTCGATGAAAAAAGGCCATTTTTAGCAGCATCTCCTGACGGACTGGTTGAAGAACACGGAATTATAGAATTCAAGTGTCCATTTTCAGCGAAAAATATGAATATAAAAGAAGCTGTACAACAGAAAAAAATTAATTATTTGCAAATTAAATCTAATCAAATAAAACTGAAACAAAACCATAAATTTTATTGTCAGATACAAGGACAACTAGAAATAACAAACAAACATATGTGTTTTTTTATGGTATATACTAAGTGTGATATGCACATAGAAATTGTAGAAAGAAATAGGGAATTTTGGAAACGCAGTGTGAAGAAATTAGAAAATTTTTATTTTAATTATTTACTTCCAGTAATCATTGATCCTCGGAAAATAAGAAATATGAAATTACGTGGCTAATTTAATATTTAATTTTTTGTGTTTTGTTTTATTATGTCATTAAAATTATACAACCATTAGTTTAATTTAGTCTAGAAGAATACTTCAATAAAATTATGTTTTTAAGAAAGTTATTATTTGTTATAAATTTTTTCTTATTTAAAAAATCTAATAAAACATAATATTTAAATATAGTATTTTTATTCCATATTTATATTTCTTGTCCAGCTTGGGAAAAATTTCGTCTTTATTTGAGAACCTTACTTACTGCAATTTAGATAACAAAGGAACAGGGTAGTAAATAGAATGTCGCTGAATATTGACAGGAGCAGGTATAGTGTCGTGAAGGTTGCTGGACTGGAATTTCACAGTAATATTATTTTTAAACTTGAATGATGTTTTCCTAAGATTTTCTTACATTAATTTGCGTGTTTCTATAATTACAATAGAGTGATAGAAAATCCATGTAGTACATCTAGCAGAGGACAGTTGGAGGTACATATATTTATTTTTTCGCAATATATGACGTGCAGGAATCCGATAAAATCTCATTTGTTTAAATCAGAAAAAGTGTTATTTACTCGAAAACTATTAACAATTTTAAAACTTTGTTCCAATGAATCCATAGATATAATCATAAACAATGAATAAAAAAAAACTTTACATGAACAGGCGGCTAGAATAGGCAGAATTTTAAATCTAGATTTAAAGCTATACTTTACTATTTTTGTTCAAATATCTATAAATAAAAATCAAAATTTTAATATATCATCGTTTTCTGATACTATTTATATGAATATAACTTATTATAATAAGTACACCAGAAAGAATTAATTTTAAAGTGCTTTTTAATAGAAATTAATAAATTTCAGTGAGAGTTATATGTGTAAAATCATGCAAACTTTGAGCCCCATTTAACAACAAATAAATGAAAAATTAAAAAATGTGTTCCACCCAATCCATTCTTTGATATTTTTTCTATCGAAGGCACTGTTGGATAAAACACAGTATTTTGTTAAACAAAAGATATTTCAATTCTAGTGAACCATGTTTTCGCTAAATCAGGTAAACGACACTCTTAATATCTCTGTAAAACTTTATAAAATTTATAGATTTTAAATAGTTTGATACATCTAATATATTATCTTGTATCTTACATATGATATTTAACGTAGTTTCATTTAATGAAATTTGATATTGCAGCCATTTTACGTGAATTTTATAATCTTTCTTTATAGCATAAAATTCAATTTGAGAGTTGTTATTGCCTTCACTACTACTAGTTACAATAGTTTGAATATATTGTACAAAATTGCACCAGTCAGACACATTAAATATAATATTATTTTTGGTTTTACAATTTACGATTTTTATAACAACTTCTAAATTTATTGGGTAAATTCCTACTGTTAATATATGTTTATATTCGTTATCAAGTTGAAACATGTGTTGTAACAACAAACGAGATTCATTGTTATCCATCGGATTGATTATTGACAATCTGAAAAAAGAAAGAGAGAAAAAAATATATTTTATAATATACATAATTTATTTTATATATTTACCTCTTTGTTTTCGATTTTCTAAGTTGCTACTTGTGATTTTAAAAAGTCTAGAAAATCTTCAACGTCTTTGTCTAAATACTGCCTTATTTCATCGTCGTCAAGTTCATGCGATAACTCAATACTTTTGAATTAAGTGAGAAATTGAACAATATTAATGTCACCATTGAGGAAACTCGCACATATAATTTCTCCTTCAGTATAACAATCTACTTGTTCTCTGAAGAATTTATTAAGTTTCTCTTCATGCTCCTTGTCAAAATAGTTTTTCTTGTACACTATTTCGTGATCATAATCCTTGGCCAAACAATAGCAACGTTGTTCTAGACTTTGTATTGCAGATTCAAGATCTACAACTTTTATAGGAGTAACGTACGCAGCCCACATGGATTCACACTTTACACTGAGATATATAATATATTTCATAGAGTTTTTATTTTTACTAAAAAATAACGTCAACCAATAAAATAAATTATTATTTTAACCAATTAAAAATCATCTTATTATAGTCAATAATATTTCAGCTAAGGTTTAATTCTGAAAAATTATTATTAAGAGCATTCCATTGCAAATAAAATAAACAACACACACACGTGTACTGTTGTAATATCAATTATATTAATTTTTTGTGTCTGCAATTTTCGATATCTTATCAATTATAAAGGGAAATAAACAATTACATCATGGCAGTGACACACAGAGAGAAAGAGAGAGAGGATTTTTTAAGATGATATATATATGATTTTATATTATCTCTTTTGTTCATATGTACGTGAAATATTAGTGCTGTAAACTTGTGTTGCTTGCCGCTGACGTCGTTGACACCAAGTGTGGATTTTTTCTTTAATAAACAACATCAACAACAAAAAGGTAAGAATTTTAAATTTGTATACAACTATTTCAATTAATTTACAACAATTTTATTTTTTCTAGCAATATAATGCATACATTAAATGAAATTGGTCAAATGACAACCTACAATAAGCCAGTCAAACGTATTCCGGAGTTAATTGTTAATTAACCATATAAAATAAATTACCTAAAACAAGTTAAAACAAAATCATTCGGTGCAAAAATCATATGTGACTTAGGATTATTCAGCGTATTTTTACCTGAAAGATTTTCAAATTTAACAGCAAATGATATCACCGAATTTAATGAAACGGCAAATATGGCATTGATTTATTTAGGCCAGAAGGATATGGGTTCAGGTCGTAAAGCAGCTTCATTGATAGAATTTAAAATAATAACTCCGGGAACAGTTGAATTTACATCAGCTGAAACCGCTGGTGAGAGATTATTGAAAAACGATCCAACACCAGGTCCATCTTCAGCAGCACAGCCAGGACCGTCTGCAGTAACACAACCATCAAATAATGTGAGTTAAAAATTCTTTCATACAATTTTATATTATTAGTTTTTCTTAATTAGATTTTACTTCCAACAGTGAAACCACAAACTACTACAGGACACCATGAAATGCACACACAGTCAACGTCATTGTCCTCCACATCTCAACAACAGCAGCCTCAACAATCTCAAACATCAACACAATATATTAATGATACTAAAAATTTATTTAAAGTTATAAATATTCGGCAAAGAAGTATGAAAAAATTTAAATCTACATAACGTGAAATTATTATTGCAATTGACAAATATTCATCAGACATTGATCCTTTGGATTGGTTAAATTCTGTGTTTGATAAAATCCTAAAATATCTTTCTTATGATATGAAAATTGCACCATTTGATCGAATCGGTTTAGAAATTCACAGTGACTCGTCACCGGACAATCCTATTGGAATAAGTTTGTAGTGACGCAGTGATCTATGAGCAACTTTCAATATTTCAACTATTTATTATGGTTACGCATTTTATTATTATGACAACAGTCAGTTTTCGAAAAACAGTTATATTTTGTACATGCTAATTTATCCTTCTTTAATTAAAACTAAATTATATATTCAGTGTCTATTATTTTATTGTAATTTAACCTTTCATCCACAATTTGGTGACCCCGACGTGATCTCAAACATTTTTTATAGTGCATGATAGTGAAAATTATTTTACAATAATTATAATGGATCCGGTAGAGCAAGTCAACGTAGGTCGAATCACTATTCGCGTGCCTCCGTTTTGGCCTTCCGACCCAGCACTCTGGTTCGGTCAGTTAGAGGGACAATTTTTAATTAATGGCATTAAAAGTGACGACACTAAGTACGGGTATGTGATTGGCAATCTCGATGCTAAATACGCGAGTGAAGTAAAAGACATAATCATCGCGCCACCTGAAACCGGGAAGTATAACAAGATTAAAGAAGAACTGGTAGCGCGTTTGTCAGCAACACAAGAGCAAAAGACGCGGCAACTGTTAGAGCGTGAAGAACTTGGAGATAGGAAACCTTCTCAGTTTCTCCGGTGTCTCAGAGATCTCGGAGGAGACACTTTATCGGAGACGCTGCTACGTACATTGTGGGCTAGCCGCCTTCCCAACCATGTACAGGCAATTCTAGCAACACAGGCTGAATCCAGCATTGATGGCATCGCGCGACTAGCTGACAAAGTTTTGGAGATCTCACCGCAATCACACATTGCGGCTACAACGGCCTCAAATCAACCAGACCTAACCAGTGAGCTACTTCGAAGGATGGATGAATTACATCAACAAATATCAGTACTGCAACGTTCTTCACGAGGTAATTTCCATCCAAATAGCACTAGGTCATCACGGCCACGCTCCAAATCCCGTGACTCGTCAGTCAACTCGAAGTTTTGCTGGTACCATCGCACATTTGGTGACAAAGCTCAGAAGTGCACGCGACCATGCGAATATTCGACGGGAAACGCTGTGGGCAGTCATTGAACGCGGCAGATGACAACAGCCCATCAACCTCGCGCCGCCTCCTTGTAACCGATCGTTTGTCAAAACGACGATTTTTAATTGACACCGGCGCTGACGTTTGCGTTTTCCCAAGAAATGCAATAGGGAACAAATCAGCAAAATCGTCGTATGAACTTGCAGCGGCTAATGGCTCGCTGATTTCTACATACGGCCTTGTGACGCTACAACTCAACCTCGGCCTTCGTCGAGACTTCACCTGGCGATTCATTATCGCTGATGTCGCCAAACCCATCATAGGAGCAGACTTCCTGTCATTCTACGGTCTTTTGGTTGACGTGAAGAATCAGCGTCTCATTGACAACGAGACAACATTAGCTACACCGATTTTTATGTCGACCACACAGTGTGGTGAAATTAAAACCGTTTCTGTCACAGGTAAATTTGGACGACTCCTGTCATTATTTCCAGCAGTTACTAGACCACCAGGTATCTACAAACCACTGCCGAAACACTCAACGGAACATCACATCCGTACCACTCCTGGTCCACCAGTCGTTGCTAAACCACGAAGACTTGCTCCAGACCGTTTGCAAGTCGCTCGGCGTGAATTCGACACAATGGTTAAGTTAGGCATGGCACGGCCGTCAAACAGTCCTTGGTCGTCCCCGCTACATATGGTGCCAAAGAAAAACATAGATGAGTGGCGTCCTTGCGGTGATTAAAGGGCACTTAACGCACGCACTATTCCTGACCGTTATCCAGTACCACATATTGAAGATTTCGCTCAAGGATTAGCTCGAAAGACGATATTTTCGACCATTGATCTCGTTCGTGCTTACAATCAGATCCCAATGCACCATGATGATGTTGCCAAGACTGCCATCACGACTCCGTTTGGTTTGTATGAATTTACATACATGACATTCGGGCTTCGAAACGCAGGTTTATCGATGAAGTACTACGAAATTTAGAATTTGCGTACGCCTACATTGACGATATTTTGGTAGCGTCGTCGTCGGAAAATGAGCACGAAGAGCATCTAACTACATTGTTTCAGCGGTTGAGTGACTACGGAATTGTTGTTAATCCAGCAAAATGTGTCCTCGGCGCTACAGAGGTATCCTTTCTCGGATACACCGTTTCAGCCGCCGGCATCAAACCACAATCAGGCAAGATACAAGCTATCCAAGAATTTCCACAACCAGATAACATTCAGCAGCTACGTCGTTATCTTGGCATGCTAAATTTCTATCGAAGATTTATTTCAAAAGCTGCAGAAATTTTAGCACCGTTACACGAGCTGCTTCAAGGATGTAAAATGAAGAGCAAAGACCCAATCCAATGGACACCAGCTGCCCTTCAAGCTTTTACTTCCAGCAAACTCAGCCTAGCACACGCTACATTGTTGGTACACCCGGATAGTCATCTACCGCTCGCCATTTTCACAGATGCATCAAATTTGACCATCGGCGCAGCACTTCAACAACAGACAACAAGAGGTTGGCAACCTTTGGCGTTCTTCTCCAAAAAGTTGACTTCAGCACAACAGAAATACAGTGCATTCGACCGCGAACTTCTCGCCATGTATCGGTCGGTGAAATATTTCCGACACATGGTTGAAGGTCGTCAGTTCGCCATTTTTACAGATCACAAGCCGCTGACATTTGCATTCCAGCAAAATCCAGACAAGTGCTCACCAAGACAATTCCGTTATCTGGACTTCATAGGCCAGTTCACGACCGATATAAAGTATATCTGTGGACAAGAAAACATTGTTGCTGATGCCCTCTCCAGAGTTGATGAATTGGCAGCCGCTATCGATTATAAATCTCTCGCACGCGCACAAGAGAGCGACACCGAATTAAATCGTTGGCTACAATCAGATACAACGAGTCTACTTTTACGGAAGGTTCGTATTCCAGGCGCATCAGAAGATCTTGTCTGCGACGTGGCAACATCAACGGCTCGTCCTTTTGTAACAAAGTCGTTTCGTAAACAAGCTTTTGAATCAGTCCACGGTTTGGCACATCCAGGTGTCAACACAACGGTGAAGATGGTTGCACAGCGTTTTGTCTGGCCATCCATGAAGTCAGACTGTAGAAAGTGGGCTCGTAGCTGCATTCCGTGCCAGAGAAACAAAATATCTCGCCATGTCTCAGCTCCTCTCGGACAGTTCCAGCTTGCCAGCATGAGGTTTGAGCACATACATATCGACCTCGTAGGTCCACTTCCCATCTCCGCAGGCTATAAATATTGCCTGACGATGGTGGATAGATTCACTAGGTGACCTGAAGCAGTTCCACTAGAAGATATCGAGGCGTCAACTGTAGCAGCAGCCCTCGTCTCAAGTTGGGTGGCTCGTTTTGGCGTGCCAACAAGAATCACGTCAGATCAAGGGCGACAATTTATGTCACGTTTGTTCCAGTCTCTGAACATCATTCTAGGCTCCAAACATTGTCCGACTACAAGTTACCACCCAGAGTCCAACGGAATGGTTGAACGGTTTCACAGGCAGCTTAAAGCAGCCATTCGTTGTCACGCTGACATGAACTGGACTCAAAATCTACCACTAGATCTCCTGGGAATTCGCGCCGCCTGGAAAGAAGATCTACGAGCTTCGTCAGTTGAGCTAGTATATGGAGAAACCATTCACCTACCAGGTGAATTTCTTGCCAGACAACAGCAAGATAAATCGCTTCTTGGACCCGCTGATTTCGTTAATCAGTTGCGTCGCCACCTGCAGGACATTCGTCCCGCCGTAGCTCGCCAACACGGTCCTAAGCGATTGTTCGTTCACGAGATTTGGATACGACAACTCATGTGTTCGTACGTCATGACGCAGTCAGAGGTCCATTACAACCATTTTATAATGGACCATACGAAGTTATTACACGGCACGATAAGTACTACAAGATCAAGATGAACAACAAAAGCTGCACGGTTTCCATAAACCGGCTGAAACCTGCGTACATCCTGTCCGAAGATCTCGATGATCCAGAACGAGAACTACATAGAAGTACGCCCATAAGATCCACATGCTCTGGACGCAGAGTACACTTCGCCGAATAACGTTGGTCACTGCCAGGGGGGTGATGTAGCGACGCAGTGATCTATGAGCAACTTTCAATATTTCAACTATTTATTATGGTTACGCATTTTATTATTATGACAACAGTCAGTTTTCGAAAAACAGTTATATTTTGTACATGCTAATTTATCTTTGTTTAATTAAAACTAAATTATATATTCAGTGTCTATTATTTTATTGTAATTTAACCTTTCATCCACAAGTTATAAACATTTTTCGGATTACCAACTAGTATTATTGTGAATGCTATTGAAAGTGTAATGCAAAGTAATAAGACATTTCTCGTTAACGGAGAACTTATGTTATCTGTAGCGCATACAATCATGCCTGTCGGTAAAGGATAATGTAGATATATTTAGACGATCAATTACTATATCTAGTGCATGTTTATATACTTATAGGAAAAATTATTTACCAGAAAATACAATTGCTGTTGTCCCAACAACCGGATACAGATGTAGTCAAAGTAATAATTTCTCTTATGAGGCAACAGTTTGGTTATTGTGGGAGGAAAAGGTTCGTAATATTAAAATACAGCATGCATTTCGTAAAAATGAACATACTGTGCTTGGGTTTAAAGTAGATGGCTATACAGAAATTGATGATAGAAAAATAATTTTCGAATATTATGGGTGCTGGTTTCATGGTTGCAAAACTTGTTTTCCACAACATCGAGACGATGATTTGTATAATACAGGCGGTGATACCATAAATTTACGATTTGAATCAACTGTTAGAAAAATTGATATATTAAAAAATGCAGGTTATGAAATAGTAGAAATGTGGCAATATCAGTTTGAGAAAAAATGTAAAAGTAATGTTGAATTACAAACATTTTTAAGTTCAAATGATATTGTTCAAATAAAACCATTAAATCCACGTGATAGTTTTTATGGTGGACGAGTCGAAACTATGACAACCTATTACAAGGTTGATGACGATAAAAATGAGAAATTTTTTTATTCAGATATTTGCAGTTTATATCCATTTATTAGCAAATACGGTCGCTATCCCATTGGTCATCCTACAATATATGTAGGCGATGAATGTCCCGAAATAAGTGAATTTGAAGGTTTAATTAAGTGTACAATATTACCGCCTATTGATTTGTATCATCCGGTATTGCCTTTGAAAATAAATAAAAAATGTATGTTTATTTTATGTCGTACGTGTGGTGTAAATATGAGTCTCGACGCATGTACACACTGTGACCGTGACCGGGAAATTACGTCTACATGGGTCGTTGATGAGGTACGTTTAGCTATTAATATGGGTTACAAAATTGTTAAAACACATGAAGTGTGGAAATTTAATACTATTCAATATGATGAGAAAACAAAATCCGGTGGATTGTTTGGTGATTATGTCAATAAATTTCTAAAAATTAAACAAGAGGCAAGTGATTGGCCAACCGAATGTCACAATAATGAAATATTAAAAACTAAATATATTAAAGGTTTCTTTGATAGAGAGGGTATACAATTAGATAAAGAGAATATTCAATATAATCCTGGTTTAAGATCTGTATCAAAATTACAATTAAATAGTTTATGGGGTCGTTTTGGGATGAGAGAAGATATAACACACACTAAAATCATTTCCACGTACGAAGAACTTGTTACGTATTTTTGTAACCCAAATTATGAAATTATTTCATCGATACCCATCAACGACGACATTATGTACATTACGTGGAAAGAAAATGAAAAAAATTTGCAACCATCACCTACCACAAACATTTTTATTGCAACTTACACTACTGCGTTGGCACGAATTCACCTTTACAAATATCTAAATAAACTTAACACTCGTGTTCTTTATTGTGACACAGACAGTATTATTTATACACATAAACCAAATGAATGGATGCCTACGCATGGAATATATCTGGGTGATATGACAAATGAACTTGAAAAATACGGTAAACTTTCTTACATTGACACATTTGTATCTGGCGGGCCAAAGCACTATTCTTTTCGTATCCGAGTTAAAGGAGATAAAAATAATCTTAAAACAGAGTATAAAGTAAAAGGTATAACAATAAATATTAGCACTGAAAATATTGTTAATTTTGATACTTTAATTCGTTTGGTCACAGAATACACAGATCCAATAGTTTTAAAATATCCAAATAAATTCATTCGTACCAATCAATGGCGAGTAATGAGTCGAGAACAAATAAAAACTTATCAACCAGTATATCTGAAAAGAAAATACAGTGAACATAATTGAAAACCTTTTGGATTTAATAAGAAACAAAAAATATAATATTTATATTACTGTAGTGGTCTTAATAGCAGTAGTATTAGTAGTGTATGTAATATTTTAAAAATAAGTTGAGTTATTATAATTTCTACTTTATTTGAGTGTGTGTATATTTGTAAAATGGTGGCTCTAATAAAACTCTGTTATGTATAAAACTCGTTTATAAATAAATATAAGTGTGTATTAATGTTCAATTTTATATTTTATATTTTTTCTTCAATAAAATATACTTATATGTTAATTCTTGTATATGTATAAAAACTTTTTTATAAATAAATATAAGTACATAGGCTATGGGCTCATGGTTTTTAGTTGGTACCACTGATTCCCCTACGTCAGCTTATTTCGACTGAATATATTATTCAGGTCATTTTGAATACCGCTGCATTCAGTGGCGGCACACTTAAAGGTAATCTCTAATCCCACCACCCCCGTCACGAGATCTGCAAATGCGAGATCAACATTGCCAATTCACTACACAATACTAACCATAGACCAGACATATAGTAGACCGCCTACTCTCTAATATTTCTCTGGAACACTATTCGCGACATGAGCGCCAGTGGCCACTAGCGGTTGTAATATATACTAATGTAAAGCGGGTTGCGCACATACTAATGTAAAGCGGGTTGCGCACATACTAATGTAAAGCGGGTTGCGCACATTGATAGTAATTCAATAAAAATTATGATATTTGAATTATTTACCTGATTTTAAAAGTAGATATTTGTTAAAATATAATTTTACACCATTCTTAAGTAAAACTTTCTAATCGTAGACGAATGTAAAATTATATTTTAACTAATATCTACTTTTAAAATCAAGTAATGAATTAAAATAATATATATACATATATTATTATAATTTAATTGGAACATTTTTAAATCACTTTGTCTACAGTAAAAAAGGAATCAGTATCTAATTAAAACAAATTTATTATTATAAATTATGAACTTTATTTTTGTAGTTTTTCTTAGCTTTCATTATTAATATGTCGGTGTTATTGCCAATGTCCACTCTTCTACCACTTAATATTCTGTTGATTTCAGTTATATAATGGAAAAAAATTATTCTAATAGTTTTTTTTACAAAAATGGTTTGTACAATTTTTTTATGTTCGTCGCATGTTAAAAATGAAAAATCTACATTGTAATACACCATCTTTTCTACATACTTTAAAATACTTTCTCTCTCACATTGTGTCCTGATTATCTCCTTCGTTAATTTCTTTATGTGAGTAAAACATGACACAGCGGAAAAAGAGGGATAAAATAATTTATGTACATTCCTATATTCTCTGTCTCTTATTAAGTTATGTTGTGGCCCTATTGTAACAGCTTGAAGTTCAGCTTTACATATTTCGCATTTCCTTGTAAAAATGTCAAGTTTTTTTAAAATATATCCGCCACAAAAATTTGACAAATTGTTGTTCTGGCTCTGCCTTCGTCGATTCTCCATTCACCTCTGCCACTGAGAAGAGCTCCTTCCGACTCGTCCTCTTCGCAATTCGCATTACCAGAGTGGCACCCCATGAAGTTGTTAACCACTAGAGTTTTGAAGGCGGCAATAAATCCTGAGCAAGATGGATTGATGTTTCTCACTCCGTGGCTGCGAATTGATCCGAAGAAATTTTCCAGCGGGTCCTGATTTAAATTTCTCAACAAGAGAAATTTAAACCCGGAATCTTTCAATTTACTCCAGATCATTCGCAAACCACGAAGTGTAGTGATCCAGTTTCTGAGAGACGGAACTTTCGCACACGACTTCCCAGTAACTGGATCAATAAACTCCATCGTACTCAGAATTTGAATTGCCTCATTCCAAAACTCTAGATGGTTAGACTTCTCTGTGAGTGGTCCTTTGAGGGGTTTTCCTTCTGGAACTTGGAAAGTGCTGCTGTTTACGCTGTCAAAGAGTTTGTCGAAAAACAGCAGTAATTGTGCTGTATAATGCGCTTCAGGTTCCAGAACAGCTGAAAAAAAAAAGAATAATATTAATTAAATGTTTTAATATTGTGGAGATATTAATTACTTACATGCCTTGGCAAGATACTTCACTGTCGCAGCTACTCTCTGACTGAATACCTGCGTGCAGAGTTTCACCTTTATTTTTTCTTTGTGGTTCGGTTCTATATGTGCGTCCGTCAATTTGGCCAATAATCTAATTTCTTTGTCTTCGCACGAATCTATTTGATAGACACTTCTTATATGCTCCCATTTTGCTGTCATCTCTTCTTTTCCAATTAAAAATTTTATATTTTTCACGATAAAATTGTTTCGCATTCCTTTTAATAAGTGTGGTGTGTCAAACAAAGGAACTACTCTTTGTGTGTTCACTTCAAAATATTCACCTGTCCACTCCTTGTTATTTTTAATGTACTTTTCCTTTGTTTCTGCCAGCAATGAATTTATGGCACTTTCGTTCACCTTTGCCTGGTCACAAATTGTACAAACAACTTTGAGTCCTACAGATTGCAATGCTTCTAGAACTTTTTTTATTTGTACTTTCAGTTGAATACTTTTTGTGGTTGCTTTACAAAATGTGAAAGCTATGGGCTGTTTCCATTTTTTCCTAAGCCCTCGTGCCATAAACACCAGAGCGTGGTCAGCAAACTCTTGCGTCCGTGTTGCTCCGTTGTCTACCCAACCATCAACTCTGTCCTCGGTTTCATTATACTGCAATTGCGGAGATAAACTTATCTCATCAAATAATAATGAACAATATCGGTCCATAGGTTTAAGCTTTTTTACATTTTTCTCCAATGTTGAAATTAATGTTTTGTTTATCCCTGCTTGCAGTTTTAGTTTACTCAAAACGGCATTCAAAGTTTTTTTCGATGGCAGAGTGAACATCTTGTGTAATAAGGAATACCCCTTTGGACTTGATTTGTACAATGACAACGACAGAACCTTCTCCTCCATTGTAAATCTTCTTCCACGAGGTTTCTTTCCGCTTTCCCGTAGCTGGAACTTTATGAATTTTGCAGCAATTGGTTTAAGATGCTGCATCTTTTTCATTTCAAATTCCTTCGTCACTGAATATTTTTCAGCCTCAGCTAGGCGTTCTTTAAAACTCAACAGCCTTCTTGTAGTTTTAGCTTGTCTTCTTTTTAAATTTACAGCAGCTGAGTAGAGTTTCCGTGCCTTCGGTGTTAAATAGGTATGCCGTGTTACTCCTGCTGTGCGAAGAAGTGTAGTTGGTGTACCAGTTGGAGTAGTGGGTGTACGTGGTGCAACACTTGAACGCCGACATGCGGATATAATAGGCATTTTTTAGTGTTCAAGGTCATATATAAGAGTTGGAGGGGCATGATACTAACTTACAAGATCTATCAATAGAGCCCACCGCGAACACGGCGCGGCGCATGTCTATGGCAGTTGTTTAGAGTGGACGAAGAGGCAGATATCTTTGTCATACACGAGGGATTCCGTCTTTGTCTTTGCCTTGCCTTTTAAATATGTCTGTCTCTCTCGCACTCCATAGGTGTCTGGCTATCGGCGCCTATTTACTACTAATAATAATAAAACTATTCCTTCACATCTTAGTTGCCCTGATGAAATTAATAAATATTTCATTTAGTCAGTACAAAATTTAGTTACTAACTCCCAAAATTCAAATGAGCTTAATACTTATTATAATACTAACACAGACGTAAGCGTGAGTGAACAATTTAATTTTCACTTAGTCACTTGCGAACACATAATAAAAATGTTTCACTCATTAAAATCAAACTCGGCCGGTTCTGATGGGTTTTCCTTAAAAATATTACATTTATGTTTTGCATATATATCAAAATATATCACACTGTAACGCAACTTTCGTTGTACTACAATAATCAACCTTACGCTCCCTGGGGGATGAGCCCGGGCTGGACGGTTGAACCGCGGCTAAACTCAGTGAAGATGGGAGTGAGTCGGAGAAGGGGTGATAAATCACAAATGAATTGGGCGCCAGCCGGCCTGAGCCGCGACCGGTTCAACAAAAGTACTACGGCCGACAAAGTACGGGATACTTCCCAGGACAGGACTACGAGAGGTGCCAACTTCTTCAATAACAAGATGGTAGTACGAAAAACTAACGATATATTAGAACACTCACGAGAAAATTACACAGAACACAGTAGTTGAATTTGCAAGGCAGCTGGATCATAAATCCACTTAAGACAGAACGCTTCAAAGCGGATACTAGCATAAACGAAGGCGGGGCGCTGTGTCTCACCGTAGCGGCTAGGATCGCGGTACAGTCAACACCTAAATGGCGCTGAAGTGAACTGACGTATTCCGACGTATGACGGTCCGCTGGCCAGCGAAGGCGTTTTACGCGGCGCGTCTGACTGAACGTGACTACCGAACTGTAGACCCTAATGGCTATTGCGTCGTACGAGCGACACACCTCGTAAGTGACAACAACGTCACGACTATTGACTCTACGCAAAATGTTCTTAATTGGATTTTCACAAATAATCCCGTAACTACTCTTAAATTAACTCGCTCAACAAAAACTTAAATAATCTCGTGCACAGAAGGCACACGAGCCAAGGTATAACAATACGGTACATAAATCGAAAGTATGACAACATATGACTACAAGAAAAATAATGAATAAATAAAACAAATGATTGTGGCTTAGCTGTATGGCGTCCAGGCGTGAACGGGACAGGTGGCAGCAGTGACACAACTCGGTCTGCCAACCGGATGTCCAGAATCGTCACTTCCCAAGATGGCGGACAAGCACGTGAAATGGGAACGTCACGCAGCGTCACTTCCGCTACACGTGGCTTCTTTTCCAAACTGCTGGGCTTTACTCCCTTGGCAACAATTAACAGGAACTCCTCCAATGCAACGCCAACGAGCTAGTGCGCTCACATCAGCTTCGATGCCAGGAACACGGGCACACAGCATAAACCAACAATAGCACGGACAGCTGACCAGCCACAAAAATACGTAAACACGTACAACGTACAACAAAACGTACATAAAACGAACTGGCTGTCGTCAAACATAAAACGAAAACGAAAAGAAAAAGCCTAAAACAAAAGACTGTAATTACGACCATGTAAAACTACGGGTCGGCCTAACTTTACTTGACAGGAAGGCAGATTCAATAACAAAGAAAGAAAACTTTACCTGGGTTCTTGTGCGGCTTTCAAGTGGTAGAAAGTATGTGATCTTTCCTATCGGAAACTTAATCCGGAACGATTCCGCTGAGTAGTGCAATATCTACCAATGCACCACTCACTCAATGGCACTATCTCTAAAATCCCCACACGGGTATTTCGCAAACAAACTGGTTTGCCGAAAAATAAATGAAAATAGCCCAATTTTCCAATATTCAAAATTCACACTTTTGCAACTACGTTGTTCGCAACAGACAAAAGACAAGAATTCCGTTCGAAAACGAACTTGTCAAATTCCGCCAAGAAAGAGCGCGCGATGCGCGAAGACAGAGACAGCCTCCGCCTAAATCTGAACGGTGCCGGTAAAGATCCTACCTCGCAGATCGTATTATCGGCAGAGCGTTGACAGCTAAACAAACAGATGTAAATAACCTACAAAAAAAGCAATGAAACCAAGAGGAACTGAATCTAAGTTTTACTATAAACTGGAATACTACAACGAGAGTGAAATCTAAATGAAGCTAAGTATCAGAAGGATCTAAGTGGTCAATATCTAATCAATAATTACGTTTCAGGAATTTGTCGACGAAGGAAACATAAACAACAACAAAAAAAAAACGTACGGAAACATGAAGATAAAACAGAACTGGAGAATACAAAAAAAAACGTAACAACTCTCCCCCTACTTATCCAGGAAATTTTCTTGAGAATTTCCGATAAGAAAACTCTACAGACGCAAAAAAAATTCAGAAGAAAAGTACTACGTAAAAGAAAATAAAACTACATCAAGACGAGTCTTGTTCAAGCTCAGGATGAGCCTTGAGGTCCTTAATATTCCAATTGCCGGTGAGTACGGTGCCATTCATGTCCTTCAATACGTAAGTATCAGCCGCTATACGTCGATGTACCATAAATGGACCTAGATACTTGGCAGCCAACTTCGCCGTATAATACTTCGACGCGTCCGATAAAACGTAGTTCCTACGCCACACAAGCTGATTGTCATACAGGATGACGTTACGATGTCGTAGGTCGTAGCGGGCTTTCGACTTTACGTAAGAAGCTTGCAGTCTCTTCCGTACGTCCTGATACAGTTTCGCAAAACAGTACGAGCGTTTTAACTGCCTCTCTTCGTTCACAGGCTCCACAGTGTCCTCCTCGGCTGGTTGATGCCATTCGCCGGATAGCTGCATGTGCCGTCCAAAATTTATGAAGTATGGGCTCACTCCAGTGACTTCGTGCACAGCCGTCCTTACGGCACAGCCAATCTGCGGCAAGTACTCACACCACATGCGGTGATTATCGGACACGTACGATACCAACATGGTCTTTAATACCCTGTTGACGCGCTCCACCGGGTTTGCCTGCGGATGATAAAGCGAGGTGTACCTACTTTTTACCTGATATTTCGTCAGAAGGCGCCGGTACTCGTGCGAACGGAATTGTGTCCCATTGTCGGAGATGACAGCTCTAGGAACCCCAAAGACTAAAAATACATGTTCCTCCAATGCCTTCACGATCGAGGTTGCCTTAGCTTGACGCAGCGGAAAGAACATGGCAAACTTACTAAAAACGTCGTAGACGGACAGGATAAACGTAAAACCCTTCGACGGCGGCAGTGGACCAACCAAATCAATGCTGATCACCTCCCATGGTTTGGTAATGGTGGAATGACCTCCCATGCGTCCAGGTGCAGCTCTTTGTACCGGCTTTGACTTGATGCAGACCCCGCAGCCCTGGACATACCGAGCCACGTCTGCCTTCATCTTCGGCCAGTAATAACGTTCCGCCAAACGATGGAACGTTTTAAACGCTCCCAAATGTCCACTTGTCGGTACGTCGTGACATTCCCTAATTACATCCTTCCGCCTTTCCTTCGGCACAATCTCCTTCCATTGCTCCCTATCCTCAACTAACCCTAAATAAGTATTTTTAATAAATCTATATAATTTACTATCCCTAATGCAATAATCTGGATAGTGAAGCGAATCCTCCCTAACCAGTTTCACCATTCTTAAGAACCATGCATCTTTCACACCATCAACATTCACACTAATATCATCCACGATCGGTACAGCACGAGATAACGCATCCGGAACAACATGCTCTTTTCCTTTGCGGTGCACAATTTTAAAATTATACTGCTGCAATCGCACCGACCATCTAGCTAAACGACCTGAAGGGTTTCCTAGCTTATGTAACCATAACAAGGAGTAATGGTCTGTAATCGCAGTGAACTCCGTGCCCTCCAAATACGGACGTAACTTCTCTATCGCCCACAGAAGTGCCAACAGTTCTTTTTCTGTCGTCGAGTAGTTCCGTTCTTGCCGCGTCAATGAGCGAGACAGATAACAAATGACTTTCTCGCCATCGTCATGTTGTTGACTCAGCACAGCACCAAGTCCAAAATTCGATGCGTCAGTCTGCAGAACGAATTCTCGGTCAAAGTCGGGACATGTCAGAATTGGAGCAGACACCAGGTGAGTTTTAATGTCCTGCCAAGCCTGATCACAACGGTTGTCCCACTTAAATATAGAATTTTTCTTCAGAAGACTAGTGAGCGGAGCGATGACCGATGAAAAATGTGGCACAAAACGACGGTACCACGACGCCATTCCAACCAACCGACGAACCTCAGATACCGATTTCGGCACTGGAATGTTTAAAATGGCACGTACCTTGTCTGGGTCAACGTGAAGACCGCGCTTGTTCACCACGTATCCCAAATACTTCAACTCATCTCTACAAAAATGACACTTATCGCGCCCTAACGTCAGTCCTGCGTCACGAAGTCGATTGGAGACTTCCTCCAGTATCTCCAAGTGTTTATCAAAGGTAGACGTAACTATGACGATGTCGTCTAGGTAAACGAATACGTGTGGATCCAAGTCTGTACCAATAACGGAGTTAATAAAGCGTTGCCATGTTGCAGGTGCGCTGTGCAGGCCAAAAGGCATGCGTCTGAATTGGAATAAACCACGATTTGGTACGGTGAAAGCTGTGTATTGCTTTGCATCTTCCGCAACAGGTATTTGCCAATAGGCGGACTTAATATCCAACGACGTGAGATACTTTGCATCACGTAACTTGTCAAGCGTATCGGAAACATATGGAATCGGGTAGGCATCGCGACGACTAACTTTGTTTAATTTCCTAAAATCCACGCAGAATCTATACGTACCATCCTTTTTAGGTACTAGCAGAATTGGAGACGACCATGGGCTCTGCGATTTCTCCACAATCCCATTTGCCAACATAAAATCTAGCTCGCTGTTGACATGCTTCTGCATCGCAGGAGAGATTGGATAGTAGCGTTGCTTGATCGGCTCGCTATCCGTATAGATTTTAAGTTCAATCCTGTCCGTACATCCTATCCGATCCTTATCCATTCCCATAAACATTTTATCCACGACCTCCGATAATCTACCTTCCTGCTCCACTGACAAATGGCTACGAGGATAAATCGCGTCAACTGAAACTACCGGTAAGTGAGAAAATGACCATTCCCCGCGACGAAGATCTGGCACAATGCCCATAATTTTCCAAAAATTTGCCCCTAAAATCAACAGATGCGGTAGTTCCGGCACGACGAGAATGTCAATGACTCTCACACAGTCACGTAACCGAACTGGGACAGAGATACTTCCAATGCTAGCGCAACGTTGTCCGTTCGCGACGGTGCAATGCATGAATGATTTCTGTAATGGTAAATGTAAGCTACTCAAAATTTCCCAACCCATTTTCCCAACGATTGTGCATGATGCACCCGAGTCTAATAATCCCTTAAATGATTTCCCGAATATAAAAACTTCTAAATATGGGCGCTCATCACCCTGAACATGGGCTAAAATAAATTCCAACCGTGCATCGGTTATAGCGGTCGCTATGTCTGCTTGTCGGTGCCGTTCACGACCACTTACGGCATCCGTCTGGCGTTTCCCGGGCGACAATTCGGACAAGACCGGTGGTTAACGTCAGGCTTACCACATTTATAGCAATGAAGCTTGCGTGGAGCATTGCATTCTAGAGCGAGATGCCCTGCTTTGCCGCAATTCCAACAGCGGCGAGAACTGATATTGCTGACGGTAGTCACGCGAGCTGAAGAAGCTGAAGAAGTGGATATATGCGAGGGTGAGGCAGCGTCAACATAAGCTAAATCTGGCTCTAATGATTGGTTTTTTCTAGGTGGTGGCGTAAAACATTGAATGGACTCTTTCCTCTGATCGAGTCTCCTACAAAGCCGTTGCAGCTCGGTGGCTGATTTCACTTCGACCAACGCTAGTTGATTCTGGTAGAACGGTAGAATATTACGAAGTAGTATGCTGACCTTGTACTCGTCTGACAGCCTAGATTTTAACCTGGCGAATAACAATGTCATACTCGCAAGATATTCCCCTATCGATTCATCTGGACCTTGAGTACGACGCTTGATTTCCTCGAAAAGTTTTTCTTCGTAATTGACTGGCAAGAATTCTTCCCGCAGTCCCTCCACAAGCTCATCCCAAGTTCGATACAAGTGTCGATTTGCCCTAAACCATACCAAGGCACTACCTTCGAATAAATCTATCGCCGAAACAATTAATTGCGACTTAGTGACATTACGCGCACTACGCAATTCCTCCACACGCTCAAGAAATGCGTTAATTGACATTTGTCTCCGATCGGCACTAAATTTAATTCCCCATTTCTCTACTGGAACAGATTTACAACCTAATCTAGCCCTCTCACTCGCGGTTTCGCCCTCTGACGAATCTGAGTCTGACCCGGACAATTTCAACTCGGCAAAGGATGCGTCTACTAACGGATTAACTAAGGTGGACGAGTGCTTCACCAGTTTTGCTTTCGCCAAGAGATTTGATTCTAATGTGACAATTTTTAATTGGATCTGCGCCCGCTTTTTGACTTCGTCATTGTTGGCTGGCATGCAACGAGAAGCTCGACCTACTGCTTGTGCTATCTTAGTTTCGATCTTCTTATATGCTGACGAATTTTTCACATCGGTAAATGCGCTAATTAGATCAGAAATTCGTTTAATCTGAGCTTCCAAAGCTGCGTGATCCTCTGCGAATGCAAACGGATAATCAGGAAAAACAAAACTAGAACTCTTCTCCAATTTGAGCAATGCACGGAGCGATTGTCTCATGAACTCAACCGTACCAACCTCATCAACACCTCTGAGCTTTAGCTCATAAACTAACTCATCCCTGCCTAGCCTATTTATCTCCATTTTAGCCTCCATCGTACGAGAACTCAATGATAACCAATGTAACTAAACTAAACTAATTTAGAACTAGTTGTAGAATACTATCCAAACCAAAAATTTAATTCCCTAACTAAGAGCCAATTTTCAAAAACAAGCAGGTAAAACAAAAAAATCACAAAAACGAGCCAAACATGAAAACGACAACAACAAAATCGAGCCTCTTCTGCTCGTGCCTCTCAAAATTCTCAGGCCTATTTTTCTCGAGGCCCCACTTTTCTCGAGGCCCTCACGTTTCTCGAGGCCCCACGTTGGGCGCCAAATTTGTAACGCAACTTTCGTTGTACTACAATAATCAACCTTACGCTCCCTGGGGGATGAGCCCGGGCTGGACGGTTGAACCGCGGCTAAACTCAGTGAAGATGGGAGTGAGTCGGAGAAGGGGTGATAAATCACAAATGAATTGGGCGCCAGCCGGCCTGAGCCGCGACCGGTTCAACAAAAGTACTACGGCCGACAAAGTACGGGATACTTCCCAGGACAGGACTACGAGAGGTGCCAACTTCTTCAATAACAAGATGGTAGTACGAAAAACTAACGATATATTAGAACACTCACGAGAAAATTACACAGAACACAGTAGTTGAATTTGCAAGGCAGCTGGATCATAAATCCACTTAAGACAGAACGCTTCAAAGCGGATACTAGCATAAACGAAGGCGGGGCGCTGTGTCTCACCGTAGCGGCTAGGATCGCGGTACAGTCAACACCTAAATGGCGCTGAAGTGAACTGACGTATTCCGACGTATGACGGTCCGCTGGCCAGCGAAGGCGTTTTACGCGGCGCGTCTGACTGAACGTGACTACCGAACTGTAGACCCTAATGGCTATTGCGTCGTACGAGCGACACACCTCGTAAGTGACAACAACGTCACGACTATTGACTCTACGCAAAATGTTCTTAATTGGATTTTCACAAATAATCCCGTAACTACTCTTAAATTAACTCGCTCAACAAAAACTTAAATAATCTCGTGCACAGAAGGCACACGAGCCAAGGTATAACAATACGGTACATAAATCGAAAGTATGACAACATATGACTACAAGAAAAATAATGAATAAATAAAACAAATGATTGTGGCTTAGCTGTATGGCGTCCAGGCGTGAACGGGACAGGTGGCAGCAGTGACACAACTCGGTCTGCCAACCGGATGTCCAGAATCGTCACTTCCCAAGATGGCGGACAAGCACGTGAAATGGGAACGTCACGCAGCGTCACTTCCGCTACACGTGGCTTCTTTTCCAAACTGCTGGGCTTTACTCCCTTGGCAACAATTAACAGGAACTCCTCCAATGCAACGCCAACGAGCTAGTGCGCTCACATCAGCTTCGATGCCAGGAACACGGGCACACAGCATAAACCAACAATAGCACGGACAGCTGACCAGCCACAAAAATACGTAAACACGTACAACGTACAACAAAACGTACATAAAACGAACTGGCTGTCGTCAAACATAAAACGAAAACGAAAAGAAAAAGCCTAAAACAAAAGACTGTAATTACGACCATGTAAAACTACGGGTCGGCCTAACTTTACTTGACAGGAAGGCAGATTCAATAACAAAGAAAGAAAACTTTACCTGGGTTCTTGTGCGGCTTTCAAGTGGTAGAAAGTATGTGATCTTTCCTATCGGAAACTTAATCCGGAACGATTCCGCTGAGTAGTGCAATATCTACCAATGCACCACTCACTCAATGGCACTATCTCTAAAATCCCCACACGGGTATTTCGCAAACAAACTGGTTTGCCGAAAAATAAATGAAAATAGCCCAATTTTCCAATATTCAAAATTCACACTTTTGCAACTACGTTGTTCGCAACAGACAAAAGACAAGAATTCCGTTCGAAAACGAACTTGTCAAATTCCGCCAAGAAAGAGCGCGCGATGCGCGAAGACAGAGACAGCCTCCGCCTAAATCTGAACGGTGCCGGTAAAGATCCTACCTCGCAGATCGTATTATCGGCAGAGCGTTGACAGCTAAACAAACAGATGTAAATAACCTACAAAAAAAGCAATGAAACCAAGAGGAACTGAATCTAAGTTTTACTATAAACTGGAATACTACAACGAGAGTGAAATCTAAATGAAGCTAAGTATCAGAAGGATCTAAGTGGTCAATATCTAATCAATAATTACGTTTCAGGAATTTGTCGACGAAGGAAACATAAACAACAACAAAAAAAAAACGTACGGAAACATGAAGATAAAACAGAACTGGAGAATACAAAAAAAAACGTAACAACACATATAATAAATTTTTGCTTAATAAATAATGTTTACCCTAATGCATGGAAAACAGCGCACGTAATCCCCCTTGCTAAAATTAATACTCCAAAATAATACAAAGATCTCAGACCTATCAGCATATTGCCAACGTAATCTAAACTCATTGAAAAAAATAATGTATCAACAAATAACTGACTACCTAAATAAATACAATTTAATTCCAAAATTTCAGTCCGGATTCAGAAAGGGTCACAGCACAACTACAGGTCTCCTTAACGTTACTGATGACTTACTGAAAGCATTCGATGGCAATAAAATCTCCTTAGTAATCTCCCTCGATTACTCTAAAGCATTTGACACTAAAAATCATAAGTTACAATGTTCAAAACTGTATTTTTTTTGTTTTAGTGGCTATGCTCGTTTTCTGATCTATAATTATTTCAACAACAGATATCAAAATGTAGTGCTAGGTAATTCGTTTTCATCATGGGACAAAATACGAGTAACAACTAGTGTCCCGCAAGGCTCTATTTTAGTATTTACATTGTTCTATTTAGTATTTACATTGCAGATTTTCACAGCCATTTAAAACATAGCTCATATCATTTTATGCAGATGATACTATATTATACAAATCCGTTAAGAAAAATGACCTTATTGCAAGTTGTGATCAAATAAATCAAGACATCAGTTACATAACAGACTTATCACCCAAACATCAACGTCACATTAAACCCAGCAAATCGACAGCTATTTTATTTGGTAAAAGAAAACACAGATTATGGGCGGAGCAATATTGTAAAATAAATATTCTTGGCACAAATTTAAATATATCAAGCTGCATAAAGATCTTAGGCATGATCATAGATAATGAGCTACGTTTCAAAAAACATACTAATTTAGTAATTAGCAGAGCATTTGGTTCTCTAAAATTTTTATACTCCATGAAACATATCCTTTCTAATGCATTGAGGAAAACTCTTGTGGACTCTCTAGATTTATCTTTATTTAATTATGGTGACGTTGCATCTGTAAAACGCATTCAGAAGCTACAAAATTCTTGTATCCGGTTTGTTTTTTGCATACGTTCAGGTCAATCTGTCTCACATGCTTTTTTAGAACTTAAATGACTAAATATGGAAAGTAGGACAAAGCTACACCACAGTTGTTTAATACATAAAATCATTAATAATGGTCTACCTGTATACTTAAATGAAAAACTAAAAAGAACCACAAATCTACACACCTTCAACATTCGAAATAAACATCTTCTATCTATTCCAAAACACAACAGCAAGTTTTATGAAAGGTCCTTTTCATATAGCTCTACATCACTCTATAACTCATTACTTAATAATTTAAAAAATCTAAACTTCAATAGATTTAAGACAGTATTACGCACTACTCTACTCAACAATAATAATTCTTAAATTTTTATTAGTCTTACTTTCTTATGTTATTGTTCATTTATTCTTCTCAACCCCATGTATACATAATGTGTAAACGTATGTTATAATTGTTATTATTTAGTTGTAAACATGTTAGATAATTATGTACTTCTCGGTATACACATTTCTGTATCTACTGAAATAAGGAGGTTAAGTGGAAAAGCAGCTTTTAGCCGAACTTTGCCTCAAATAAATGTATTATTATTATTATTATTTAAATAGCTATTACGTAGCTTTTTCTTTTTTCGGTAGATGGCATTGCCTGTTCGACAGAACTTCTCTTGTCATCTTACCGTTTGTTAGAGATCTTATTATCTGCTGGCACAGTTCTTCGTCACACAGCTTCTTCACGTGAACTTTGTTCTAGGTGATGACGTGGGTTATACCATACTGATGATCTCTAATAAGAGCGAAACGCGTCTATGGTTACTAACTGTGCTGGCCAGCCTCTGACGATGCCTTCATAAGGTTACTTAGAGGCTGAATTTTGTGAGACTTAGCCAAGTGTTTATTTTATATTTTATTAAACCTAGTTTCACCAAGTGTATGGACGACAATTAATTTTGTCTTTATTGTTACCTTAAGAAGATATTAAGTTAATTTCTCTTAGAGGAAATCCACATTTTCGTTACCTGTCATTTCAATTAGCGGTCGTGCGTCGTGAATGCAGCTCTGCCGAGATTACTATCTCTGTCTTCGCGCAGGTTGTTCTCTCTCTCTTTCGACAAATTTTACAGGTTGTTCTTCGAACGAACTCTTTCTGTTCGCACGACGTTTTGCGTTTTTGACTGTTTTGTGAGATTTCGACGTTGGAAGTGTGCTCTATTTAAATATATTCGGCAAACTAGGTGTTTTGCGGATACCCTTGTGGGGAATAACAAATATTGCACTAACAGTGAATATCGCAGTAGTGAATGTTGCACTATTCAGCGGACTTGTTCCGGATAGATTTCCAATAGCCAAGTCACATATCTCAATCACTTTCAAGCCGCCCTAGAACTCAGGTAATCTTCAAACTAGTCCTTTTGAATCAGTATTGCCTTGCCGCAATACGTGACACTAATCCAGATTTTCATTTCAGGCTTGCTTGTTTTTGCTTTTCTGTTTCTGCTTTTGCTTGTCGACGTTACTTGTCGTCGTTGCTGTCGTTTGTCCGTTTTCTTTGTGATCCTCTCGTCGTACACGTTGACGAGGACGGTGTACTAAAATTTTCGAGAAAAAACACGTGGAGCGGAAGTGGCGTCACGCAGCACCCGCCATTTTGATTTTGAATGCCAGTCTGTGGATCAAGCCTGTTCCAGGGTTACGACATCCTGCCAGCGTCTGGACACCGACCACAGCTAAGCAAATTCCATGTTTATATTATATCCTCATTCTATTTATTTTATTTTAGTATCTATTTGTTGTTCCTGCAATTTGCAGAAAACGTATGTGTAACTAGTATGTATTTTAGTATATTGTTAACAGTTTGTGATACTTACTTCTGTTGAAGAAGTCCGGTCAAGCGAGTCATTTATTTACTATTATTTTATTTTGCTTTGGACGAGTTGTTCCTACGTAGCGCGTAGCTAGTACGTCGGATAGTGGCTAGGGCCTGCGCTTTGTGTAATTTCGGCGCCCGTATCGCGATCGTTGGTACCATCGACCCGTCATACGTCGTTTTCGCGCCTTGTATCACTATAGGTATTTTGACTTACTGCCGCAGTCCTACATACTATCGAGAGGACCCAGCGACCCGCTGCGCTAGTTTCCCTTGTTGTAATTACTTTCTCACCTGTCCGCCTTGATTGGATTTCTCGATCAACCCCATTTTTGTTGTGTTAAGCTTCTGTTCATTTGATTAATTTAATATACTTATTTATCCATTCAGTACACTGGCCGTTAGTAATTTCGTGCACCCTCGTATCCCCTTCCTGGGAAGTATCCCGATTTTCGTTGGCCGTCATACTCCTGTTGAACCGGTCGCGGCTCAGGCCGGCTGGCGCCCATTAATTCTGTGATTTATCACACCCTTCTCCGACTCACTCCCATCTTCACTGAGTTTAGCCGTGGTTCAACCGTTCCATCCGGGTTCATCATCCAGGGAGCGTATGGTTGATTACGTGTAATACCAGTTTTTGCGTTACAAATTTGCCGCCAAAACGCGGGGCAAATTGTAAGCAAATTTTTCGCGTTACAAAATTTGGCGCCCAACGTTGCGGCCACAAATTCGTGGGACCACAAACCCGTGTCGTGCGTTGTAGGTTTCGTGTACAAATCTGGCGTTATTTTGTTCTTATATTTTGTTGCACAGTACAAATTTGCACCCGTATTGTCGGTTACGTTTGCTGCACCTATTATATTTACGTGCTGTCTCTGTATTTGTGTCCCGTTTCTCGTTTTCAAGTTATATGATCCGCAGTTTGTGTTGTATTATTTTAAGATTCTTCTTGGTTAGTCAGTTAAATTTCTTTAAGTTAGTTTATAGTTTATATATTTTTTTTGTCTATTTTCTTGCGCATTATATTCTCGTGACTTCCTTTGAATTTGAAAATGGAGCCAATGAGACTTAGTAAAGACGAACTGGAGTACGAGCTAAAAGTTCGCGGCGTAGCGAACGCGAATCGTTTAAGTATTATAGCCTTGCGTAGAGAACTACAGAAACGTTTACTTACGGAAACTCTCGGAGAACTGGAGAATACGCCAATCACCGCGTTAGATGCGGCAACAGAGATCGATATTTGCACTGGAAAGTTAGTCGAACTGGAGCAACTTGTCGACGATTTCTCAAATGTTTCCACCAAAAATGATTTATCAAAAATTGGTACAAAAATACAACACTTACTTTCTCGATTAGCTAGAATACCAAGTGATGAAGAAGACATTAAAGCATCTGTCACCCAGCTGGAAACACGACTTCGGCAAGAAGAAGACAAAGTGATGACGAAAAGCGATGACGGAGAGGAGAAACGTAATTACCATCCAACATATACCAGGAGAGCTACAGAACCACCCGCACAAAGGAAGCAGATTCCAGTGGTTCATTGGGACCTTAAATTTGACGGTAACGTGCAAGAACTTAGCGTGAATGCATTCTTGGAGCGAGTCAATGAATACAGCATTTCTCGAAATGTCACACCAACAGAACTTTGTGATTCTGCTATTGAATTGTTGAGAGGCCCGGTACTATTTTGGTATCGCTCTGTACGATCTAAAATCCATTCCTGGGACGACTTTGTCAAACTCCTTAAGAAAGAATATGAGCCGTACGATTATGAATTGCAGTTATGGGACGAGATTCGCTCGCGAACTCAAGGCGCCGAGGAACCCGTCGGAGCATACATAGCAACCATGATTAACATGTTCAACCGATTACCTGTAAAACCAAGCGAGTTAGAGAAGTTGCAAGTTTTACGAAGGAACGTACTACCATATTATATCCAGGGCATTGGATTACCAACGATTACATCCGTGGAACAGTTGTTATCAGTGTGTAAACAGCTGGAGGTTACCCGACAGATGGTGGAACACTATCAACCACCGCCGTCCAATCGCAAACATTTGCTTGAGCCCGATCTTGCTTATTACGGCAGATCTAGAGCACCGGCACTTCATGCGACTGATGCTCCACCTGCATCGACATTGAAAAAAAATGCTTTCTTGTCTTACTCACAGCCAGATGTCCAAAGGAAACTAGATGCACTTAATGAATACTACGACCTTCATCAACTCACTGTCAACGTGAACAAAATAAAAATTATGTATTTTCTTGTAGGCAGAAACTCTGAGCGAAGGATGAAATACCTCTGTCAAAACAAAGACAGAGTTTTAAAACAAATGTACCTATTTGGGGTCTTACTCAACATGAAAACATTGAAATATTAATGACAAGCTCTCTTAAAAATATTATTCGCTGACAAAAAACTACCTTCTACCACGTAATACGCAGAGAAACTAGTATCACTAAATTAGAAACAAAAATTGTTGATAAAATAATGTAAAACAAATAGACAAATATTGTCCATATTGCCAAAATTTAGTGAAACCAATTCAATAATAAACATATTAAAATTATTTCTTTTCTATATTACAGAGAAATTCAGCCTACAAGTCAATCTGCTAGGTCTATTATTATCAGAGGTCGGCCAGCACAGTTAGTAACCATAGACGCGTTTCGCTCTTATTGGAGCTCATCAGTATGGTATAACCGACTCCTTTATAGAGAACAAGTTTACATGAAGAAGCTTTGATGAAAACTCTAATAATAACTAATATGACGTGGGAAACTGTAACGAACCTATAATGCTATCTACCGAGAAAAAGCAAAAGCGAAAACTTTTTCGTTACAGCTGCTTCATGTGAACTTGTTCTTTATGAAGGAGTCGTTCATATCATACTGATAAGCTCCAATAAGAGCGAAACGCGTCTATGGTTACTAATTGTGCTGGCCGGCCTATGATAATAATAGACTTGATAGGTTGACTTGGAGGCTGAAATTCTGTGGTATTCAGAAATGTATTTATTTTAATATTTTTTATTACGATAATATACTGCACTATTGGAATATATTTTATTAATGCCAGAAAATCGTTATGTAAATCTCTGTAAAAATAAATTATTATTACTGTTTTAAAATCCGTCTTCGAAATTAATAAGCAAAAGATAGTTAAGCGAACTACATACTCTTAGAGATCAATTTTGATGAAGTATAGAAAAATCTAAGCTGTGTGATGTTGAAATCGAAACTTGATAATATAATGAAGGCATATGACGACAAGTGACACTAATAGAATAGTCCTATCATTCTCATAATCCAAACTATCAAACTTACATAACTAACTAGTCAACTCTATCTGCCTCTAGATATCCCTTACAAATTTTAAACTTTTCATGCACCTAAGAACTTGAACTACAAGCATTTTTCCGTCTACCAAATTACAGCTACTAAATTTATAAATCTACAGTCTGTATGAACTACTCGAGGAAAACAGTATTCTGCATTTTTTTTATTTCAGTGCCCACTATTCTTACCATGTTAATCACAATACATCGACCAATACATGTGTATATTCAGTAGTTATACAACAAGATCTTCGAAAATAATCGAATATATAGTTAAGAGGCCGATATGTGGTTTTAGGTAATACATCGAATCCGTAGACCGCATATTCATGTAATTTTCGAAGCTAGAATTGAATATATTGTATCGAGTACGGTTCTGTTCTCTCTGGAACAGTCGATATAACGTAGTCTGCTGCGCGTTTGGCGCTGTCTCATATGTAATATTGTATCAAGTACGATCATGTTGATGTGTTGAAATACTCCTACAATGTACCAATTATATGCTTCTACAATAAAGAACTTTTATCAATATAAAAGGGACAGTTCGGGCCGGTAACATTTATTCTGTATTTGAAGTGGGAACAGTGCAAGTCATTGCTTAGTACTTTAATGTGAATATAAATAAGTGGTGTAAATAAATATATGTCTTAGTTGGTGTACTAGATTATTTTTGTTTTAAATAAATATTTTTTTAGTGTTGTCATTGCTCGTGTTTTATTTAATAATAAACTTCACCAAACCCGAAATTGTAATAAACGTTACAATTAGTGTCAGATATTGAGTTTCGTGAATTAAAACTGAAGTTTAAGTGCAAATAAATAAAAATGGGTTCGAAAATGATAAATCTAATTGAATTAAAAGTGACTAATCTCAAGAGAGAATTAGAAGAACGTGATCTCGATACTATAGGCAAGAAAAGTATACTCCAAGAACGATTTCGTCAATTTTTGGTTGAAGGTGGTGAAATAGCGGATACTTAATCATTCAAAATGTTGGGCGATTTGGACTCCATATAGAAAATTCCAGAAGCCTGAAAACTAAATTTGAAGAAAATTCTAGAAACTTCGAAGCCAAATTGGAAGATAATTCCAGAAATATCGAGAAAAATTCTACAAGTTTAGAAGCCAAATTAGAAGAAAATTCTAGGTATATCATGGAAAATTGTAGAAGCTTGGAAACCAAATTAGAGGAAATTTTTTAAAAGTTTGAAGAATATTCTAGAAGCTTGGAAACAAGTTTGGAAACTAAATTTGAAGAAAATTCTAGGTAAGGAAATATTAAAGAACTCGAGGCAAGATTGGCAATATTGAATCCATCATTGAATCACGAACAGCCAAATATCAAACAAATTAATGACTTGATTGAGAAAACTCCATCTAGTGATCAGCCATTAAATAACGAAGAAGTCGAAGATTTAGTAACAGACGGTAAAGAATCATTGCTTAGATTCCATATGAAACCACCGCAGTTTAATGGCAAGGTATCTTGGCTTAATTATTACGCCCAATTCGAAGCTGCCAACCATTTGCAGCAAGTGTATCACTCACAACTGAGGAATAGATGTCGGAATGCAAATGAAGGCCTGTAAGAATTTGAATCTAATATCGCTCGTCTAGTTCGTTTAGCATATCCTGACACCCCGGATAATGAGTTTAAACGACTGGCTGCACAAGGATTTAATCATGCTCTCCAAGATAAAGAAACCAAGCGAGCCCTGATTCTGTCTCGTTCGAGTAACCTGTCCATTGCCTTGGCCAGCGCATTGGAATTCGAGGCGGCAGAACACGCTTCAAGACGCAAGGCAATATTCGCACAATAGAGAGCGTGGAGCGTGGACAGTGAGTCTACGGAGAAAACAGTACAACGTGTGTTGACCGAGATATTGACAAAGAAAAGACAACTTCGATGCTGGAACTGCGGTGAGCTAGGGCATGTACGAAACCTCTGCGGGAACAAATAAAGAACATGGCAGCGAAAAATTCATCATCAAGATGCTCTGAAGTTAACTGGACATGTCGCATCCTTACAACTGTTAGAAATAATAATAAATACACACAGCAGACCGATGGAATGGATGGGCTTGCCAGTGTGTTCGGGTAGGCGACGCATCATCACCAGCTCGTCTGTCTCATACACCGGTGCTCGATGATGCCTGCGGTCGAAACTCGCCTTCATCTTCTCCTGCTGGTTTCGGATAGTGTCACTAGCCTCCGTCTGGACGATCTGTGGTGATCTCCATTCATTTTTCGACACCGACGCCTGTCGTTCTAATTCATCATGGAATCGGGGTTGGTATCCGTGTAAAATCTCGAAGGCTGTTCTGCCTGTAGTCTTGTTCGAGGTACAGTTGATGTCTCTTGCGATTTTATCTAGATGACAATCCCAGTCTCGGTGATCTGGGTCTTGGATGGCAGCCGTGATCATCGGAGCCAACGTCCGATTAACCCGCTCTAATTGCCCGTTTGCCCTCGGATGCTGGGATGCGTTCAATGTGTGACGGATTCCCCGAACCTCGCAGAATTGTTCTAATTCTCTCGAGGTAAACCCGGTGCCGCGATCTGTGATCACCCTCTCCGGGAGTCCACGTTTCAAGATCACATCTTGGAAAGCTTTCAAGATATCCTTAGTGGACGTTGTCGCCATCGGGTAGAGCTGCACGAATTTTGTCAAGTTGTCCACGACTACAAGGAGCTGTGTATTTCGCCGTTTGCTAGGCACGTACGGTCCGACGTGATCCATGTGTACGATCTCGAACGGTCGCGATCCTGGTGGTATTGGATTGAGCTGACCCGGACGCTTGCCTCCGGGGGTCTTGAGTAGCAAGCAATCGAAACAGGCTTGGATATGCTGCCGGATGTAGCGTCGCATTCCAGGGAACCAGTAGTGTGTTTGAACTTGCGCTACAGTCTTGTCAAGTGCGAAATGTCCCATCAGATCGTGGCATTTCACGACGATGGCGTTACGCATCGGCTTTGGGACGACAAACAACAACTTTTCACCGATTCGTTTGTACACACGCTGCTGGTGAAGCTCTAGTCCCTGCACGTGGTTCTTCTTTTCAGTAGTGCGGTCATTCTCGGCTGTCTTCAATATGTTGATCTTCGCCCGCAGCTCCGGATCGCCATGTTGCATCAGTAAAATTTGATCACCGACTGAAAGGCTGAGACATACTTCAACCTTTTGCAAAATTTCGCTCAATATGTCGGTGGCGTCTTCTGTGCTGGCCCGGCTGAGCACGTCTACGTGGGCCATGCGGACGCCTGGCCGGTGCCGGACATCGAAGTCGAATTCTTGGATCAGCATCATCCATCGGGCGATTTGTGGGTTTGTAATCTTTTTCTCATTCATAAAAACTTCACCACCGTGAATCGAATGCACAGTAGGAACTGCCTCAAACGTTCCATACACCATACGATAGCCATCAGCTCCAGCTTGCTACTATGGTACATCTGCTCCGTATGTGTGAGCGTTTTGCTGACGCTGTACACCAAGTGCCATCTTTCTTCCGAATCTCGTTACATCAGCATGCCAGCTAACCCTTCTGCGCTCGCATCGGTGTGCAACTCGGTATCCGCCGCTGGATTATACAGACGGAGTACTGGTTCGCTGAACGTCATGCGCTCGAACTGGCCGGTTTCATCGGGCGTCACAAATGCTGATTTCTCCTTGGATTCCTCACTCAGAGGGATCTGGAAATAGCCGTGAACAATCTTGCTTCGGACAGTTGTTCTAGCAGCTCATCTGTGTTCGGAATCGGCCAGGATTGTTTCTTGGTCTGTGCGTTCAGGCGCCTGTAGTCCACCACTACCCGAGGTTCTCCACTCTTCTTCCAAACCACCAGCACGGGGCTCGCGTATGGTGACTTGGTGCTGCTGATTATCCCGCATTCGCGCCACTCTCTCACGGTGTCTGCGATAATCTCTCTTTCGAGCCTTGTTGTTCGGTAAGGCTTGCAGCGAACTGATGTGCTGTCTTCCGTCTCTTCGATGGTCATCTCTGTGAGTGTCGTGAGGCCAAGTTCGATCATATTTATGGCGAAGCAGTCTCGGAATCTGATCAACAACTGCTGAAGTTGCTCGCGCTCTTCGGAAGTTACAGCGTCATCAATCTTGATCTCACTCAGTTCTTCTTTCTCGTTGTTCTGGTGCTGTTCCGGAGTCATGCTAAGCATGACCTGTTCAGCTCGTGCTACTACCTGGCCCTCTTTGATTATGACGTCGTGATTTGAATAATTGGCGATTGGCACTTCGATCTGTTTGCTCTCCGATGTCGGCTGGAATTGGACGTTTCTGCTGGATTCCATGGTTGGGAGTGGTCCATTGCCTGGTAATCTAACTTGTATTAGATTCACACTGTTGGGGGGCAAGTTTACATCCTCCGCGGCTCGCAGTGTCGCACGAGTAGCGGCATTAGATTCTGTCCGGTGAAATAGGAAATTGGTTGCATCGCTGATCTTCAGCACGTCTCCGATCTTCGTGTAGGTTACGTGAGGCAGTTCGGTCCAGGTGCGGCCGATGATGACTTCCACCGGTTGGGCTTGATCCGGCACTACTAGAACTTCAATATCACCAATTACTCCGTCCACGCTGATTTTTGCTCCGAATCCGTATATTGGATAGTGGTTTTTAGTCATCCGCAGACCGGCTTGCAGAGCTACAGTGGCTCGCACCACGTAGCTCGAACTTCCGGTGTCGATGAGGCCCTGGAATCTGCAATTATTGATTACTACCTCTTTGACATACTTGCCAGCGTCTGCGTTTGGAGTAGAGACAAGATATGTGCCTTGCTTTGGGGGCAGTCTCGTTGCAGATGACCTTCCTGTTGACATGGCCTGCAAGTCATCGGTCGCTTCTTCTCAGGGCAGTCCCTTGCCATGTGAGAGTACTGGTTGCAGTTATAGCATCGTCTTTCTAAATTTTTCGGGCGACTCGTTGACGATGCTGGCGGCGGTGTTCTTACTCCCTGTTTTGGCTCTTCTTTCTTCGGAGCTTCACGTCTCTGGTTGCGGCTGCTATTGCCAAAACGTTGCGCCCGACTATTCTCCACTCGTTCGCACCGTTGGATGGCATCCAACAGCGCATCTTCATCCGTGAACGCTTGACTCACCAGCTCGGTGCAGAGGGTTCTCGAACGTAAACCCGTCAATATCTACTCTTGAGCTTCGGTGAATGACAGCCCAAGATCCCTGCACAGACGCATTTTAGAGTAAACATATTCTGAGGTCGACTCACCCTGTTCTTGCACTCTGGATGTCATGCGTTCCCATTTCTCCGGCAACGAGCCTTCCCGAGCGAATGATTTCCTGAATTCAGTCTCGAATTCGCTCCATGAGTTGATTCTATCACACCTGCCTAGATACCATTCCTTGACACCTTTCGTCAGATGTAGCCTGGCCGTCTCTAACTTGAACGCATCCGGCCATCGATGGTTATTAGCAGTGCGAAGCAACGACTCTAACCATGCCTTCGCCCGACCTGCTCCATTCTCGCCATCGAAATCTTTAATCGACGCGGACAAATCGGGCATCACGCAGTAAGTGACGGCTGTCGCTTCTTCGGTACTTGTACTGTTTTGGGGTGATTGGCTGCGGATGTTCATCGACTGGTGCATAGCTGTCATATTCAGCATCATTATTTCCATCATTTTCAACATGGCCATCTGTATGTTGTTTGCGTCACCCTCCGGCCGTACCCCGTCATCTTGGTTTCGTTGTCCCGCGCTATCGATGTTATTGTCTTCTGAAACCTCGCTATTTTGTTGACCATCAACCATGTTTACGCAGGCCGAACTTTTACTTCTCGTTATCACCATAAGAATATTTAAGTCAATGTTCATGCTTTGGTAGCCTTCTTTCACACAGAGTTCTCTACCACAACACAATTTCACACAGTTTACCTTGTATCACAATTACTTACGCGTTCACTGAGCACGAATCTCACTTCTGAGTTGTTAGAAATAATAATAAATACACACAGCAGACCGATGGAATCGTCTTTATTATATCTCACGCCAAAAAATTACAACAAACAAGTATTAAAAATGCAATATATCGGTTGACTCGCCACACAGCCCTTCCACGCACGCCTTCCTTAACCCAACTTCTTCACTCTCCCGGTTTTTCCCCCACCGTCCAGCCTCCGGAAGTGTTCGAGGCTGCCGTTTTACCGCGCTGGGTCGAGGTTAAGGCGGGGATTTATTTATTTATTTATTTATTTATTTATTAACAATCAATCCAACAGGATCCAATATCCCAATTACAGGACGATTACACAAAAACAATATAAATATATATGCGGATGGCAAAAATAATGTAAAGTGAACATAGTAACAATAACAAAAAATTAACAAAATCAAGCATCAATAAATAAGTATAGATCAAATAACATAAAGTAATTTTAGAAACTGATATAAGTATTACAGAAAAATTACAGAAAGTTATATATAAACCAAAAATAAAAGCTTATAATTAAAATAACTAAAAAACAAAATGAGCAAATAGTAGTCTCCGAAATTTAGGTAACGGGTCACCAAACAGGTCAATATTGCATGATATGTTGTTAAATATATAACAGAGCTGTCTAATTGGAGATTTCAGTTGATAATTAGTTTTAACAGTTTTACAGGTAAATGTTAGCTTACTTCTTGATGAAATGCGTGGAATATTAAATGATAAACGTTCAAGACAACATGGATCATAAATGTAAGCATTCAACAATTTATATAAATACAAACAGGATAACATTTTCCTCCTATTACTTAGAGACACTACATTTAGTTCCGAAAGCATACTGACATAGTCATATTCCGAGTCGTAACTGGGGTACTGTCCATAGATTTTGAAATAACAGAATTTTATAAATTTTCTTTGTATTGATTCGATAACATGAACATATTTATTGTATAAAGGGTTCCAGATTTGGATACAGTACTCCAGTTTACAACGAACAAATGAGTAATACAAACTCTTTAGAGTCGCAATTTTATGAAAAGATTGTGAATTGCGAATTACAAATCCTAGATTTCTATATGAAGCTTTAACAATTGCACCAATATGATCATTGAAAGTTAGTTTGACGTCAAATAAAATACCAAGATCTTTATACCGTGTAACTCGTTCTAGTGAAATATTCTCCATGTGATATGGATAAGTGTAGACAAATTTTTTGACCAAGTAGCTCATTATTTTACATTTACTAAAGTTAAAAAATAATTTGGAAGTCTGTGACCAAGCTAGAATATTTTCAATGTCTCTTTGAAGAAGAGTGCAATCATGAACTGAGTTAATTACTCTGAAAATTTTTAGATCATCAGCGTATAACAGTATATCAGAGTTCTGAACAGATTCAACAATATCATTAATAAAAAGATTAAATAGTAAAGGTCCAAGATTAGATCCTTGAGGAACTCCAGATGTGGTAAAATACGGATGCGATTTATAATTGTTGTAATGAACTCGCATTTCACGATTGATTAAATAGGAAGAGAGAAACTGAAGAAGAGTAGAAGAAAAATTAAAGTTTTTATTCAGTTTATTTAAGAGCACTGCATGATCTATAGTATCGAATGCTTTTGAAAAATCAGTATATACAACGTCGACTTGATTATTATCATATAATGAATTAAGAGTGAATTCGGTAAAGTTCATAAGATTAGTTGTGGTAGATTTACCTTTAATAAAGCCATGTTGATGAATGGAAATAAGGTTATAAACTGAGCTATATATGTATTTGTAAAGTATAGATTCAAAAATTTTAGAGATGTTAGACAAGATAGCAATAGGGCGATAGTTAGAAATATTAGTGTTGTCACCGGATTTAAATATAGGACAAATAAAAGAGGATTTGAGAGTAGAAGGAAAGCAATTTTTGTTAAGAGAAAGATTAAACAAGATATGAAGAGGCTTAACAAAAATGTGAGAACATCCTTTAAGGATATACGAAGGTAAATTGTCAGGACCCGGGTTACGTGAAGCTTTCAGTTTTTTTATAGCCTGATTAATATCGTCTTCAGAAACACTTGAAACAGACACAATATCAAAATTATGATTTGAGAAATCAGAATCAGGAACAAAGGAATCAGCATTGTTCGTGTATACACTAACGAAAAAGTCAGCGAATCCTTGAACGATATCCTCAGTGTTTTCAAAAGTCTGCTCATATAAGTGCATACGACCCGGAATCCTGGAAGCACGCTTTTTGTTATTTATGAAGGACCAAAGTTTCGTAGGGTCAGTGGTGATCGAGTTTTCAATGTCATTCAAGTACCTTGCATATTCAGTTTTAATGTCTTTCTTAACTAAGGCACGCAAATATTTAAACTCGTTCAAATCACATTCTAGACCATGCAGTTTGTATAATTTATGAAACCTATCTTTTAGTTTTATGTTCTGAATTATTTTACAACTGAACCAAGGTGGGAAAGAAGATGTTTTTCTTTTAATACGAGGAATACACTTATCCATAATGCTAAATAAAATATCGTAAAAAGCAATAAAAGCTGCATCCACATCGTTATAAAAAGTAAGAACATCCCAATTAACTTCAGACAATAAATAATAGAATAATTCGAAATTTGCAGAACGGAAGTTATATGAAATTGTATTATAATTCACAGTAGAACGAGAAATTTTATCAGGTGAAGAGAAAGAAGAAGTTATTAAAAGGGTTGGATGATGGGGATCTTCATCAACAAAAGGATCAAGGTGCTGAGTGACAATACATGACGTATTAGAGATGACTACATCAAGTAGTCTACCATAACTATTCGAAATTGAGTTAACTTGACGTGCATTCAGAAACGAGACAAAATTATCAAAATTTAATATGATGTTATCATGGTAATCATTAAATACAAAATCTATAAGTTTAGTAATGTTCATGTCACCGACAATAATGAAATTGTTATTAAAAAGTGGTAAGATATTCTCTAGGCATTCAAATATATAGTTATGTTGCTCAATAGAAATAGGTGGAGGACAGTAAATAACTAGTACAAATATAAAGGTAATCGGAGAGAGAAATACTTTAACACATAAAATATCAGAAAGAGAGTTAGTATGAGGATAAATATTTACCATTGCAGATTTAAATTTAATATTTACAGCACATAATACACCACCGCCCCGTTTTTTGCCGCAAGTAGTGCCCTCTCTATCTTTCCTATACACATTAAAGTTTGGCGTAAACAATTCTGCAGAGTGTACACTGTTATTAAGCCAAGTTTCAGTTAAACATATGATATCAAATTGTGGTGAACTACTACAATTATTGTTATAAAAATGTTCAAGCTTAGTATTTAGACCTCTAACGTTTTGGTAATATATCTGCATAATAATGAGCTAAGTAGAAGTAAAAAATGAGCAATTAGGATAAATAAAAAAGAATATAAGTCAAAAAGAATATAAAATAATTATTTAAGTTTACAGTGTAGAGACCTTTGTATGTTTGAATTTATTGTGACAAGTCGAAACTACTAATTAAAACAATTCGGTGTTGTGACTTGTTAATTTAATAAAATTTTAGGAGAAATCAGCTGAGAGAAATAAAAAATCAAGTTAAATTGATCTATTTAAGACTTATATGATGCAAAAAGTAACTATCCAATGAAAACGCAAGCATTAGTCGACGCTCCAAATGAAACAACATAAAAAATATGATACAGAAAGTTAATTTACACAATATCAGCAAGTGTCATCACTCGTTTTATGGACCCGAGAACTTTAGCAAAAATAAAACCGTCTTTAGACCATACATTTCTAAATCCATATTTGCTAGCTGCACTCTTATAAAGTTCTAATCTGGTTTTTGTTAAGTCCTCTTTAATCATTAAATTGTGACCTTTAAGATTTTTTCGTAGCTTAAGTACAGATTCTCTGGTTTTATAAGATATGAATTTCACAATTATAGGACGGGGCTTAGACTGTCTAGTGGTAATGGCTGGTTTTCTACCTGTACGGTGGCAACGGTCAATATCAGCGGCTCTAACGCTGAGGGACAGTTTTTCACTGAATACAGCGCGCACTAGATCTTCAGTGTTCTCGTTGGCTGCCTCAGGAACTCCGAACACTCGGATGCAGTTGCGGCGGGAGTACTGCTCTTGCTGATCCAGGCGGTCCACCAGATGTTGGTTGGTGGACGTCAGGTCAGCGATGATGCCCTCGTAGTGGGCTTTCTGCTCTTCTAGTTTTTTGTCCAGGCGGACCAGAACTTTATCGACTAGCTTGTCGATAAAGGTGTTGTTGGCAAGAAGAGCCCCCACTGTTTCCACTACTACTGCACTAATATCCGCAGACATAATTGTGACAATATAAAAATTTGCGACACTTTAAAGAGAAAAAAAAAACGTTAAAATAAATATTCACGGAGCGACAACAGATCACGTCTACTCAGGCCAACGCATGAAATAGAATTTTAACACAACCTAGTGTAAATAGCATATTTGTAGATGGGTTGATCGACGGGAAACCACATGCCTTGCTGATTGATACAGGTGCGACAAGAACCAACATCAGATCTGATACTTTCAAGAAACTGATAACGATTACTACAAGAAAATTGCGGCTACCATCCATGGCGAAAAACACATTACCATCACCATCTGAAATAGACGAATTTATTCTCGGGACGAACATCATGAACACAAATGGTGTCTAACTAAATTTAAAACACAGATTACTTAAGATCGATGGTGTATAGATCGTATTAAATCCCCAAGGAGAAGATGGTACGTATAACCTTAGCTGAAGATACTGTCGTGTTAAATCAAAGTGAGATGATTTTGGATGCCCATCTAGAACGCGAACTTCAAATAGGATGTACCATGTTGTTAGAAACCGAAAATCATAATGAAACAACTACTCGAGGAATACTGGTTGGAAAATATTTGATGCATACTGGAAAGGTAAAACCAGTTCGTTTAATGAATGTTAATGATTTTCAAGTTACACTAAAGAAGGATACCATCTTAGGACATTGTATATCAGTAACTTCGATTATCAGGCGTACATCCGTTACACAATGTGCCCCAAAGAAGCATCCCGCAGAACTGGCCAATCTATTGTCAACATGCCAAGAATTAAACCCGGACCAGAATATCAGAATGAAGAATTTAATAACGAAATATCAAGACGTTTTCAACACCAGCTGTGAGACCAAGGGTAGAACCAACATAGTCCAGCATCAAATAAACACCAGCGATGCACGTCCCATGCGCCAAGTACCGAGACGATTGACTTTGACCAAGAGAGAGGAAACCGATAAAATTATCCAAGATATGGAAAAAGAAAGTGTCATCGAATCTTCACAGTCTGTGGGCCTCACCAGTGGTGTTGGTAAAGAAAAAGATGGGTTAATACGATTCTGCGTGCACTATCGTCAACTCAACACCGTAACAAAGAAGGATAGTTGCCTCGAATAGAAGACACATTGGATACGATGGCCGGGTCGAAAATAGGCTCAACATTGGACTTGAAAAGTGGGTACTGGCAGGTTTTAATGGCACCAAGAACCCAAGTTTTCCCTGGCACAAATCGTTTATGAAAGGCCGAAAACACGTTGAAGATGAACCTCGCTCAGGGAGACCTTCAATGTTCTCCATAGGCCTGTTTAAACTTTTCAAAGATAACAAAAAATTTAACGGCCACAATCTTTCTCCAAATTCCGCTGTTTCATTTTGAGAAACACGCAACAGAATCACAACTTCACTGATAGTGCTCTCAAAAATCATGCGGTGACTGTACAGAATTGAAACACGGACAAAGCAACACACATGTCTATTGAAGGAGAACAACACAGCGTTGCCAGATTGCTCGCAGTGTTGCTAGTCTCATTACTTTATGAATATAAATTTTCTCCTATCTAAAATATTAAGATTTAATTTGTTTGTTTGGAGCTCAGACTAACATGCGGAGGGAGTAGCATAGATGGAGATTGGTATATTATACAGCGTTATGGGAGCAATTGTGCGGATACGCTTACTTGTTACCTCATTTAAAATGTTAACCCCCTGAAGAACTTTGTAATTGCAACTAAAGCTTCTTAAATAGTATTACGTTTCCTTTTCTTAAATATTCATTCGCCCTTAATTAGGCAACCATTTGGGCAAAGGCGTATTCTTTGGGTATTGCGGTGAAGACGTCACATGTGAGAGAGGCGCCAAAGCTAGTCACTTCTGGCTCCGCGTGACGTAGTTGTACAAGACGTTACCTGAAATTCGAATCAGGTTGAAGATTGCTATTTGACAAGGAAAGAATTGTAAATGTTAAAGGATGTGGTTGTGTTACCGATTCGAGAATTATAGAGTATTTGAGATATTGGAGACGAATTGCATTTGGATTTGCGGTAGGTAACCGAACCTATCTTCGCATCAAAATATTTTTAAATAATATTATCACAGAATTCCTAAGAAAACCCATCTGTGTGCATCACATTGATACAGGATTCATATTCGAAGACAATGGACAATAGGTTTCCATTTCAATTATGCATCAGAATACTTTTAAAATAACTTAAGCTTATCTAAGTACGTAAAAAAATAATTCATTTAACTAGAGTTACAAAAAACATATTCTTATCTATAATTGTCTCCGAGTTATTGTTGTGTTAATCTAACATACGGATTCCTTTTTCTGCAGAAAGTACGTACTACATAAGACTGTCCGTTATCTGGTTGGTAATTTACAAATGTCCGTATTTTAATATAAATGTATGCACCAAGGGTTTTTGTTGATAATAATGCACAGAGAGCAACGGTATTCAGCTCGAGGGCATTTGGCCCGAGGCATGAATGTCACTCGAAGTCATTATCATTTACTAAATCCGTTGTGTATACTGTATGCAGCATGCATGATTTCACTAGAATATGTAGAGTTACTTTTCATTTATAATAATTATGATTATAGTAATAAGTAGAGATAGGATTATATGCAATTGCATATTTGCATATTTAACCCATTCTCAGCGGTCATTGCATATTTTATCTAAGATCTAGTGATGATGCATATATTCGCTATATTTACAATAATTTTCGGTAGGGTAGTTAATGAATGAAATCTTATGTTGTTGCTGGCCAAACCTATTAACTGCACGGCTCTTAGAGCTAACGATCATACCTTTAAAGATTTTCTTGCATAAATCAAAATACACTAGACGAATCAACAGTGCGTAAAAATTACATACTTATAATTTACCTACATGTTCTGGATGAAATACTCAATGAACTCAATGATATCGTTATTTGGATATGAATTTTTTTGTCAAATTGATAATTTTATTTCTGGGACGGCAGAACTATTGCCAGAAACTATAAGTGCTAATATTTCCGCTAAATTCAAATACTGTCCAGTTATCTCAGTAGATGTGGAGCAATCCTTTTTCACTTATACAAATATTTTGAGTGATCGAAGACACAATCGAACATTTAGAACAGTACCTGATTGTTTACGTTTACAAGAGTAACAAAATGTTAAATAATTGGTACATTTATTATGCTATCGTCGATAAGGTTGCTAAATTCTGATATTGATAATTTATGAATGAACTATGTGTGATTTTGAAATAAAATAACTACATCTTACTTTTTATTATTATTTAATGTTGCATATTTTGACAATTTTCAGGCATATTTTAAGTATTTTTCATCCACATTTGCATGCATATTTCAAGCTCTTTATGTTGCATATAATCCAATCTGTAGTAATAATTCATAAGAATATGAATTAAGTGTGGCATTGCGAGACATGAGCGGGTGTTTAAATCGAAATGCGAGTTATGAATCATATACCCGCATAAAATGCCCTGGTCGTTATGAAGTTGTTTATATATTTCGTATCTTAGCAATAAACAAAAATTAATGTTCAAGTGAGAAATAAATAAATATTTAATTATCATACAAGGTTGTTGTGTATTAACATGGATAATCAAAAGTGTCTTTTGTAAAGTTAAAAAAAATATATAATTCAAATAAAAATAAATATATTACCATGTCTTTTTCCCATTGCTGGGAGTAATACTCTGCTGTAACAGGTTTCGGTAGGAGATATATTTGTGCGCATGAAGTACGGTTACCAGCCGTTGAATCACGAAAGATGTTATGGAGGGGGAGCTACAGGGATAATTTAGATGTGATGAAAATTGTCTCTCAGCTTTGGGAATCGAACCGAGGGTTTAAAATCTAAAGTTCGACTAGATATCACTAAGCCATCAACCACATAAAATAATAATAATAATAATTTGGCCAATTTATTTAACGTATCGTTTGTAGTAGACGCGCATAGTATTTTAAGTCGTCTATTTGCACTGTTCTATTCTAACTGGTACGAGTGTGGTTTGATAAATAACTTGCTTCGATATTTTTTAATATAATACCCTCAAAGTTCAGCGAACTAAGTTCATCGTTTTTTCAGATTCCGATTCCTTCCCTGAAGTGCTTTTATAAGATCATCGAAATACTTGTTGACTACCTGGATGACTTCTTCATTGGCCCCAAATTTTTATACAGCTAGAAAAATTTTCTATTTCAATAACAGGTGGAAATATGAGGAAATGAAGTCGGGTAAATACGCTATATGCGAAAGCAGTTATGATAGATCGGTTAATTATTGCTGAGCCGCACGACTTGAATTGACTGCTGCATTGTCGTGGTGGAACAACACAATTTTTCTTGCCATTTCTGGACGTATCTTCGCGATCGTTGCTAGCAATCTGTTCTAAAGGGTGCGTATTATTCCCCACTTATGGCTTTCTCTTTTTCAAGATATTGAATGGTGAATATTAAATTTTTCGTCTAGGAAAACTAACGCCATCACCTTCCCAGTGAATGAAAAGCTCTTTACCGTATTCGAAACCGGTCCTCCTCGTGCGGTCTACTGTATAGATTGCTGTTAGATTTAATAATAAATACATTACTGCTAAAATCGAAACTGAATCACAATACTTACTACAATCATCTTATAAGCTCTTCGTCTGTGTAATTTTGCTTATTAATATTTTTTGTATTATAATTATATGTATATGTATATATAATTATTATAATAATCTTGCTGACATGGGGTAGGTGGCTCAGTGGTATCGAGTCGGCCTGTGGATCTTGAGAACCCTGGTTCGTTCCCCACAGCCGACAAACAATTTTCACCAATTTAAAAATCTACCCCTGTGGCTTCTCCACCACTAATATCTTTGGAGGCCGTGATTTGACGGCTGGTAACCGCACTTCACGCGAAAAAATATATCACTTACCGAGATCTGCTTAGGCAGAGTGCCACACCCAGTGATGGGTAAAAGGCGTGATGATATATTTATTTATTTATTTTATATCTTGCTGACGGATATTTGATATTTACGATAATGAAATAAAATAGTTTACGCATGAATATCTGGAGAACTATAAAAGATATGAAGTTGGTTAAGGGGTATACCACTGTAACAGCCGAAAAAAAAACGTTTCATTGGAATTTTTTTATACAACGAAAGATTGTAAGAAAATACTATTGATGTATGTTATTAGGCGTATATTAATGAACATAAAAAATATTTTTCATAAAAAAATATGGCGCTGGAGCTATTATCCCAAGTCATGTTGAATTTGAGGCGCAGTGTAAGTGGTGCAAATTTTACTTTGGAACAAAATTTAAAATATCCTCTAAATCTATATAACTATAGCTAGTGAAGCACGTACGGGATTTGAAAATTATCGATTTTTGTGTGATTGGCAAATACTTGAATTTGAACTTAAATTTTCGACCAAAATAAGGTCAATCATTTGTTTATAGAAAATGTTAGAATTTACTTATCGAAATTCCCATACGTAGTTCACTTCAAAATGTTAAATATATCATCACGCCTTTTATCCATTATTGGGTCTGGCACTCTACCTAAGCAGATCTCGGTAAGTGATATATTTTTTTACGTGAAGTGCGGTAACCGGCCGTCAAATCACAGCTTCCAGATATTAGTGGTGGGGGAGTCAAAGGGGTAGATTTAAATTGGTGAAAATTTTTTGTCAGCTGTGGGATCGATCCAGGGTTCTCAAGATCCATAGGCCGACTCGATACCACTGAAGATATGTTTAATATTTAAAATTGAAAATATTGAAAATTGTTGCAGTTATGCTGCATGCCGTTTTGAAAAATCGTGTTTCGAGAAAACAAGTTTAAAGTGGTGAAATGCGTTATAGACTTGAAAAATGGGAAATAATTACTGATTTTTCCATTAATCTGCAATCCTAGGACCATAAAACTGCCCTTATAAGTTCAAAAATAAAAGTTATTTCATTACGAGACCAATTTTGACATATTTAAGTTTTTCTACAAAAATACATAAATAACTAAATATGAGCAAAAATTAAAATTTTGCCAATTTCATTTCTCACCTATAACTTTTTTGACTGAATTTATATAAAATTTTAATTTCCGCATTATTGAGGCAGGCAACTAGGAATCTATAGCACGCCTCAAAATTTTTATGTCGAAAGTTATTTCAAGAGATTCATAGCAAATTTTAATTTTCATACCTAGTAGGCTTCAACACTTCAAGTAATAGTTATTTACGTATCAAATGCAGAAAGATGGGTTTTTTGAATGAGTGGTCCGTTGCTGCATGAGCGAAGCGAATGCTGCAAGACCGTGAGTTAAAAAAAAACCCTTTCTGCACGAGTTGCGTACACTATTTTTTCTACAACTAGAAACCAAATTTTGATAATAATAATAAAACAAATTTCAGTAATTGTAACATCTCTAAAATTTTTTATTAATTTAGAAACTTTAGAAAGATACCTGGTTTAATGTATCCATGACAACTGATAATGACAAACAAACTCAATTATCTTGTTGATAATGAGGAAAAATTTCTCCGTGCTTTCAATTTAAAAAATGTTTTAATTGATTTACTGTCGGGATCTGGCATTAACATTAGCAGCATCACTGGCTGTACCATTAATTTTAATGTAGTAAATAATTGTAAATAATTAGTTAATATAAAGTATACTGAGTTTATTTATATTAAATTACTTTCCTGCACTAGTGCAGAAATAATTCACATTTTTGCACTAGTGCAAAAATCTGCTACTTTCATAATAAAAATAAGTTCAAAAACGCCTACTTTTTTAATGGTTGTAGAAAAACATATTTTTCCCCTTTCAACGGCATATTTAAATCATATTAAAATGACGTGAGACTTAAGGCTGCGCGCTTGGCAAAATTGTAATATAGCACTATGTTCTTAATTTATTTTCTCAGAATTGTGAATATATATAAAATCCAAAAAATATATCACAAAATAAAGAACACTAGCTGATTTTTACAATATATTTTCAAAACTTATATATTATATTACAAAGGAGGAAAAAAAGTTGAATTAATTAAATTCTGAAGTTATTATTTTCAATATTAGAGCACTAGAATTACGTATGAAGCAGTTTTATCCTAAAATGATTATATCACTGGAATCAGTAGATAATATCATGAAATTTAATATTTTTTGAGAAAATAAGCAAACAATAGATCAATGTTAATTTTGTAATTTTAAAATTTTCTTTTATTATATATTGTCCGTTTATATATAGAAAAACAATTATATTCACTATACAGATCTTTGATTCAAGAATCACATATATTTTTTGTATTTTTTTTAATGAAAAATACAGCGGATGAGTGCTCTGAAATAATCTATCAATGTATTAAGATAGGAGAATGTAGTTCACACTTTTGTCACCACGTGCCGCATGACATTTGAGCTGTCACTAACATGTCAGTAGAATATTTGGCGGAGTTAGAGGCGGTGCTCAGTTATTTGAATTGGTTTAGAAGAGGAACTAGGTGAAATACGAATTTTAAGGTTTACAACGTTGTGATATTAAATCAAATCGATAATTTATTCCGTCATAAATTTATATCACCTTATACCAAATTACGGATAAGGATAATATTATTTGATTTTGTTCAAATATCTATTTGAATATTAAAAATATGGGATTCCAGTTTGGGCAACGAAAAAGAAATAGAAGAGCTAAAACAGCACGTAAAGTCAATTTTATGCTAGATATTACAGGATTATCACTAAAAACTGCAACTGCAATCCATTTTAGAAATGAAGATCGGAAAAAATGTTTGGATAATCAAAATTATAAATTATCAATAGAAGAAAATAATGTGTAAGTAAATTCGTCACATATTTCTTTATTTAATTTTTTCTACCTTCCTGTAGTGACGATTTAATTATATGAATTTCAACAATACAAGGGATCTTTGTTATGTGAGCGCTAAGCGGCGAGCACTGTTGGCGCGATTGTAAATACAACTTTCAACAATGAATGGTGTAGGTGGCTCAGTGGTATCGAGTCGGCCTGTGGATCTTGAGAACCTTGGTTCGATCCCCACAGCCGACAAACAATTTTCACCAATTTTAAAAAATCTACCCCTGTGGCTCCTCCACCACTAATATCTTTGGAGGCCGTGATTTGACGGCTGGTAACCGCACTTCACGCGAAAAAATATATCACTTACCGAGATCTGCGTAGGCAGAGTGCCACACCCAGTAATGGGTAAAAGGCGTGATGATATATTTATTTATTTATTTAACAATGAAACCCAAATTTTGTTCAAGATTTAAAACGGCCCCTATTTTGCCTTATTTTATTGTTTAAATACATTTGGAACACGAATTATTTATTAGATAAAATTATACAATAATTAATTATTCATTAATATTATTATCGCAAACGTCTTTTTGATCCTACGAGTATATACCACTTACAAACTGAGCAATAGTAGTTGTATCCTGTAATATTTTGGATTGTTAATAATATTGTTTCCTGTCAGTTGTCATGCACTTGCATCACTCAGCGAGAGGTTTCGCGTTTAAATTAGTAAAATGATAAATTTATATGTAGTAGAGGCCACATGTAATTATTTAAATTTTTTTTATTACACAGATGTACTGCAAGTACAATGGAAATTTGTGATACAGTTAACACTACCGATCCATCAAAAATTGGGAATGAATTATCGTAAGCATTATACATTAATAATAATTTTAAAAGGTACATGATTTTTTTATTCATTTAGAGATATTAGTTTTCTTTCCGAAGATAGTATAACAGAAATTGAAAATCACAAATTAGTCTTCGAAATAGATAAATCTACCAACTTTGACAGCAGATCTATTATAAGTGGCAACAGAATTGTTGAATTGGGATATGTTTTAAATTGGGCTCTTCAACTTCAAAAATCTCATGACAAAATTTGCACAGGCGGTCGTCTTTATGTACATCATGAAACACGTCATGGTTTAATTAGCACTATACATTTTAAATGTACGTCGTGCAATAAAGTTTTTAAAAAATCTACGGAAGATCCGACAAGACCCATTTCTGTTTTACACGAAAGTGTTGTATGGGGTACTTATACTTCCGGCAGTACATTTACAAATACCAAAATGTTACTGAACACCATGGATATACCCATGATGTCGCATACAACATTTGAAAAAACTGAGAAATACTTAGGCGACTATTGGCAAGATAAATTAACAAATGAAATTTTGAAAGCAGGTATAATATTATATATATATTCTGTAGTAAAATGATTAGGTAATAATTTTATTAACGCGTCACTAGGTAAAGAAGAATATGCAATAGCGACAAAACATAAGAAAATTAAAAATGGTTTAGGTCAAATCATGGTATACCTTGATGGAGGCTGGAGTAAACGGTCATATGGTCATAACTATAATGCCTCATCTGGTGTAGTAAGCATCTATAAAGCAGTTTTATTTTAAACATGGTGTAAAATATTTTTATCTTAGGCTTGCATTATTGGGAAAGAAACAAAAAAGGTACTCTATATGGGAGTTAGGAACAAGTACTGTAGCGTATGCTCTATTGCCGAAAGAAATAGTGTTACACCCAACCAACATTCCCGTTATAAAAACTGGAAGGGTGCTTCATCAGCTATGGAGGCGGATATCATTGTTCAGGGTTTTATGAATAGTGAGACTATGCATAAACTTGAGTACACCAGTTTTATTGCTGATGGTGATTCAAGTGTTTATGCTCGAATCAAAGAGAAAGTCCCTTATGGCAATAGAGTTTTAAAAATGGAATGCGCTAATCACGTAATTAAGCAAGCAATATGTATTTTTTTTAGATCGTGGGTAACACATCAATACCTTTAAAAAGTCGATGTATTTTAAAATCAGAAATACAAAGATTGAAAAGAGCTGTATGCGGTGCTATTAAATACAATAGTGAAAATACAAATGGTTCCACTGAATTTTTAAAAGCAGATTTAGAAAATGGTCCCAATCATGTATTTGGTAATCATAAAAACTGTCGTAAATACTATTGCCAAGTGGAAAAAAAGTAATAACGATAATTCAACAATTAAAATATTAGAAATAGATGGCGTATGGTTGCAAATAAAGGCCGCAATAAATTTAATAATAAAAAAAGCAGACAGACTTTCGTCTAATGAAACAAACAACCGTGCCGAATTGTTTGTGAGTTATTTAGCAAAATTTAATTGCGGAAAACGACTAAATTTAACACAAAGGGGATACTTTCAAAGAAGGTGCGTGTTGACAGGTTTAAAATATCAAAAAGGTAATATGTGGCAATATAGTCCATGGAAAAACCGACATAAACAAAGTCCAGGTAAATATTTTCGAAAATCGATGTCTGAAAATAAAATATCGGGATAAAGTCGAAAGAGATTATTTGACAATATAGACCATACTCCTAAGTCCACATCTCTGCTAGACACAGATTACGGGCCAAATGCAGATGATTTCATTGATGAGAATGAATTAAATAGATTATGCGATGAGGAAATTTTAAAATACAAAGTAAGAGTAAATAAATCAGTTACGAATTACTTTATATCAATTGTGGACATTTTACAGATAAATAAGGATCAAATAAAAATTATCGAAAGGCAATCAGTAGGACAGCATGGTAATTTGATATACGACACTGAACGTGCCAACAGACTAACAGCATCAATTTTTGGCCGTGTTTGTAAAAGACGCTCCACAACATCTTGCCATGTTTTGGTACGAGATTGTTTATATAACAATCATATTACCACCAAATATATGAAATACGGTTTGGATAATGAATATATTGCTATTTGCATGTTTGAAAACCAAACTAATAAAAAGGTTATTCCTTCGGGTTTATTTATAGATGAAGACCATGGATATCTAGCAGCAAGCCCCGATGGTAAATGTTACATATACATTCCTAATTTCATTAATAAATATATTGTATTTTTTCTTATAATATTCAGGTTTAGTAATTAATGAAAATGCTATCGTTGAAGTGAAGTGTTTCGGTTCACTACACGATAAGAGAATTTCGTTAGAAGAGGCCTGTAAAAATTCCAATTTTTGTCTGGAATTCAAAAACGCTAACATGAATTTAAAATTGAAACATAATTATTATTATCAAGTAATAGGAATTAAGATTGCATCTTTAAATTATTTTTCTGAAAATTATGAATTTCATTTCAGATCCAAGGTCAATTACTTAATCATATTTGTTGATCAGGAAACGCCTGATTATATTCTAAACATTAAAAGAAATGATTTATTTTGGGAAGAGCGTATGAAAGAACAGCTTATAAATTTTTACAAGAAGTGCGTTCTTCCAGAAATAGTTTTAAGACGAATTCAGAAGGGGTTTAAATGTAGAGAACCTATTTAGAATTGACCTCCATACAAATGAATGGACACACACATATTTCTAATCTCTATGTTCGTTTATCAAATTTAAAATATTTAAAGGAAATGTACTTAATAAATTTGTAGAAATGTATATATACTTTATCAAATAATAAAAAAATGTCTCATAAATCAACTACTAACGAAATTTTCAAAAATCCAAATTTCTTCGCGTTAATTATCACTTCAAGTTTATGTATTGCTATCAAAATCTAATTATTTCATAGAACAAGAATAAATAATAAAATAACACTATTAATTGTAAATAAATATCGAATTTATTTTTCTTTTTTATACGAAACTAATATTATTTTCCATAATATTATCCGGCATCCCATTATCCATACCGACAATGCACCTGAGAAGCAATAGAGACGTTTTGATTGTTGATACACATGCACATGTAACGTAACAGCTAGTGGGGGATGCTTTGTTCTGATTGGCTGCACTAATAAAAGGACGCGTATACTCACACATGCACAAATTTTATACTGTGCTGCCATCAGTCGGCTTAGAAATGAAATAACATACCTATCCCGCGACGTTAATAATAATACAATTTCAACAATTTTATATTGATGTTATGTATCAAATTTATAAAATCATTATAATAGTCACAAATTTAACATCAATTTTTAAAATAAACAGCAATTATAATAAATGTTTCAATAAAGCACCAATTTTTTTTTACAAATTACATGACATTGATTGATTTTTTGAAGAATTATTAATATTTTAATGCCATAGAAACCAATTTTAATATTCGGTAGTGTAAAAAGTTACTTTATGAGGTTAAGCGCAATGGACAATAAATAAAAGCTATTTTCCCTATTGTTTTGAATGCGCAAATGTTTACTTTTCTGAACAGTAATAAAAAAATATATTCATAGCTACATTAACATTAATAAATACTATGTCAACATGACATATGTAGCAATGCAATGCCAGCTCGTACAATTGAATCGGTATATTTTTATAATATATAGTCGGAAAGATTTATAGAGTACCTATTAAAATGTGAGGTCAGCATTCGAAGCGTTATTTAAAAAAAAGAAAAAGAAAGGTTGTTTTATGTCAGGTGCAGAATATTTATTTGCGTTTGTGTGGACTATGCATCATAGCAGAATTTAGTTTTAGACATTTATATATTTGTAGGTAGGAAATTTTCGAGTTAACAGTGTACGTCTAAATGCGAAAAAATGTCCTGAGCGCATATATGAAAAACGAACAAAAATATGACCATATGCATTGTTCTTATATTTTGAAATATTTTATTTCAACAAAGCGCCAAATTCAGAAATGATTATAATAGCGTTATAATAAATATTTAGTAATAGTTGTAATGAAGGTTATTTTAAGAAAATTATTAAGAATAAAAGAAAATCAAAATTATACTTGAAATATTCACGAATAACAATATTGCGTAGGTGCTTGGGTATGAAATTCTTTGCCTACAGTTTTCAAAGTACCTTGCTACTCGAATGTAATTTTATTTTATACAATAAAAAAATATATCATCACGCCTTTTACCCATTACTGGGTGTGACACTCCGCCGTAGCATATCTCGGTAAGTGATATATTTATTCGCGTGAAGTGAAGTTACCAGTCGACAAATAACGGCCCCCAAAGATGTTAGTGGACAGGGAGCCACAGGGGTAGATTTAATTGGGTAAAAATTGTTTGTCGGCTGTGGGGATATAACCAGGGTTCTCAAGAACCAAAGGCCGCGTCGATACCACTGAGCCACCAACCTCATTTTATTTTATATTTATCACAAATAAAAAAATCGACAATAATTAAAGATATCGGACTATTTTAAAATTTAAATAACCCTGAAATATTGTAAATCTGAAATATTTTTTATACCCTATACAAAGTTCGAATAAATAATATTGAAATATTGAAAAATGTGTAAAATAACTCGTAGTAGTTATAAACGTTGAGAATATAATCTTAACCTAAAATTAAATATTAAACGTACGTTCTTTTAGAGTTCTTATAAATACTCGCTTACATGGTTTGACTGAGTTACAGTTCTAGCCACACTGTATTCGGAGAAGCATCGTACGTACGAGTACTACTAGCTATGTAGCTTGGAATAAAATTAACTATTATTGTTATTAAACATAAATTAGGATACTGTGCATACAACTTTAAACAAATTATACATTTTATTTAATATTTAGTAAAGTATTTAATTATGTTATATATTATATTATACAAAGACTGTTCGTGTAATTACGAGAGAAGTTATACGTTTTAATTAACAGTGGAGGCATTTGATCCGGAACAACAAATGAAACAAAACACGAGAAGGAAAACGAAAACAAATTAGATATTTTAACTCGTCGAATTCGCTTCAGGCTTCGTTAAAAGTGTTCGATTTGGCACTCGACGCTTTTTGTTTACACATATTAATCTCTTTTCCTTTCGAGCAGCAGGCGTCGATCGAAATTTACTGATACGAAACGAATTTGACAACATTACAATTTTTAAATATTCATTGACGGAGTTACCGAATTAGCAGAGAGTTTCTGCTCTCGTTATTTACTTCCGGTTTAACAAATTTGATGAAAACTGTCAAAGATAGAAATCAATTTAGGTAGTCAGATTATACTAATTATAGATTATACTAATGAATAAAATGATAATATTATTTTAAATAATAGTAGAAGTCATGTATTAATTATTTATTCGTACGACCCATGCTACAATTTATACGAGTGAGGATCATATATTCCTGCATGCCTAAAATTAAATTCTACGTATTCCAGCTTTGCAATAATTGCAAACCTCAGTAGATGAACAGTTTTACTGCGTATTGTTGATATTGATCGTCAAAACCCAAACATGGTTTTGTGAACAACAGTATTTGTTATATGAGTATTTATTATCTACACCAGACTGGAACTGATTCCGGCACCTGATAGCGTACGATATCACTGAATGTATACATGTAGTTAAAGATGTTTTTGTGAAATATTTTTTGACATATAAGTTACTTTATCACTTACGGCAAAATGCCATACTCAGTAATGGGTAAAAGGCTTGATGATATATTTATTTATTTATAACCTTCAAATTCGCATTTTTCTTTGTAATTAAGATGATATAGAATACTTTACTCTATTAACTATGTATTATATTTCAAGAAATCTTTTATATTTTAACTATATAAGAGTTCAAATTATGCAGAAGAAAATAATCATTTTTATTTGTACAATTTAATATTTCGCTTAATTTATATGGACAATAACTAAGTTAGAATGATAAAATAAATAATAAATTATCGTGTGTTTATACGCCTCTAATAAACACAAACGCTTTCAATTATACTTGGAATCGGTAAAATATAATGTTATCTTTAATGCAATGTAATTGTAAAAGCAATAAATGATAAAAATTTTTGCATTTTGTTTCATATAGTGTTTGTTTATTTTTTTAATCATATTTACTTTTACGTTGTTCAGATAATTGAAAGGATATATGCGTGTTGTTTTTTACATGCAATTTTAAAGAACTTATTGAAAAATATTATCGACTTATTGACAGTATGAATGGTAACAACGTACTGGTTAGTCGATGCCACGGACATGTCGACATTGTGGGATGTAGACATTGTGGTTTTAGACGCATGACATGTTTCGAATTTTAAGTGTCAAAATGATTATAATGTTTATTTACAACCATTACTTTATCAAATTTAAAATACACTTTGTAAATTTTTATTTAATTTTGGAAGACTTATTTTAAGAATTCTTTTCTTTACTGAACGCTCCATTCTATAACAAACATTATATTCATCGTTGTGCGCAGGTTTTGCGTCGCCACTGAAGGTCAAAATATCGCAAATTATTAATTTTGTACCCCTACTTTTACGCAACCCAATTATCATACCTATTTTAAAATGCCAATAAATGTTCTACTGAAGTTCCACTGATGTAATATGTTGTCACTTGTGTAAAATATCAATTAATTTGTAATTCCTCCGGCCTTACCTGAAATGAAATAAATAAGAAAATAATAAATCTGATTTTATACATGAATTTAAAAGAAGCGATATGTTTATTGACACACTGACGATAAACTACAAAAAAATCTTTGACTATAAGGCAATAAGTCTCAGAATGAGGAAAAATAATAATATTATTTATAATTAAGCAGAGTGTTCCGATAATAACAACACTGTAGTATTAGATACTGCCACGATAAGAAAAATATTAAATTAGCAGATTCAAATATTGTGACATCTAAAATTAAATCAATACGCGTTGGAAAATTTAAGGCTAGTAGGGGAAATGTGTCTAAAATGATCCCTTTAAGGAATGATTCCAAAAAATAGGTTTAGATGCATTTATTTTTATAAAACTAAACTAGTTTTCTTAAGTTAGTTCATCTACTTCTAAATTAGCCTGAACTAAATTTAGTTAATTAAACAAGTACACTAGTAATCTGTATTTTTGTAATGGCATAGAAAAGGATCATTATGTACACATAGGTGTACAAAATGATCCCTAGGGTGGGTACAAAATGATCATCTAAATTACACGTTATTTTATAAACTTTTATTCAAAATAAACACAAAAATCTAACTCAATTATAAAATATGGTAAATTAAAAAAATTCTCTTAACAAATTTCAGGTTCAACAATCAATAAATTGCTAAATTTAAGATTGGATTTATGTCACAGCAGTAAATTTTTTCGCACATCAGCAAAGCTATTCTGTAACACAGGTCGCAGGTGAAATCATCAGCGTCGTCAACGTCTACCCCAGCGCATTCTTCATGTCCCCAATTCAAGCATACACAGCATCTTATCCACCCTTCACCTCTGCTGTCCTTCGAATACTTCTTGTTGCAGAATATACAGTCCGTGTCGTCTTCAGACGAAGACGATTCCGACATTTGGGATTTTTTTGCTTTAATTTTTAAATATCCTTTTTTTCCTTTTCCTTTTCGTGAGGTAGAAGAAATCTTTACTTTCTTCTCCTGGCGTAAAGCAAGTTTCTGTTCTTGAACTATTTTTCTTTTTTATCCTCTTCCAGTTGATTTTTGTAGGGTGTACTGGTTAGTACTGACGTATCACCCCTTACTCTTCTAGAATTGCTTCTTTTTCCTACTATCTTTGGCAATGGTTGAATACTGCTTGGAGCCGCATTTGTAAATGAAGAGGATGGAATTGGTGACATGGAACCAATTTGTTCTGATAGCGTGGGTGATGGTGTAGCGTGACGAGGTATTTGCAACATTGCATCTTTAGATATCGAATGCAAAGAAATAGGTAAAACCGGAGACTGTACTGAAATAGGTGCGGCATTTTATTCCTACAAAAAAAAATAGTGTAGGTAAAATGATCCCTGGGATCATTTTGTCCTCTTAAAGAAGGTTCGTATTACCCCATATGCCTAAGTAAGATTAAATGTACAGACTAACTTAAATTATTTGACATGTGATAAAGAAACATTATTTAACTTATTATTGAATAGCTTTTAAGTCTGTGAATAAAATAATTTACATATAATACCCTGTTAGACAAAAGTTATACAATGTTAAAAAAGACATTACCTTACATCAAATACACCTATGTTGGATTTCTGCTTCCTAATACACACAGACCGTTCACATTCACTTAATATTTTGACTAGCAACTAAATACATGGTGGGGGAATTGATTCTTAGGAACACTTCTAGATGGGAGTACTGGGATTGATAATACACACAGGGATCATTTCACCTCGAGGGATCATTTTAGACACATTTTCCCTAAAATTAGTCAGAACTAGGCTTGCCGATACAAGCCAAACTTTGAAAATAATACATATTATAAAACAAATATAACTACAATAAATATAAATCAATAATAGTGAGGAAAATTTAACGATAAAACCAATACTAACGATGTTCTGATAATAGTCACCTCGTTAAACTAATTAATCGTAACAGCTGTCACAACAATATTAGTGTATTCTACCAAATATGCGAGGACTCAATAAAAATAAATTATTTTACTCAACTTCGGCATCGTGTCTCTTTGAATTTTATTCATAACTGAAACATGGTTGGGCATAAATATAAATAATTCAGAAAATTTTCCTACAAATTACAGTGTGTTTCGTTGTGATAGTATTGGTATAAAAATGGCGGTGGCAACGAGGCGAAAAAGAAATTCAGTGTGCAAAATACGTGGCCGCGGGACGGTACAATTTGTGTTAAAATAGGAGAAACAGTTCATAAAATATCTACGCTGATACAGTTGTACAATCTATCTAAGTAAACTTATGACCTTCTGCATCCGTATTTGTTTATACCTGCTTATTTTTACTTAGATTTGGTTTGTTTTGGTAAATTGCAAAATCATTTCGATTGTTAATTGGTTCGACCTTTGTCGTTTGTTAAATTTATACACACTCGACAACGCTTGGCTAAAGATAAGTTCATTGACCTCCAATAATACCAGCTGATTACAAGATACTTTGTTTACATTATACTAAATTTTTCTTTTTTTTTATGTCTTCTTTATGTTTCATAGTGATCACGTGACCATTAGATCGTTAGTAACGCACTTTCAGGCATTTAAAGATTTTATTCTAACACGTAACTTCGACATCTTTGCTCTAAATGAGACTTGGTTATATGACAACAGTAATTAATTTTGTATTCAAGGATATGATTTAATCAGATGTACGTAGTGGCGGGGTTGGATTTTACGTTAAAACATTAGATGACATTAATATTAATAGTTTCCAGTTAGAACAATGTTGGGTAAAATTAACGCTTAACAAAATTAAGCTCATATTTGGTGTAATATATCGCCCCCTCACCCCACCCCCCTCAATGGATGTTGAGTTTCTTGATTACTTGGAATCTTCTATCTACTCTGTATTGTCGGAAGCCGATCATATTATTAGCGTTGGTGACATTAATATTAATTTATTATTTCTAAATAATTAATATATTTTTCATTTTTCATTTTTATTTATTTTATCTATTCCACACACAACAAACTACAGGATATGTCCTATTTACAAGTTTGTGAAGTACAATTACATTAATTACCTATTACATAAATCAGTTAGCATGAAGTAGTACATTTCGTAGCATAGAAATATTACAGTGAAAAAAATCAATTTGAGAATGAATGTTGAGACGCTACAAATATATAATTCAATACAAAGATGATAACATATAGCAAGGATTACGGTTAAGCAATACATTATAAAAATTACGTAAACCAAATTTTGCAACACAAATATCAATAACTTTTAAAATTTGTGGTAGATATAAATTAAAATAATGGAGTTCATAATTTCTCTGCGTTACTAAATGAGTTTGATCTTGATCAAATAATCATTGCACCAACTCGTATAATGTCTAACTCGGAAACACTAATATAAGTGTTGTTTGCGTCCTCTAAAGAGATTTTCACTGAGGTATGTGTTGCAGACATGCATCATTTAACTGATCATAAATCAATCTCATGCAAAATTAATCTGATTTATCCATCAAAGCGTCCGTCAGTACATAAGCAATACAGGGATCTGAGAAAATTAAACAGCCACAGCCTGCTAGGAGATCTTAACAACCTTGATTGGCACTATTTCTACACCTGCAGTGATATTAATGAAAAATTATATATTTTCAATAACATTATTTTAACACTTTTTGATGAGCATACGCTTATAAAAACAATTAAAATTCGCTACCCTCCTTCACCATGGATTCAGAATGTTGTCAAAATCATGATCAAGTTTAGGAATAATGCGTATTCATAGTTGAAGCGTACTAAATTGACTTTTCATTGGAATTATTGTAAAATGTTAAGAAATTTAGCTACTGATGCGATAAGGAGATAAGAGAAAGCTTATCTAGAATTTAAAGTCAGTAAAAGCAAAGGTAACAATATCTGGAAAGTTTTTAAAGAATTCAATATAAATATAATATCATAAATTCTAGAAAAGGTTATTCATTTTCAAATTTTTAATTATTTAAAAAACAATCATATACTGCCTCAATGTCAATCAGGTTTCAGATGCGGCTATAGCACGATAACAGCTCTCCAGAATATCATTGATGATATTATTATTAAAATCTATAATAAACGCATGGTACTTTTAGCACTCTTGGACTTTAGTAAAGCATTTGACACCCTGAACCACGAACTTCATCTCACGAAGTAACATTACATAGGCTTTAATAATAATAGCGTACAATTTATTCGCAGTTTTCTCTTTAGTCGTAATCAAGTGGTTAAAATTGACGAAAACACTTTTAGTTATGCTACTCTCATTAAGGGTCTGGCCCAGGGTTCCATTTTAGGGCCAGTTCTTTTTTTCAATTTATGAAAATATGAATAAATGAATTTTGTCGCGAAAAAATAAAGTAATCTTATCCAGCAGTTGGGTACTGTCAATTTATAATTACTGTGACACCATTTACGGTTCTTTCATCACCTCATACGACGCTAACAGAATTAAAAAAGTACAGAACTGCTGCATTAGATTTACATATGGTTTAAGTAGACGGGATCATGTCTCGTCCTATCTAAATGAACTAGACTGGTTGAATATGAAATAGACTAGAATGGTACATGTTGCATGTTCGGCGCACCGCTTGATTCAGAGTAAGTGTCTCCATAATAAATTATCAGTTCGTAACCAGCATCATCCACATAATTTTAGAAATAGACATCAACGTCATATTCCAAAACAATGTACCACTTTGTTTACAAGAAAATTCAGCTACGTTTTTCCATCCGTTCTTAATCAAATTCTATCCCAGTTATTATGCCATAAGCCATTTGTATTCTAAAAAAAAAATTAAAATATTACTGAGAGGTAATGTTTTCCTTTGAAGATTGCGTTAGAGGAGAATTTGTACACCGAATTAAATAATTTTCAATGTAAAACCAATCACTAAATCAACTGTAAAATATCGGTGATGATATTGTGATACTAATGTATTGTTATTGCCAATAACTTATTGGATATGTGTTGGATAATGTCCGATTGGAACCTCGGGACGCGTACTTTTATGTATGTATATCTCAGTACTAGGGGGATTGATAATGACCAATAAAATGGACAAACTGGGTGATGATTTGATTGAACACAAACTATTGTTAAAAATAAATAAGTTGTTACAGAAATATTGTAAAGTTTGAAAATGACGTTATATCTTTTGTATATTAACACGTTGACTGCCACGGCAATTTTCAGAATTCCGGTCTAAAAAGCCAATTTCATTTAATCATTTTATATTATTAAAAACTCTAATTATATTACATAGTAATCATCAAAAAGCATAGAAAATAAAAATATTCTTTTACTTCTTGATTTTGAATAAATTTTTTATAATTATATTTTCTGTTTATTTATTAATAAAATTTCTGTTCATGTAGCCAGCATTGATTTTTTGTTCTCTTCCCAGAAGCCATCTATCCATATTAGCACTGATATGTTACGAGTTTAATCGTAGCTGCGCGAAAATGGTAAGTAAACACAGTACGAGATAACTCGTAGTCGGCGTCCTAGCAAAGAACGCAATCTACGAGTTATCTCGTAGTTGGCAGTCAACGTGTTAATAAATATACATTACCAAATCGTTGTTGGCTCTGTATCACATCACACCTCATATATGAAATATTGATAAAGAATAAGAGCGTGGAAGTGTCGATAACGTAAAAGTGACGTCGTTACTTGTAACACGTTACTGAAAAACGTTACTTTTTTTCAAGTAACGGTAACGTGTTACTTTTTTTCGGATGTTACGGTAACGGTACTCGTTACTTTTTTTGTTTGCACATAACCGTAACAGTAACGCGTTATTTGAGTAGTAACGGTAACGCATTACTTTTTTAAAAGTAACTTTCAATGTCTGCATCTTCCTCGTTGAGTAATCTAATATGGATAGTTCATTTACATCTTGAGGGTGTGCAATTGTTTTGACATTTTTATAATAATCGTGGTAAATAATCTAGCAAACAAAGTAAATCTTTCTTTTTTAATGGATTTAAACAATTTTCCTCTGGGTTAAGAGTGTCTAGTGTTATGATCAGTGTGGAGTTCCTCTTGCTGACATCAAATACGATAAAAAGTACAAAAATATAATTAAATAAATAAATAAATATATCATTACGTCTTTTACCCATTACTGGGGGTGGCATTCTGCCTAAGCAGATCTCGGTAAGTGATATATTTTTCGCGTGAAGTGCGGTTACCAGCCGTCAAATATTGTTTGAATATTTGTAACAAATAATAGAATTATATTGTTTTATCCAGCTAATTACACATAGATTTTAAAGTTTTTTCTTTGCTAATTTGATTTTTCGACACATTTCATCGTTTCGGTATATTAAACAAAATCATGCAATTGCGAATTGAAGCAATAGTATAGGCACCGTTGTTAAATTTAGACTATGTGAGCCATAATATGTAAATATTATTTCTCTGATACCGTTTCACAAATCACTCATCGCAACCGTTCTATCGTACCCCTGTCCGCGCAATATTAATATTTATGTATTATTAAATTATCAATAATTGCAGATCGCGGTTATTTTTTTTCCGTAGCACCTTTGATAGGTATAAACAGTAAAAAAATTAAATCAATATCTACACGTAGAAGTGCGCAGAGTTTTTACTGGATACAAATTTTAAGATACTAATTGTGGGTTTTAGAGTATAATTTAAATATGTATATTCAAACTCAAATACATTAATAATTAAATGTGATATACTCGTTATACTATATATATTTTTATGAATGATTAGAAAATTTTTAATTGATATTTATTATTTTTACAATAACATTCCACGTTAAAGGGAACAATTTATTTTTTTTAATTCTTCTATTATTTCTTGCATGTCTATGTCTGTATAATATAAATATGTATACTCAAACTCATATCCATTAACAATGAAATGTGATATATTTGTATTTTTTTATATAATTCATTAGAAAATTTCAAATAAATATTCAATCTGGTCAATATTTCTTGTTTGAAAAACAACACAATATTTGTAAAATGCACCCTGTTCTTTGACATATATATTCCTGTAAGAAGAGAAAGAAGATCCTGCTCCGGTACATAACGTTGATTTGATTTATTATTTGAAACATTATATCTAAATGATGTTATACTGGAATCCGTACTTTCGCTTTCAGATGCGAACTGAATTTTAATTTTCTTTGAAATTTGACTGAAGTAATTTTAAACGTATTAAACATTCTTTTTGAAGTATGTATGCAACGAACAAAAATATTTTTTTAGAAATATTGTTTTAATAGTGTAATGATAGCTATTATTTATGATGATGAAGCTTTCTCCGATTGAGTGTGAACCATTATACGAGAGTTAAATAGATATTATATTTTCTTTCGACCATTCATCGGGAATTTAGACTTTTGGTCCAGATCTGGGTAAACCTGTAGGAGAGCTACTTCACCTTCGATTTCGCTGAAAATTTGTGAAAAGTTTCCTCTCAGCGAGCAGAATATAGGAAAAATACTAACAATTGGCGGTCGAAATTATTTGACCTTGAAATCGAAAAAAACACCAATAACCATGCCTAACCTAGTACAGAACGCATGATAACCAGAGAAATAGATAGGTCTTTCAACACTTTTCCTTATTTGCAATTTCTGGATTAAGCTAGACCAAGTGGTTTCAGGAACAAGTCCACCAGCTGATGTTCAGTCCTGATGTGTTCCACAACCAACATCTCTTTCTTGATCCGATCCCTGATGAACAGATACTTCCACTGTATGTGCTTCGTTCGGAAACGAAACTCCGGGGTTTTAAAGAGTTTCCATGCTGATTCGTTGTCTATTTTCAGGATAGGAAGAGCAGATATACCGATCAACTCTTTGAATAGTCGAGAACTCCAGATTGTCTCCTTTGAGCCAAGATTAGTCGCAACAATCTCTGCCTCACAGGTTGAATCAGCAACTAGCTCTTGGCGACGACTTAGCCAGGAAATAGCTGCACCTGCAAATTTTACCACCACTCCACTGGTTGAGCGCAAGGTGTCTGGACAGCCAGCAAAATATGCATCGCTGTAGCATTTGAGTAGGGCAATTTCAAATCAATGGTACCTGCGAGGTAGCGCATAACTCGCTTTACACGAACTACATCTTCTTCTGTGGGGCTCTCCAACCGACGTGAAAGAATGCTTACACTAAAATCTATGTGGAAACAGGTACCACTAGCTACCTCGAGTAGAACGCCATAGCTGAACGATAAGGGTGCTTTCCCTGACAGTAAGCTTCTCCATGGGGGTGAGAACCGGGTTGCATCCAAGCATATTGAACCGAGCAAGGATTGGCTTACCATGATGTTACCGTCACATTAAAGTTCGAGGAAGAATAAAAGTTCTTTGGTAACAATATCAAATCGAGAGCGTAATTTGGTCAATAAATGAGTTTATTTCAGATTGACTGGTTGCTGCCACGAGTCCATTTTCGACGTAGAGTACGACAATTATTTTTCCGGTTTGAGTATGTAAAATATAGACGCAAGGATCTTCACGGCTCTGTTGGAATCCTAAAGCATTCATAAAGTCGTCGAATTTCTTATTCCAACAACGTATGGGGCCTGCTTGAGGCCATATAAGCTTCGCTTGAGACGACATACACGACTTGTGCCATCAGCATATACCTCAGCCTGCTTCATGAAGATCTCATCCTCAATGTCACCATACAAGAACGCAGTTGATACGTCGAACTGCCGAAGAACCATCTTTTCAACAGCTGCAATGGACAGCAAAGTTCGAATTACTTCCAAGCGAGCAACTGGACTGAAAGTATCTGCGTAGTCAATACCTGCCCGTTCAGCGCATCCCTTGATGACCAGTCTTGCTCGATATTTGTCAATACTTCCGTCAGGATTACGCTTGACACGATAGACCCACTTATAGTTGATGGTTTTCTTTCCGGGAGGCAGTTCAGTCAATTCCCATGCATTGTTCTTACCCATAGATTTAATTTCAAGGTCCATGGCTGATTTCCAATCATCGCCATTTTCAGATTGGATAGCTTCATTGAAAGTTTTAGGTTCGTCTTCCGTAAGAAACACTTCTGCAAAGTTGGTTATGTCGTAGTCAATCATCCATGCAGAACGCTTCCTTTCCCGACTGCAAATTCTTGGTAGCTGCATAGATTAGTCAACAGAATTCACCACTGGTCGTTCGTAGCAGCCAGGTGACATCACTGCTGATTGAAATCAACGCAACACGGGTATCAGACACAGCAACATGGGGGCCTTTTGATTTACTAGAATCACCCAGCGCAGTTGTTGCGCTAGAACCACCAGCACCCGCCGGATACGGAGGCTTCCCATCGGCTTTCCATTTAGCACATTGACGGATTCAGTGGCCTTTTGTTTTGCAGTACATACAAGTTGTATTATTAGCCTTCATCTTCTGCTGATTACTATTGTTTGTAGCACTAAGAACATCACCAGACTTTGACATAAGTAGGTAGCCTGACTTAAAAGCCTCAAAACGTTTAGGCAAGATGTGCAAAATTTTTGAAACATACAACAGTTCTAGAAACTTTCCAACTGTTTTAATAGTAAGTGTCTTCAAACTAGCCGCAAACTCACGATGTTAATTTTTTACGCGAGATAGCACAATTCATCCCATATCATGCCAAAAAAATCAAGACACTGGCGAAACAATTGATCTTCGGCTTTGTTATCGAATTGTCCAACCAAAATGTCCCATGCCTCCTTAGCCGATAGCTCACCAGATATACGTTGGTGTAGATCATCACTTACACACTGAGAAATGACGATCTTTGCCTGAGCTGCAGATTTGTTGAATGCGTCAAGTACTATTTTCTCATCTTTCGTCGGTGGTTCAGAAAGTATAGGTTTCTTTCTCTTTCCCTCACCGATATCAACCGCATCAAACAATTGCAGTACACCCATAACTCGATCTTTCCATGTAGGCCAATCTTCTGCTCCTTTCAGTGGTTTAATACTCTTTATATATTTCAGTTTTAGAGCTGGACGAACTCGAACGTACGGCAAAAAGTATATTAAAAACACTCGAGTTATACGGGGACTGGAGTGTGAAAAACAAAACACTTCGGTGGACAACACATAGCACATTTATTATAACTCTAACAAAGATAACTGATGACTGTCTGACCGACTGTTGACTACTGAACGACTGATAAACGACTTGAACGACTGATTGCGACTGATGATCGACGATAACTGGCCGGTAACTGCCGATGGCGACTCATAAACGGCTGCCAGAGGGCGCGCAAGCCAGCTGACTGCTGCTTGGCCCACGCAGGGGCGGACTTCGCCACAAACGCGGCAAACGGCCAAACATGCTGCCCACCTTGGAGCATAGGCGACAATATTTATTCTGTGGCGTGGAACGAGCAGGATCGGCAAATAACGAAGCAGAGGATCCTGGAGGCCGGTCCTGCGCTGCCCACCGTGAAGCGGGGCGGGCGAGTGGCTGCGGCTAGGCGACGTTGTGCTGGGCAGCTGGGCTGCTGCGCCCGGCTCTGGGGTTAACGGTTCGGCCGGCAGTGGGCTGAGCTGTGTGACCAGGCGGCGGAACTCGGTGGCGGCGGTCTTGACCGTGACCACGCGCACTAAGCCGTCTCGGCCAGGGTGGATGGCCGTCACGCGACCTAGGGACCACTTCCCTGGCGGCAGGAAGGGATTCCACACGAGTACCATTTGACCGACGACGAAGTTGACGTCAACGCCGCGTCAACGGGTTCATTGTTGCAGATGGTTGAGGTACTGGGTGCTCCATTTGCGCCAGAAGTGTTGTTGCAGCTACTGGACAAGGCGCCACCTGGAACAGAGGGAACGATGTGGTTTCGTGGAGCGGAGGTTCGGGTACTGTAAGGAGGGAGAAACCGGCGAAGAAGTGCGCTGGGGTCAGCGCTGAGATGTCTGAGATGTCCGACGAGGTCGGGAGCAGCGGTCTGGAGTTGAAGCACGCTTCTACCTGCGCCGGGACGGTGGCTAACTCTTCGTACGTGAGCGTCTGGTAGCCGATGGTCTTCCTCAGCAGTCCTTTGGCGGACTCGACGCCAGCCTCCCAGAGGCCGCCGAAGTGAGGTGAGGCAGGTGGAATGAATCTCCTGTGAGTACCTGAATCAGCCAATACTCGGGAGGTGGTTCCGTTGTCCGACAGCATCTCGGAGCATATTCCCCTTCGGGCGGTGAAGCGACGGAAGGCAGCTAAGAACGTGGCGATGCTCAGGTCACTGACGAACTCGATATGGATCGCCTTTGTTTTGAGGCAGACGAACAACGCTATGTACGTCTTGTGGCATGGGTGACCTCGTCCTGGACAGGTCCTGCAGCTGATTGGCCCGACGAAGTCACCCCCTGCGCGTTCGAAGGGTGGACCTGCTGCCACTCGGGCGGCTGGAAGTTGCCCCATCAGTTGGCGGCCTAGAGCAGCACGCTGTCGACTGCAGGTTACGCAGCGACGCAGCTCAAACTTCGCCAGAGCCTGCCCGTGGACGATCCATACGTTCTTCCTCAGGAAGCTGGTGGTGAGGGCGAGGTCACTGTGGAGGACCGAGACGTGTGCGTACCGCACGAAGAGACGGCTCAGCGGGGACCCTTTGGGCAGGATTGGCGGATGTTGGACCAGGCGAACAGGAGACAGCGGTAGCGAAGCGAGTTACCTTGCGGACGTGGAGCAGGAGGCGTACCAACAACAGAGCAGCGCGTGTGCGTGGGTGCGTTCTTGGACTTGGCAATCAGGATGAAGGAGCGCGTCTCCCCACTAGGCTCAGTGACGCGCGAGTAGACGACTGCGGCGTATGCGCGCTGAGACGCATCTGCGAAGCCGTGGAGTTCGCATTGGACTTCGTCTCCGGAGGCGCACGTCCTACGCGGGATGGAGATGTCCTGCAGATAATGCAGATCTCCCTGGAAGTCGTTCCAGCGGAGCTGGAGGGTTGCGGCAAGCGGGTCGTCCCAACCGCACTTCGCCAGCCACAGATCTTGCAAGAGGATCTTGGCCACCACGGTGACGAGCGCGATCCATCCCATCGGGTGTGACAGCTGCGACCGTTGAGGGGGTCGAACTCGCAACATCGGAAGAGGAACTCGTCCCTGGCGGGGCTCCACCAGATGCCCAGCATCTTACTGGACTCATTGATACTACTATTGATAATCACGTATTTCCAGGATTCAAAAGTATAAATTTTTAGGATTGGTAATTGATGATACTTTAAATTGGAAATCACAAATTGAAAGTGTAACTGCGAAATTCAATTCGACATGTTACCAGTTTCGACATTTATCCACTATTCTCACTAGAAGTCAATCGTATATTATTATGCCAAAGTTGAGTCTTTACTGCGTTATGGAATTTGCCTCTGGGGTGGTGCCTCCTCGGTTCTTGGTGTTTTTGTATGCCAAAAGAGAATTCTCCGTATAATTGCGAATGTCTCACGTTATTCTTCATGTAGATCTCTTTTTTTTAAATACAATATTTTAACAGTTACAGGACTGTATATATATATATATATATATATATATATATATATATATATATATATATATATATATATATATATATGAGGTATGCAAATTTATAGTGTCTAATAAATCGTCTTTTGATTTAAATGCGGACATTCACGGGATAAATACACGACAAAAAACAATTTTCATATATCTAGAACTACATATAAAAATGTTAGAAATGCACCTCACGTTTTAGGGCTTCATATTTATAATAAGCTTCCAACAGAAATTAAATCTTGTGAAACTTTAAAACAATTTCTTAAAAAACTAAAGATATTTTTGATGGAAAACTCATTTTATAACTTATAAGAGTATTGTGATCTAAAAACATAATTTTTCCTATACCTTTGTCTCTGTCGGGATCTCTGACTGCATTATTGCTCTGTATATTGGTCGTATATTGTGTCTACATTATATATTTTTATATTTATATTTTTTTTTATATATTTTTTTGACGATTTCTGTACATGTTTTGTACTGTGTCTCCAGAAATAAAATTATTATTATTATTATTATTATTGAGCCTGATCCTTCTGCGCCGGGCCAGGGGGCTCCGCGGCATTGGTCGAATCTGGTGGCAGATCCGCGAGGTTTGCTGTCCACTTGGCTAGTTCTAGTTACCCACTCGCCAGGAGAGCTATGAGTTGGTCACGGCGTGCGATGCACCAGCAGGGACTGAACGGATTGGGAGCGATTGTCACCGTGCTCTGCAGCGAAGCGTCGGGGTAGGCGCACTATGAAGCGCCCAGTCTCGTCTTGTGAGTAGGTGGACTGGAATTGTTGCTCATAGTTTTCATCCTCTGGGTGTAGGGACGCCTCCGGAGCGGAAACCTCTTTCGACTCCCAGAAGCGTTGTACAGCTTGTTTCAGGCCGTCTGTGACCTGGCAACGAAACGTGGATACCTGGTTGGCGGGCGTGGACACGACGCCAGTCAGTATCCAGCCGAGGGCGGTGTTCAGAGCCACCACAGGGTGGCCAGGCACTTTGAAGATGCCGTGGCGGATCAGGAGACCGAAGACATCGGCGCCGAGCAGCAGGCCGATCTTCTGCGCTCGATAGTACTCCGATGCGGCGAGGTCCAGGCCGCGCAGGAGCTCGGGGTCGATTGGCGCGGCGGACTCGACCGGTACTTCGCTGGAGAAACGTGGAAGCACGTACGCTCGCACGCTGAAGTGCTCGCTTGGAGTGGATGCTGATTCGAACCAGAGATCGGTGTGGAAGGATGCGTGCGCTAACTTGACGGCGCCCACTCCCACTACGGACAGAGAGGAGCGGGGCCTGGGTAAGCCTAGGCGCTGGACGACATCCTCTGAAGCAAACGAAACTTCCGAGACTGAATCTAGCAGGGCGCGCGTTTGAAGTCTCCGTGCGGCGACAGGACGGAGACCAGAGCTGTGGTCATCAGGGTTGACGCGCTGGGGGAGCTTCAGGAATGCGACCCGCGTCCGGATCGCCATTCCGAACCGGCAAAGCAGCATTGAATGAATCATGCAGCAGCGTGTTGTGGGACTGCTTTGCAGGACTGGTAGGTCCTCTGCGACGGACACTGCTTCCTGGAATGTGTCCCAAGGCAATTGAAGCAGAGTTGGTGCCTCTTCACCGCAGACAAACGGTCCGGCGGGCTCATCTGGCGAAGGGCAGGACATTGGAAGTGGGCGTGCGACTCCCGACACAAGAGGCACCCTTTGGATGGCGGCGAGCTCCGCGTCGACGTCTGATGCGTGCGACTCGACTTCACGAGTTGGGGGCTCTGGATTGACGTGGAGGTGGTGGCAGTGCCTGGTGCAATCATCTCCAGCGCGCGAACTCGAGCGTCTAGGAAAGCCTCGAGTTCGGCTCGGGTGGCGAGGTCAGGTGCGTGCGTCGGGTCAACGAGAAACCTCTGGGTGTCCAGGCTGTTGAGGTGGAGCTCCCAGTTCCGACGCGAGGTGGCGTCAAGGTGGTTCAGCAGGACCTGGACGATGACATCGTCCCAGTGCTCGACCGGGCGGCTGAGATGCTGTAGAGCGCGCAGCTCCTCGCGCGCACGGTCTAGGAGGGCGCGCAAGTCGGTGGCGGAGTTGGAGCGAACTTGCTCCAAAGCCAAGAACGCCGTCAAATTCGCTCGGACCAACAGGCGCTTGTTCGCGTAACGCGAACACATCGTCGCCCAGGTGGGTGCGAAGTTGTCTGAAATGCTACTCACGTTTCGCTCGAGGAGGGCGGCCTCTCCCTTGAGACACCGTTTCAGCAGGATCAGCTTCTGCACGGCGGGCACGTCGGAGCGGTTCACCACGAGGCCCTCAAAGGCGTCGCGGAACGCTTCCCATTTCAGGTAGGAGCCAGTGAACTCTGGCAGCGGCACCTGCGGAAGTGGAGGTAATGCCTCACGGGCCGCTGGAGCGGCTGGCGGGCAGACCGGAGGCGTGTCTGGTGGCGGCGCTGGCAGCATCTCCCGCAGTTTCTCGTCCCCCTGATGGTAGACCAGAGCGGTTGCTGTAAGGGGGTCGCTTCCAAGGTATTCCGTAGCTTCCTCGTCTGCTTTGCATACAGCTGCTCGCAGTTGGCACGGTAGTCGGCCCAGTAGGTTGCCAGGGCTGCCCTGTAGCTTTCGATCAGCCTTTCGGAGGGTTCGGTACCAGCTTGAGCTATAAGTGCGGTCACCTGGGTCGGGAGCTCCTTGATGCTACGACCAGGATTGCTTGTAACTTGAGCAGCTTCAAGGCCATTGTGCAAGCTGATTTCGTACGTTGATGGACGTGACTGGACAAGACTGGACCAGATCAGTCGTGGAATCGCAGAGAAACTGCTACCGTGAAAGAAGATGGCGGCTTCCGGTTCGCGGGCCACGAGCGCACGGCGTACAGGTATCGCGGTAGCCTTCTCGGAAGGTCGTGACTTGGAGGAACACGCGAGAGACACTGAACAACACTTCCTAATTACACGACACTCACTGAACATCTAAAGGTTTCCCTGGTTTCGGCACCAAATTTATGTATGCGCGTATAATTCGAGGAAGTGAGTGGATGGGGACGGGAGTGTGAAAAACAAAACACTTCGGTGGACAACACCTAACACATTTATTATAACTCTAACAAAGATAACTGATGACTGCCTGAACGACTGATAAACGACGTGAACGACTGATTGCGACTGATGATCGACGATAACTGCCCGGTAACTGCCGATGGCGACTCATAAACGGCTGCCAGAGAGCGCGCGAGCCAGCTGACCGCTGCTTGGCCCACGCAGTGACGGACTTCGCCACAAACGCGGAAAACACCCAAACAACTATACTAAAACTACGAAGTACATCAAAACTAAGACGTAATAATTAACATCAAATGAAATCATAATTAAATAAATTCAATAAAAACTGCCAAACTAACGCGAATCCTATACAACGCAAGCTAAAACCGAAACAGAATGGAACAAATACGGCGGCCACTGCTGTAGCCAATGAAAATGAAGACCTCCATTGGCTTCACTATCTTTATAGGCATTCTAGCTCTCCCTAGAGTAAATATGGCGGCCAGAGTCGTATGTTTTCACTCTCAGTGATAGGCATTCTAGCTCCCCATTTAGATGTAACCTACGTCCTCGTGTACCATACAATGTTTGGGTATTGCAGGTTACTAAGTAGAAGCGGTTGGCTTCTTCCTTGGGCGACCTCTTCTTCTGAGTGATCGAAGTGGCTCAGGGTCTAGTTTGGGTCTGTTTGTTGGAAACAAAGGAAGTTAGTGGAGAACTGTGATAAAGCGTCTCGGTGTACCATAGCACAGTATCGTCTCGTTGATTAAGTAGCGGGCGTAGGATTCGGCAGTGGCGTCAACCAACGATATCTCTATCCAACGCGTAGCAGTATCTATCACTGCGAAGATCCAACGGTGACCCTTGTCAGTCGTTTGGAGCGACTTCAAACCCTGATGGCTTGTGATTACAAAGCTCTAAGCGCTGACAATCAACACATTCTTTAATATGTTTTGTTACAAAGCGACGAATGTTTGGCCAATAATATCGACTTTATATTTTCTGTATTATTCTTTAGATGCCATGGTATCTCCGCTGACAGTGAACCATAATACTTGTATAAAATGTTGGATATTTGGGACCCGGTACAAGACTGCGTGTTGCATAATGTAGTCTAATTTAGACCTTCTAACAGCATCATTACTGTAGTGTGATTTAAATCAGTATCTTCTAACTGGTTGTTTCGGATGTCCATCGTGTTAGTAACTGTTAGGTTTACACCAGCAAAGCCTACATCCACGACGTTTTCAAGCGTTGGCAGACGAGATAACGTGTCAGAAACAGCATTAGATTTTCCTGGCGTATAGGAAATGTTTAGATCATACGCATGACGAGTTAGCGCTCACTTGGCAAGACAATCAGTTGGTAATCTGAGAGACAGTAACCAGCGCAGTGTCTGATAATCACTGATTACATGGATTTGCGCAGTCGCAATGTATCCACAGAATTTGTTAGTTGCCCACACGACAGCCAATGCCTCACATTCTGACGTACACTAGTTACGTTCTATTTCAGACAACAACAGACTGGAATATTCAATCGGTTTTTGTTAATCTTGCTCCCTCTGGAGTCAGACTGCTCCTAATGCATAAGCGCTTGCTTCAGTGTAAAAAATGGCTGACTGTAATCTGCTTGTCGTAGTACAAGCGCAGATGTCAGTAGTACCTTTGTGAAGACTTCTGCTTCTGCTAAGCCCCAGTTCCAGGAAACGTTATTTCTTCATGTCAGGTAAGTCAGCGGACGGGCAACTTCTGCATAGTTGTAATGATTTTCGTAAATATTACCCGCCATTCACGCCTGAAACTCAGGTAACTGATTAATCAATTATTTTTTAGTTGGTGTTGTTTGTTAGTTCATTTTTTGCCACGTGAATGGGAACAGTAAGTCGTGGTTTTTGACACGAGACACAGGAGATTGTCTTTAGAGTCCATGAGTACCGGTACCGTCCTTGGATGCAGATCAAAATCTTGTTAGTTAGTCGGGCATGTTGGATGAAGATTGAGATGAGATCACATAATATCGCCATGAAGACTGCATTTTGAGCATTTTACTAATTTAAATTAGTTTATTTTTGATTTTTGTTCATTGTGAGTCAGCACATTTTGTGTCTCCTTTGAGGTTAACTGAACGTAGTCACTCATTTTAGTAAAATAGTAGAAACAGAAGCTTATCCTCAACGTGGTCATTACAAGTTTCAATGAACTTCTAATTTTAATTTAGATAGCTTTCCAGCGTACACCTCAAAACTGTAACTTATCATTCTTAGTTTCAAATCGTTTTGGGGGTTGTTATTTCTTTGAATTGTGTGAAGGATTTAAATTTTAAATTTGTGACAAATACATGATTCACGTGTATGAACCACGTGTTAGTACGATATAGTTTTTTATTTGTTGATACTCATTTCTGGCCACCATTTTAATTCCAGTCCCTCTTCATGCCTTTCACCCCTCCCCATTTTTAACTGAGCGAATATGTGTGAGAAGTGGTTGAGACCCGACAGTTTCGGACAGTTTAGGAGTCCTCATATTTTTGAGACTTTTTCTGGTAGGACAAAAAAGTTACTTCATTTTTTTGGGAACATTCTGTGTTTACTTTGTGATATTTGATTAGATATTAAGTTTTAGTGATATTTAGTTTAAGTTATGTTTGGTTTGGTTTGACTCGTGTTGCTGTTGAGCACTTTTGGAATTGTTGTTCTCAAAGCCAAGCCGTAATAAAGCAACAAAGCCTGTTTACTAGTATTTTTTACTTACTTCCGGTCCGGCCTCCCTATTTCAACATCTCTTTTCTTCCATAGATCACTTCATTATCATCTACATTCCTACTTTTTTTTATCTTCTACATTCGCTTGCGTACCAGTATCAATTTTGAAAATTATATATTTGTAATTAGATTTCGAGATGTTTTGTTTGTAAATGATTTTGTGATATTTTTGCTTTTTGTATTTGAGCTTTAATTGTTTGGAGTTGCTTTGTACGCTCTGCGATTATTTTGATAAGAGTTAGGACAGTTGCTTGCTGTACAATTTCTTGTTTCAGAATTACATCAGCTCGGGATACTAGTCTGAGTTGCTTGAGAGGAGGTGATAGTAAGATACTCCAATTTAACATCATCAGATGCCCCGATTTAACGACTATCGAGGAAGGTGACCATACTCAAAGCGGTTGGTTATTCCGACCATTTGCCAAGGCGTCCAAAACCAGATTCAGCCCGAAATTCTTATTGTTGGACAAATCTTGACAACAAAAGATAAAACTGGTGTCAAATACTTTATTTTTCATAAATATTTTACAATATTATCTCAACTAATTATTATATTTTTTTAACCACTTTTCAAAAACTGACATGACATTATTGTTTTTTATTATTATTAAGCCAACTCTTCAAAATTAAACATTCGTTATTTCATATTAAATGTCAAACATTCAACACTTGTTGTACCTGCCCTCCAGCCGTAGCGCGTGCCTTAAACGACCCTAACGTCTACCTTTTCCTCTCTTGGGAGTCAGAGGAAGAGGAGATTAGTTAGCTATATCTTCTACACGAGCAGCATACTTTTGGAACCATCCATATTTTGATATCTAAGTTAAGTTCCAGGCTTATGTTGTTTATTTTTGTAATATTAGACTTGGTTTTAAGAGTTCAAATTAAATTTAACTATTTTATACTAATTGGTTCAGCTTTAAGCATTTCATACTTTGTGTCCCTAGTTCCTAGCTCACTAGATTGTCCTTTCTTTCTTTTCGAGCTAGGCGGTGCTTCTCCGGAACATACGCCCAGCACCGCTGAACATCGCTACCCAGGTAACTGTATATGTGGTGTTTCTATTGTTTTATGTAAGCCGAAAAGCACTGAGTTTGTTATGTAGCGCGCCAAAAGTAATAGAAGCATTACATAGTTAGTAATAAATTTCCAAAACAATAATGCGGTTTGTATGAAAGGCAACAATTCTTTTACATTCTTGGGTTCTGTTTACGATTGCAGCAATCTTGTCAGGATCAAATGCGATACCATAATTGGTGATAACATGTCCTACTCGCCGGAAATTTTCCAAATGCTATTCAAAGGTTTCTGAGATGATTATCAAATCATCTAAGTAGGTAAAAACTACAATGTCATGAAGACCTCTTCTCAATTAATCGATAAGGCGTTGGAAGCTTGAGAGCGTGTTGCGTAGGCCGAACGTCATTCTCTTGAAACGAAAATTCCCTACGAAACTTGTGAAGGCAGTCTTGCCTCTATCTTCCTGGCGTACGGGAACTTCCCAGTATTCAGAACGCAAGTCAAGTGTAGTCATGCAAGCAGATATTTTGGTAAAGTGCAGCAGATTGTCGACTCTTGGCAGTGGGTAGCGGTCTGGCACAGTTACACTATTGAACTTGCGATATTCCACACAAGCGCAACTACTATTTTTCTTGGGTACTATTACTAACGGTGCTGCATACGATGACTCATTCTTCAATGATAATATTTGCTACCATATTCTCTAGTTCTTACTCAAGGAATTATTTTTTAGCCGGCGGCAGTCTGTACGACGGAACTGCGATAAGCGTGTCACCGGTTACCTTGATCACGAGTTCGGCAAACGTAGTAGGTTCATTTGATTCTGAAAACACATCTACGTACTTCGTCAGCAGTGAATTCATTTGTTGGTTTTGAGACATGTCGAGATGCTTTACTTTATCTTCACGCAGTGTTACTTCAACTATTTGTATATTATTACTTACTTTAACTGGTTTGCATCCTTCTGTAAAATTTGTGTATTTTGTTTTAAGCTCATCGTTAAAAACCATTCTTCTTTAACTAGATCCATTTTGGCTTTTCTTATAAATTTTTACAGGTATGGCAATGAATGTGATTGGCATCTTCCGATTTTTCAACAGTAATTCAAAATCAAACAGTTTTGCTAATACTGTACGTGACTTTCCATCAGCTAACTTCGTTTCCAAAGTTGTTTCTAAGTATGGATTTTTAATTTTAAGGATAGCGTAAAGTTGTGAACCTGCTGTGGTTCCTCTTCATCTAGTATCAACACACGCAATGTTAGTCAGACCAACAAATTGGATATAAACTTTTAGTCTACTGGTGTAGGGAAAAGCGCAGGTTTTGATGGCACTAAAATCAAACAAATCATTAGTAACTAATTCAGATGACTGTTTACGAGAGGAACAGTTCGAGCAGTTGCTTCAGATGAACCCAGATGTACCACAGTCAAAACACTTCAACTGTGCTCTTTTATCATGTGCTACTCCACTATAATAATAATAATAATAATAAATTTATTGGTCACATATTTATATACAATTTATGACAAGTCGGGCAGAACATAATAAAATAAAATTAGACAGCAAGAGCTGTAAAAATAAAAATTAAAGATACAGAGCATTACTTGAGCAATTCAAAAATTCTTCTAGAGAGTAGAAGCAATATTCTTGCAGAAAATGTTTCAATTTTAATTTAAATGTTTTAGTATCCAATGTAGTTAACGAGATTGGTAAATGATTAAATAGATCTAGGTTTACTGAATTTCTGATTCTTGATATTTTATCATTCGATGATATTTTATCATTCGATGAAATTTTATCCTTGTCCTTTTCTTTAATTGGTGTCTCATCAGGTAATACTTTTTCTATTTGCTTTTCTTTCTCTGCATTCTCGGAATTGTTGGATTCTTTGTCTTTTTTCTCCATTATTGTATGTATACAGATGGCCGTTTTCAACCAGTTTTTTTTTTTTAATTTTAGTTATAGCCAATATACCTAAATCCTCTTTATTGATTTCATATAACAGTTCACATTATTTCTTATTTATACTTCCGATGATCCATGTTGCTAGCTTCCAAGTTTCATTGTTTTTGATTTTGTTTTTGCAGTTTTTTATGCTTTGCCGTTTCAGTTGTTCAACCCTGATTGTTATTTCCGTGAATATCTGTCTTGTTTTCCCAAGTTGTCTTTAATTGTTCATTTTTATTTACCTTTTTCCTTTCTTGTTATTACCACGATGTTATCTTGTTTATTATTTCTCTAGTTGTCTTACGTCTTCGCTTTCTTAATTCCTATTCTAGCATTTGTTGTTTATCAATATTTTATCGTACCCTACTTTGACCGAATATTCATTAGCTTTCGTTGGTTGCTTAGTTTCTTTTGAATTTTGGTTTCCTTTTTTGTTAGATCGTTGCTCATGTAGATTCTAGTTCATGATAGTTTTTTTTTGGTTTTCATCATATTTGAAATAAGAATTTGCTTGCAATGCAAAACACACAAACTGTTAAAAAGTTATCTTAACAAAATATTCAATATATAAAACACCATTAGTATTTCATAGTTATCGAAACTTAAGGGCCTATAAAGTAATGTAATATTTTATATCGGAAACTATGTAACGTAATATTTCTGCGTAATAGAAATACTTCGGCTGGTGTCGGAGCTAGTCAAAATTATCTATCATCTGTCATAATTCAGTTAATTAATTAATACTTTAATTATAATATATATATATATATATATATATATATATATATATATATATATATATATATATATATATATATATATATATATATATATATGCTACCTTCATAAAAGAAAACAATGGTTGAAGGTAATTTAATAGAGTTAGTGGAATAAAATGAGTTTCTGTTTAATAAATCATTAAAAGATAATTTGAAAAATAGACAATTCAGATATCAGCTATCACGACATTGCAAACAACGGTGACACAAATAATAACTTCTATTCTTCCAACTTTTTAAAATAAAATTTACTACAAATATTACGTTTGAAATTTCGGTAATTGTTAAATATAATTTTTTTGTTGAATTAAGTTACGATGAACATAATTTATTTAAATATTCAATTTATGAAACGCCATATAGTATTTCATAGTTATCGTAACTTAAAGGCTTATAAAGTAACGTAACTTTTGATATTACCAAATTTTATATCGTAAGTAAATTATCTGCGTAATCGGAATACTTCAACTGGTGTCAGAACTGGTCTGTCTGTCATAATTCAATTGATTAATTTTTTTTGCTACCATAAAAAAAAAAGAAAAATTGGATGAAAATAAAACAATAGGTTTAGTGGATTAAAATGCAATTCTGTTTAAAAAAATATTAAAAGATTTTAAAAATAATTTGAAAAAGAAACTTGTTTAGCAAAAATTGCTCATATATCAGCTATTATGACACAGGAAATACACGGTAAAAAGGTTTTGTTGGAGATAATACAATATTAGTAACTACAGCAAATAATTTTAGTAGAAATTTGGACAACAAAAAAATTTACCATGGCAGCAAATTTTTTTTGTAAGAGATTTTTAGCTCGTGTAAAAAATTAAATGAGTTAAATGGAATAATTATTATACGTTGTACCAACTATTTGGATTAGTAGCATACAAATAATTAATATCTGACAGCGAAGCTAACATAATTTTGCTACTATAAAATAATAAAATTAGCTGCCTCAGCAAAATACTTTTTAGTTGAATTTAGGAATATTTAAATAAAATATACATTTATATTATTCTTACAAAATTATATTTTTATAACATTTATACATGAAAAAAAAAATTTACATTCAGTAGCTATAAATTCTATAAAAGAGTAACGAAGTTAGAATTAATCTTTAAAATGCAGTTAGTGTACATAATAAATTACCGTACTGAAACAAAATAATAATTTTCCTTAACCTTAACACTTGTACATGAATTATAATGCAATAAGTCCTTAACAGAAATACAAAACATATTCATGTCTTGCTGTGTATAACATTACACGTGTATATTAAAACTAACATTTAAAAGTGAAAAACATACAAAAAAAATCTGAATTTTGATTTATGAAAATACTTTCAATTACACAAAATTGTGGTGCTAAGTTTTCAGCATGTGTATTTAAAATTATACCTGGTTTGTATTCTGTCCCATTCATATTAATCCAATTTATGAAAATTCTATATGTATCTAAATTAGGAATATTCGAATTATGTTTACGATAAAAATCGAGTTTAGCTTTATAATCAAAAATTGATGGACTAATTGAAATATTTTGAACTAGTCCTACTTTGCTTAGAAACCTGTTATTCAATTTGAGTTGATTTTTTAAAGCAACTATAGTTTTGCAAATTATATAAAAACAATATTAGATGAAAATAATATTTCATTAAGCACAAGCACAAGGATACGATGTGCTGCTGTAATGAGTGGTCATTTAGGTGGCGTACAAAATCATATTAAAAGTATTGTTCCGCAAGCAATATATATTCATTGTTTTAACTATAAATTAAATTTAGTTGTTGATTGTTGCAAACATTTGAAAAAGTCGGCTATTTTTTTTTCTAATCTTGAAAAATTATATACATTTATGTCAAACTCTACAATTCATCCTTTATTTTTAAATACGCAAAAACAAATTTATCCTACAAAACAGGCTCGACAATTAAAAAGGATATGTGATACGCGACGGACGGTTTAGTTCAGAGCATGTGAGACTGTTTTAAATACAATTGAATCTATTTTTGTAACATTAAACAATCTTATTTCTAAAACTGATTTAAAAAAGGATAGAAGATGTAAAGCAAAAGATTTACTTTTAAAAATTGATAAAGAATTTATTGTTTTACTGCTTATTTTTACAAAAACTTTAAAATTAGTTAGAACTGTATCTAATTATTTCCAATCCCCTGATATGAATTATGTAAAAGATTTAAATTTAGTTCAAGAAACAATTAATGAATTTCAAAACTTACGAAACAATGATAATGAATGGAATTCTATATGAAAATCTGCAAATAATATTTTTTTGTCTCTTGGTTTAGATTAAACAGACTTTTTTGACAAACCAAAAAGAATGAAATCTATTCCAAAAAGGTTACAAGAGTTTATAGTAGATTGTAAAATAGATGATTCTGTCGACATAGAAGTAAAAATTGAGAAAGATGTTGTCAAACTTAAGTTACATACATCCCTATACTAGATAATATTATAATTGAATTACAAGAAAAATTTACAAAAAAATGATACTATTTTAAAATCATTACAAGCTTTTGACCGCACGGATGATTTATTCCTCAATAAAATTCATTTAAGTAAATTAGCAGGACAATATAACATGTTGTGATTGCTTAGACTCACAAATAACGCTAGTAAAAAAACTTTTCTGTAGGGAGGGAAATAAAAATATTAAATCACTCATGGAGTTTCTGCCATTCGTTGAACAAGCATATGAATGCCTTTATATTTTGGTAAAAATTTGTATTTTAATGCCTGTATCAACAGCTTCTTGTGAAAGATAATTTTAAATTAAAAGTTATTTATGAACAAGAATGACAAACGAAAGATTAAACAACATTAGTATATTAAGTGTAGAAAAAGACATATCAAAATTAATAGACCTTTTTCTTTGTTTTATTTTTAAAGAATATGCTTGTTTTTGTTTATTATTTATACAATAGAATCTCCTACATCACGCGCTAACTCGTTTCGTGTTGTAAAAGATTCGTGCAGTAGGAGATGCTCGACTGTATTATAGCACGTTACAATAAGAAGCACCGATTTTTTGTGATTTCACGTGTTATATTTAAGATTTTTGCCGTGTTGTAATAGACTGATGTGAGTCGTAAATTTAGTTGGGGTGTTGCAGGAGAGCATGCTATAAGAGATTCTACTCTATATTATATTTATATTTGTTTGGTACGAAATAAATTTAATATTGACAACATTGTTATTTATTATTAAAATGATAAAAGCTGTATTGAAGCGTTTTCATTGGTCACTTTTTCGCGTAAATAAGAGAAATGTGCGGTGAATAACGTAATTAACTTCATTGAATTGTTAGTGGATGTCATAATCGTTTAGTTTTATTAGACGTTGCTTCCCAGAAAATAAATAATCGGTGTACAACCCTAAAAAAGTCTTTTCTGCAGCAAATAAAATCCCAAATATCATAGATAAGAGAAAAGACACCAAATACGAGAACTAGTGTAAATTATTCTCTAACGTCATCGTTATTTCAAACTGTCATACTTATATGTTATATATAGTGTGTTTCAGGACTAGTTTATTTCTGAAGTCATTTTGAATACAATTTAAACATAGATCCTATTTTTGTCTTACGAAATTACAATGGGTTAAAGTTTGGTAAACTGTAGAAAATTTAAAATAAATTGCGAAATGGCAGACTCGATGACAAAATGTTGGCGTTGTGTTGCTCGGACGCCAACGGTCGAATAGCGGTGCCGGAGATTAGAGGGTTTGACACAATACAACTCAACATTTTTCATGAAATGATGAGTGAAGTTATTATTAAACGTTAGCGGCACTACAAAGATATTGTTGGTCATACGGAGGTGTAAAATAGACAAGGTGCGAGTCGAGGAATACGTTGACGGAGTTTTTAGAAAAACTACGCTGGGCGTCGGGACGCGTAAGTGTCGGAAGCGACAGTCGGGTATACGAAGAGGATCACTTGATACGTGTGAAGCGAGGCCGTGTTGTTTTAAGAAAACGACGCCTGGCGTCAGGACGCCGGAGTGTCCGGAGCGACATTCGGAACCTATGGTGCATTTCAGCGGGTATGAAAAGGACGATTTCGCATCTTTGCGAGAAAAGACGTCGGGCGTCGCGACGGTAGGGGTTCCCGTAATAGCGGCTGGTGAACTGTAACTGATCACGAGGAGTGGTTTTTCAAGTTTTCCGTTAAACGCCGCTGGGCGTCGCGACAGCGGGGTCCTCGGAACGACGGCTGGTACCACGAAAACGATTCCGCTGTGCGTCTTGCGAATTTTGACGCGGAGGCTCGGGCCGTTACAATGATGTATAACAAGTAAAGGTTTTCCTTTAAGTCATGGCTAATAATGTAAATAATAGAATCATAATAGTTGGCTGTGATATTCTATTGTTTATACTGGATCAGCAATAGAAGATCAATTCTATGGCCTGCCTGACCGCCCTATTTATCCATTCATGATTTCTTTGTATCGGGTTTTTTGAGAAATGTAATTTATGATACTCCTCAAAATTTTATGAACTTACAAAATAAATCACAGCAGCTTGCGTGCTAATTACACTTAAAATGATGTATACCGCAAGGAGAAACCTAATTAAGCGAGCCAAAATATTTAGAATTTAATCAAGGACACTTGAACAGTCATTATAAAACACTCTATCTAATATTCATGTTTGTTAATTTGTAATTAAATAATTTTGTCAATCAATGAGCAAATTATGAAAATTATATAAACTCTTGCATTATTAGGCATAATTTATGGCAAATCTCTACTTGCTATACATCATTGTAAAGAGAAATTGATTTAGAACCTTATTCTGCAAAAATATGTAGGGCATTCTATTTAAAAACTATTGTTAGACAAGTTATATATTTTACTTTTCTTGTATGCATAATATTTCAGAAGATAAAACCTGGATAATCATATATTAACCAATCTGTACATATACAAAATGTTCCACAACTTATGGCACTTATTTAAACCTTATAGAGTACGTAACGTACTGATTATGGAACAGAATAATTTTTTTCAAAATTCACAAAAATAATTGCATATTACTTGAAGTAAACATTTTTCGTGCCACTGGACTAATAAGTTACAACAATGAATAAAAATTAGTAAACATTAAAATTTATTTAATTTCATAGAAGTTTTGTAACTGTTCATTCAATGTTTAATGTTACATATAAATAACAAAAACCTAGACGGATCTAATTGTATGCCGTGTAGGGTGTCAGATCAGATCGCAGATTAAGCGGATATGGAGGATCAAATTTTGGATCGGATCCCGATTATGATTTCGGATCAAATTTTTGATCGATTGATTTGATTCCTAAAATTATTTCTGTAATATCAGTATCAAAAAATAAAATAGATTATTTAAATATAATTGTATATTATAATAGCTATTTATGAAACTAGTAAGGAAATGAAGGTTATTACCTTACGCATGTGAAATTTGCAGAACGAGGGGTAGCAGAGTTATGTAAACACATAAGTAAGGAAATAACCGAGTTTTCTTACATGTTGCATACAATATTTTTTCTACTTCCGTTCTAATAAATACGAAAGAGCGTTTTTGAAATTATGAAATTTTGACATATTAATGACAGTTATAAATTCAATAAATAAAAGAATAACACATCAGACTTCGTCTACCAAGATATCTTAATTTTTGTGTGTTGCTATGTTACCTCATTATTTCACTAGATAAATAATGCAGTTCATTACCTAACTCAAATAACTTAAATAAAACGTCTATTTGCTAACGGAAGTAGAAAAAAAAATAAGACATGCATTTGACTCGAAACTCATTTGACATGAAAGTTTAGTCGCATCGTCACATGGCTTCTTCTACCATATACCATATTAATTTTGAATGATGTTAAAGGTTCGTAATCTCAATCATCGTACTTTTGCGACTTGTACAGTTTTTGTTTTTTTCTGAAACTTACTTTGTTAAACTACTTACAATTCATTTTGTGTTTATAGATTTTCGAATTAAATAAAATAAATACTATCGGTCATTTTCTACATGACTGCCATTAGAGTTCATGTTAAAAAATTCATTTTTTAAAACGTTATTATTCAAAACTGTACACAGCAAACGGGATTTATTTTGCTATCAATTTTAAATTTAGGGCATAAATAATTAGTATATTTAATTTTTACACCGATAGTAAATTATGTTATGGGATAGATGGCTCAGTAGTATCGTGTCGACCAGTGGACTTGAGAACCCAGGTTCGATTTCCACAGCCGATAAATAATTTTCATTTCATTAAAATTACCTTTTCCACTATCTTTGAGTAATTTGAGTAATTGATAATATAACAAGCCAAAACAGCAGTAGATATTATTTTTAAAAAACCAAAGATGTGTTAAGTTGATTTTGCTCCAAAAATACATGTTTTTAAAAAAAAATTCGTACATCATGTGCACCAAAAACCTGATACTCTCAGAAGGCACTCCCTATTTAATAATAATAATAATAATAATAATAAGTCTTTATTGCCCAACAGAATGTCCATTAACAGGGCATAATACAAAAAAAAAACATATGAAAATAAGATACATATACAAATAATATATACTTTACATGAGAAATAATTTAAGAAAAAATGTCTTCAAAATGTCCATCCGCAATTCGGCACATCGTGAATAACGGGGATCGCCGGAGAACATCGGTGTGGGATGCTGGCAGATAGAAGGTCTTGGACTGTCTGGAAGCAAACATATTAACATGAAAACCCACACGGGACAACAATAGTGGAGCATCAATTTTATTATGTAGTAACTGTCATAAGAACTTCGCGCAGCAAGTTTCTCTACGGGATGTTAAAGAAGCAATTGAATGGCGTTGAAGAAGCGAATGCTGCTCGATACCACGTTCAGGATATATGTTGTCACATTTAAATGAAAGAAATTTCAAAAATCCAAGGTTAAACAATGGGACGCATAGAAAGGATACCATACCAAAATAGCATATTCTAATTTACTTAAAACATAGGCGAAATAAAGAGGCTTAAGAACATTGATATCATGAAACATTTTTGAGATCCTCATAATGAATCCAAGAGACTTACAGCTAGAAATGCAAATGTTGTTAATATGTTCCGTGAAAACTAAGTTAGAGCAAAAAGTGGCGCCTAAATCTTTTATAGATAGTTTTTTATTAAGAGGTTTATTGTCCATTTGACATCTATCAACCAAAAAATCTTATAATATAATATAATTTTGTACATTTTTCGCGAAAGTATATAATCACTGAAACCACTAAAAATATTATAGAATGTAAGTGGTAAAATCACCGAAGTAATGTTTTTCGATCACTGTTAGATATAATTACAATTACAATTACAGTATTCTGTTTTATTAAACAGAGAGTGTAGAAACTACAGATATATCTGCAACAATGACGAATTACTGATACTTGATAGCAAACTGTGGTTTTAAGTAACACCTCCATACTATGGTCAGCTACAGTTTCCATTGTATCCATCACCGGAAGAGGAAGAATCGACTACCTGCTTGTGTCTAGGTAGCAGCAGCAGCAGCAGCTATGAGCTTAGCACTTAGCGGTGGCATATCAGATCAGGGGTATTTCGTTCAGTGCGTGCGCGTGACAGATCTAATTAATATCACAATAACTCCCTGATTAAGGTGTTTCGTGTTTCAAACTTAAGTTTGATTTTGTATGCCTATGTCTTCAGTGTCGTGAATTAATTGTGTGGATCGCAGATTCGAAGCTAATTGAATTTGATGTAGGTATTAAGTCAGTAAAGCATCATTCTCCTAATTATTTAATGATAATTATGTTATTTACTTTCATTAAAATATTAGATTAGACTTAAGATATTATTTGATTTTTAAATCAGGTAGGTGTTTACATTTTAATTATAAATTTCTCTAAATTTAAACAAATGTATTTAAATATATGAATATGAGTCCATATTGAAACTTTTAAATTACAAAATTTATATTTGTAATTTTATTTATATACTACATTCATTCAAATTTATGTGGTTATCTATTTGTTTCTGTTACCTATTTATCATTTAAGAACGTTAGGATAACCATCTTTCAAATAAATTAAAAAAATCTCGCAACGAAACTGCAGCAAAATTTGTTACTTTCTCCTAAAATTGATAAACAAGCTATTATTAACCATAAATCGTCATGGTAATATAAATAAAAATAAATATATCATCATCAAGATGTTAATGGCAGGGGAGCCACAAAGGTAATATTAATGTGCTGAAAATTGTTTGTCTGCTGTAGGAATCAAATATAGATTTGTATGGCACTGCACAGGATGTATCCTGTACAAGGGACACCACTGAAATCTCGAGAACTGTCTACGTCTTCGGTTAAATTAGACAAAAGATGTAGTAGGCCAATTTAGAGATGTTTTTGTTTTAAAATATAAGGCACTAGATAAAGACAAAAATGTAAATTTTACATTTATATATAAATAAATTCGTATTAAAATTTACTAAGACATTTTTAAGTAAATATTCGCAATTATTCATAATTTTTTATATATGTACATTTCATCGGGTTCATGTGTCCTATATGAATTTTATTTTTTGAATGCAATTAATACGAGCAAATAAAAGTTACAATACTTTTTGTTATTCTATCTACTAGGTTAATAGAATTTTAATGTAATGTGTCATTAATACCGTCGTCTTTAACGCCTGGGGTAGATGGCTCAGTGGTATCGAGTCGGCCTGTGGATCTTGAGAACCCTGGTTCGATCCCCACAGCCGACAAACAATTTTCACCAATTTAAAAAAAATCTACCCCTGTGGCTCCCTCTCCACTAATATCTTTGAGGGCCGTGATTTGACGGCTGGTAACCGCATTTCACGCGACAAAATATATCACTTACCGAGATCTGCTTAGGCAGAGTGCCACACCCTGTAATGGGTAAAAGGCGTGATGATATATTTATTTATTTATTTTGTCTTTAACGCCAATAGTTAGAAATGAAAATACACAATTACTTAAGACATTTCTAATTTTCTTCAAAATCACGTTTGTTAAAAAAATGTTAATTATATTACAAACAAATTTGTTTTATTTCTCATAGCAGTCTGTAAACAACTTATAATTAGAAATTTTATTTTTCGTCTATATCGTGAACAGACCGTTTAAATTATAACGGTACGCATCTACATCAAATTTATTTTATTGATTAATGTTGTACATCGGGTGTGGTCAAAACTATAATTTCTATTTTGTGTCACTAGAAAATAATACGTAAGAATGTATACATTTTATCTCTTGCACATTTTTGGTTCTTATTTGTGAAATATCTAGGTATAGTGTATTCTGGGATCCTCTACCTAATAATATTACGGTAGTACATTAGCGAAAACCACTAGCCTGGCATGCGCTAGGGTTTCTAATGAAAATTTTTAGGTTCTCCCATTTTATTTTCCAAAATAGTAACAAAATTGATTGTATTCAATATGTGACTGTTTTTGAAAAATGTTACATAAACAGTTTTCCACGATTACCCTGGAGGTACTGGATATTATTAGCCAAAAGGGTTACACTACTTACAATAAATACTTTCAGTGGTCGATTAAAAGTGACAAGGTGACGACACAAATGACAAGCATCAAGTGAAAATAATGAAACTTACCCTAAATTTATACGTATTCTTAGTCGCAAAAAAGCTTTTACAATCCTATGATAAGCTATAAAAGAATAACTATTTTCTTCCAATAATTCTAATTTTAATAGATTAACTTATTAAAATGTTTAATATCACTAAATATAACCCTGGTAATAAGCATCCAAGACCTAGAAAGTGCAATCTTGGTTTACAGTGGAATATTGGGGATAAAATATATATATATTCACGAAACTAATATATTGCACAAACTAAACTGGTCAACTATGTTTCCTATCTACGGCCCAACATCTTAGGATTTTGTGTTTTGCTATTGTACTCCAGCAATAAAAGCCGACACCTCGAGATGCGTGCTTTGTTACTGTTTTTAAGAAATGTCGTCGAAGTTAAAATGAAGATGTTATATGATATCACAGTCAATTGGACTCTAGTTTGGTGGTTCTTTTTTGTTTCAGAGTAGTTTGAGAGATATTAAACAGTACACAACGCTACATTATGACACTTCTGGTATGGGGTAGGAAGAGAACCCACCCTATCTTCAGAGATGAAGTGCAGAAGGGAACCTATGCCAACTTCGAAGAAAAGGTGAAGGGAATGCACCCATCATAAGACCTCGAGACTCCAGAAGACTCTAACGAGACTCTCCTCTGACCAATTATTTAAAAAAAATAGTTAATTTTAAGGGATTGTTATTTAAGCAACCATATCGACACAAAAATACTAAATTCACTAACTTATCATTTTTTAAATTATAAAATCATTTACTAAAAATGTTAAATATAAATTGTCATACTGAACGACAGTCACATGTTTGTTTAAATGCAATATAGAAATGTATAATTATACCAAAAAAATTCTAAATGATTTGATAATATTTTATGATTGGTTTTGTCTCTCTTCTTGCAGTTTTTTTTTTGTTGTTTTCCTCTCTTGCATAAGGTAAATATCAGAGAGCTGATTTGCGATTTATTTCACGACAGAACTTTTTTTCAAAGGAAATCACTCTATTTGTTCTAAATTAACAGAATAATTATATGTCGTTAATTACTAGAATTTCAATAAATGTACAAGGTATGACGTCATCATCATGTCTTTTGAAAAATTTAAATCTTTCATATAACTCAACCTGCCCGTATTACCCCACCATTAGCGGCTACTTCGTATTATATACTTTTGAGGGTTTTCTTTATTTAATTGCAACGTAGGTAGAAAATAATTATTTATACACAACGTAGGTTCATAAATAATAATTAAGTAAACTAGACAATCACAAAATTACGTGCCATTATTAAGTATATTTTACCCTTTTCGATCACGGTACTGTTACAAGTGGTGCCGTGACCAGGATTAGTACCATTGTTGATTTGTTTTTATCGGTACTGTTCAATATAAAAAAATAATGGTTCGTTGGATGCTATATTTAATTCTGAACATCTTTTGTCTGTACAATTTGCTCTAAAAAACTTGAGAGCAACATTAAAATTGAACATTATGTTTCCAGGCTATATAGAAAATTAGATCCGGTATACATACAACATACAAGAAACTTCTATTTCATTTGCATAATCTGTTAATAAGTTGTAACTCTGTATTTTTCGAAGCAATGAAGTAAATATTTCCTAGAGGAAAATGAAAAAACTTGACTAATAAATCACCAATGGTTCCGGAAAAAGACTCACGGTAAAAACCAAGCGCCCAACGTTACATAAAAGTCACATACATAAACAATAAGGTAAACGATGAAATATAACCGTTTTACATTACTGCGAGGCGTTCCGAGATTCACATTCTGAAAACCTGATTCAGAATTTGTGACTGAAAAATTGTGATATTAATTTTGTCCTAAAAAATATAAAAATTTACATTGTGTTTCCTAAAATTTCAAAAAAATTTACATCCGGTATATACACAGGATGTTGACCACCACAAAGGGCCTTTACATGTAAATCATATTTTGTAATTTGAAATGTGAATAATAATTGCTTTTAACTCTTGCTATTATATATATATATATATATATATATATATATATATATATATATACATATATCTGCTCACTAACAATTGATTACAAATACGACAACTCTACATTTTTGTATCATTCGTTTAATAATCTGTCTCTGGGATTGGAAAACACAAAGATATATTTCTCATGTGATTTAATGATCATTAACCGCAAGATATAAAAGGATCTTCAAAATCGACATAGAACAGCTAATATCGAAAATGATTTATTATTTATTTTAGATTTAAGTCGATATAATCACCATAACCAGTGTGTCCGTGTAACAAATTAGGTTTGTTAAAAGTTATTATAATCAAAATGTTTAATGAAATTGATTTGGAATAAGCACGAAAATTTGTTGCACTTTTCTGTCATATTTAGCGAAAACTTCCATACTCATGATCTACAAGTACTCAAGTTCAAATTTTCGATTTTACTACCCTCATTTGTTACACCAGTCCAAAACATGTAATGAAATGTCTTTTACAATCACAATCTACATTATCTTCACAGCTTCACGATATAATTCAACACAGTATGTCACATCAACGCATAAAGTACAATATTCTGTCACGTACATACAAATACGATGTATTGTAACACACGCTACAAAGGACTGTCCATTTATCGAACAGCGAACGACCTTTATATCCCGACCACATCCCTCAGAACTCGGGACCAAACCTTCAAATCAGATTTCAATTCATCTCAGAAAGGCCCTTGTGCTTACGCATTCAACAAAGGATCATCTTACGTCATATCCGTTAACCAAATATCAAAGGTGAAGCTAATAAGGTACTTGTATAGATGGGATGTCAATGATAACTGTAGTAATAGTTTCACATATCGGTATTTCTCTACTGAAATGATAATAAATGCCACAATATTAAATATGAAGCAACTCTATTTTAAAAAAAGAAAGAGTTACACCTAAACAACAAATAAGACGGATAACTACTTAACCTTCTATTAATTTTATGAATTTTCTTTGTTAGTAATATTAAAGTCCATATTTATCAGTTTCTGATATTCGGTTTATTATAGATAGAAAATTACAGACAATGCAAATATTTCAACCCGACACTTTCTAAACATCATGGTAACCGGTAAAACATTTGAATAAAATTCGAAAGAAGTTCTAGTTCAAATATTGGAATAAATGTAATAATTTACTAAATATGAAACTAATTATCTTAATTTAATTCCGATTTAGTATCAGAACTGTTTACATTAAGCTTGTAGGTTAATTTAGAATTGTGAATATTAAAGTCATTATTTATTTATAACTTTACTTTACTTTTTAATGAATGGTTTATAATTCACTAATCAACAGATAGTGAAAATGAGGGGACAACAAAGTCAACATAAAAAATTATTAATAACTAAAATATTTCATAATATAATCAAAAAATAATAAATACTTTTAACGCCCCTTTTTATATTAATGATAATTATGCCTTACAATTTCAGTGGTATCCATATAATAAACTATTTTAATGGTATAAATAGCCTAGTTTTTACATTTAAATTTGAACTGTTTATTACTTAAATGCTAGTTAAATATTTTTACAAGTAGTAAGGTGTTGGACTATGGAAATGTAAACCCGAGTTAAAATTCAAATTTCGGAACCCATAATTGCAGAAAATCTACATCCTTGTGGTTTTTGCATCACTATTATAATTTTATTACATACACAAATATAAATAAATATATCATCACGCCTTTTACCCATCACTGGGTGTGGCACTCTACCTAAGCAGATCTCGGTAAGTGATATATTTTTTTCGCGTGAAGTGCGGTTACCAGCCGTCAAATCACGGCCTCCAAAGATATTAGTGGTGGAGGAGCCACAGGGGTAGATTTTTTAAATTGGTGAAAATTGTTTGTCGGCTGTGGGGATCGAACCAGGGTTCTCAAGATCCACAGGCCGACTCGATACCACTGAGCCACCTACCCCATACACACAATATATAATGCCAGAATTTTCATAATTATATGTTGGAACGCAATTTTACGTACCTTATAAAAAAAGATAAATATAAATATTATTCATATACTTAAGCTAAGTGTATATATATATATATATTATCTTTCAGACCACCCGTACCCCCAGAATATCACGCGAAAAACAAAACGGATTGAGAAACAAAAAAATACGTCCACAATATTTTTGCAAGTTCTATCGAATGGCGCCAAATGAAAGTCACCCCCTCGCCCCCTGGGGTAAAGGACGGTGGTCACTTCGTAATCTTAAATGGTAACCCTCAGTTTTTATTGCAGATTCGGATTCCATGAAATAAAAAATTAAAGTTTTGTCTAAAAAACTTTTTTCGGTTCGCGAAGGATGGTGCTATAATCGCGGAAAAACAAAATTTCAAATTCTGATGATTTTCAAGGTCAGATTCGAAAAATAAAAGAAAGGCGTGTTGACATTTTGTAAATGTGTACGTTGATGCCCCTCCACCGCCCCCTTACCAACCTTACTCGGTGGTGAAAGAACGTTTCAATCTCGGATTTACCAAACTAATGTAGCATTTAAATAATATATATATATATATATATATATATATATATATATATATATATATATATATATATATATATATATATATGAATTCGATTATAAATGAAAACAGTAATACATATATTACTGTTTTGAAGATGGTTGAATATTAATCGGAACGTTTAGAAAATATGAAGTGTTACGATTTATTTTGTAACTAACTAACTATTGTTCACTTCATATAATATATTTATTTTATTTTTTTCTCACTGTTCGCTTTGTTTTCATGCATGATTTAAATTAAATTTATTACCTACTAATCGTTTTATTTGATTCTGTATAAATACAAATTACGGATTATTATATTCATTAAAACTTCATTTATTAATAAAATTTAATTATCTCTCAGTATATTAAATTTGTGGACTATATTCAGATAATCAATAGGATTTATATTTACAATCTATTCATGTAAAATTACACTGCAATTAATATGAAATAAATAATAAGAATCTAATTAATTAAAAAACTAAGTAAAATATTTTAATCCAATCGAATTAAATCAAAATGGTAGTAAAAAACAAAGAATATAATTTCATTCCGATTCCAAAACACAATGAGTAAAATACAGTGACTCGCTGAATTCAGTGAAATATTAAAGTAAAACAAACAAAAAAGTTTTATTTCATTTGCACAATTGCGATTAAAACTTTTAGAAAATTATAACCTCAAACAATGCATAATCCGTCAATAAGTTGCAACTTCGTATTTTTCGAAGCAATGAAGTAAATATCTCCTAACGGAAAATGAAAAAAACTTGACTAATGAACCACCAACGGAACCGGAAAAAACGCACGATAAAAACCAAGTGACCAACGTGACAAAAAAGTCACTAACATAAACAATAAGGTAAACGATGAAATATAACCGTTCTATATTACCGCGAGGCGTTCTGCGGTTCACATTCTGCAAACCTGGTTCAGAATTTGTGACCGAAACTAAAAATTGTGCTATTAATTTACGTTTGTGCAGTGAAAACTTTGAATTGGAAGATATGCGAGAGTTGCTGTAAGATTTTAAGTTCTCGTATAAATTTTTTGGTATTGGAGAAGTGAATTATTGTTATACTTTATCTTGTCAGCATAACTTTGTATGCAGAAATACGGTTTTCTCGGTTTTAAGTTTTTATGAAATTAAATTTCTTGTGAAATGAAATATAGTTTAAATTCATTTTGTAATATTATTAATAGGCAACATGATTTGTTTTCAGCTACAGTTGATATTGTAGAGAAGTAGTAATAATTTGAAGTATTAGAAACCAATAATAGAATGTATTATTTCGTGTATTGCATTACATTTAAATAGACAATTTACAGAAGCTGTTGATTATATGGAAGAGAGAAATGTGAAACTACTTATAAGATTCACAGAACTTAAAAAAGTTGAAATAAGCAAATAAGAAATAAATATATCATCACACCTTTTACCCATTACTGGGTGTGTTACTCTGCCGGAGCAGATCTCGGTAAGTGATATATTTCTTGACGTGAAATGCGGTTTTCAGCCGTAAAATCATGGCCCTCAAATATGTTATTGGAGGGAGAGCTACAGGGGTAGTATTAACGTGGTGGAAATTGTTTGTCACCTGTGGAAATCATACCCGGGTTGTCAATTTTACAAGCCGACTCGATACCACTGATATTAGATATGTTTTTAAAATACACTTAGCAATTTTGTGAGCCACTGAGCTATCTACCTCATATTTTTGTATTTATGTTATATAATTTCATTAATTTAGTGGTATCTGATTTAGTCCTATGAGATCGTTTTAGATATAATTACTCGCGTGAAGTGCGATTATTAGCCGTCAAATTACGATTCCTAAAGATGTTATTGGAAAAATTTGTCGGCTGCGGAAATCGAACTCAGGTTCTCAATTCTACAAATCGACACGATACCATTGAGCCAGTTATTCCATAAAATCCTTCTTAAATACCAAATCTTAATACAAATTTTACTAGCCATAGTGTGTATTTTGAACAATTGGGGCGCGTGCTTAAGTTTTAGGTGACTCTAAAATGGGAAAGGAGAAAATAAAGAAAATAATGTATGTAAAATTTTATTTAAAAAAAATATATTTAAAGTATTAATTTATTTGATTAAAATATTTACTTTTGGAGAACTGAAGATATACTTCCGTCAGGATGGGTAATATACATATACATAAACTACAAATTATAATTTCTTAATTAAAGTCAACCATAATTTCTCGATAATTCAAGAAGATTAGTATCTATCAATAAAAAAGTATGAGTTCTGCAAGGTTTTTTAAAACGTTTTTGTCAAATTTTACTTGATCTCTTTTTAATCAATCATAATGCAAAACATTTGAAAACAACAAATATGCACAGTTTTATATTGATAAATTCCTCTTAGAAATCTGTAATAAAATTTGTTTGAAAATTGTGGACAATGGTAGATTATTAATAAAAGATGAATTTCGATCTTCCATTGTCTTTATTTAGAAATATATTACACAACGTTTCGACTGATAATGATTGAAGATTATATCAATCGAAACGTTGTGCAACAAAAACAATGAAAGTTCGAAATTCATCTTTTATTGTAATAAAATTATTATATTTTTGTTTTATTCTGTTAGTTTCAAATACTATTATTCATTTTATTTGTTTTTGGAAATTATTTTACCAAATAACACGTGACCTCTCAGATTTTCTCTAGATAAATATTTGTTTTCAAGCACTCAATTTTTGCTTGTAGAAAAATCACTCGAGCAATCTACCATTACAAAAAACTCCTCATCATACGGACTCAGGATTTACCATACAGTTTGCTCTCATGCTTTTCGTTAAACAAAAAAATTATGTGCAAAACAAAAAATTCTCATTAAAATCAAGAGATTTAATGCTTTTATTACTATTACTTATTATTATTTATGCCAGTGGTTCGGCAAACAGCAGCCTATAATATGCTAGAGGGCAACTGCTAGAAATTTTGAATATGAAAATAGCTTAGATAGTTGCATTTATTAAAGATCGAAAAAATATTTCTTGCACAAATTGCTCTTATTATATTATTTTATAAATCCACAAATCTAACGCCTAAACATAGCAGTCTGCTATGGTACCGCGTGGGTCGCCAGAGACGGCGAGCTTGTTACTTGTAAAAATAAATTTATGGATACAAGAAACAAACAAAAATTTAAAACGCTGTACTATTTACTTTTAGCTCTTTTAAATTTAATTCTACTCAGTTTTTGAAGGTCTTAATTGTTATTTATAAAGTCGTAATGACTTTCTAAAAAAATTGTAACGTCAGATATAAGGATATGCGAACCGCAAACAGTGGGACTCGCGTATATTAGTAGTCATTTAGATAAATATATAAATGAATTGCCAAAAACTTCCATATCAAATAATTTCAAAAGTGTAAGAATATCAGTTATTAAGAACAAAACAAAAAAACTAAGATTATCTTAGTCAAACGTTTGAACATTACTGGTACAATTTGCTGATATAAACCATTTAGCTTGTCTAGACATATTCATTAGTTAAAAAATAAATAATATACACTGACGGACGGACAAAAATATTGCATAATTTTTTTTTTAATTTTTCTTTTACTTTTATGTATTTTAATTACTATGAATCTCATGTGAAAGTGTCCTACGTATATAAGTACAGTTTTTTAATAAGTAAATTTGTATATAATAGAGTCAGAGCAGATTTGTGAACGATTCAATCAAATAAGGTAATTTTGATTATAAAATTTAATTAAAAAGACTAACAATGACGACAACATAATATAATTTTAAATTAACTAGAAGATAAAATTAATAACTAGTATTTCCTCCTGTAGCTCTAATTCCAACTTTCATCTTTCTGGGCATACTTCGTAGACGATTTCGAATGGTTTGTTGCGGAATTCTGTTTTATCCTGAGCTGCGATTCTTTATTCTTCAATTGAGTTAGGGGTTATACTTCGAACCCGTATATGGCGTTTGAGGATGTTCTTAATTAATTGGCAGCAAACTTTTAGACACTGCTATATTAGAAGAATTATTTATTCAAAAACTACCAGTGAATATACAATTGATTTTAACTTCGTTGATCAATACTTCCTTGGATGACAAAGCCAAAATTGCAGATAAACTTCTTAATATAGACAATTCATCCATTTTCACGATATCACATGATGTTGTCAACTATGCAAGCACGTACGACGCAATCACCTACTAATCAAGTTTCATCACATATATTATGTTGATACCATTCCAATTTTGGCAAGAAGGTGAGCAAATGTGTTCCACTATGTTATTACCGGCCTGTATCCTCCTTTGGATAGCTTCTCTTATTGAATTTTCGTTGTTTAATATATCTCCTAGGTATGTGAAATTCTGGACCCCTTCGAAGTTCCAACTGTCGGTTATAAAGTTTTGCAAAGTTCTTCGTACCTGGGACGCAGACATTTTCATATATTTTGTTTTATTTTCATTAATGATGAGTCCTGTTTTCGCAGCATGTTCGGCTAATATTTCTAGGGCTTCTCTTAGTTCGTCAGTGCCCTTCGTGACAAGCGCAATGTCGTCGGCATACGCACATACTTGTATCATTTTGTATGCTACATTACCACTGTTTGCTATTTGGCGAATCACTGAATCTAATGTTATGTTGAATAATAGTGCAGAGAGCGCGTCTCCCTGCTTCACTCCAGTGCTGATATTGAAGCTTTCTGTGTTCTTGTTATCTATTCTTACTCTTGCCTTTACATTCTCTAGTGTCATTGCTGCTAGAGATATTAATTTATTCGGTATTCCTATTCCTTCCATTATTTTATAAAGAGCTTTTCTTGAGATTGAATCAAATGCCTGTTTAAAATCGATAAATAAAATATAAAGGTCTCTACCGTATTCTAACGCTTCTGTTTGGTCTAAAGCCACACTGATAGTCTCCAAGTATTTCCTCGGAGTAAATAGAGAGCCTAGTATATAAGATATTGGAAAAGATCTTATAAGCGACATTTAATAATATGATTCCCCTGTAGTTGTTGCATACTCTTTTATCCCCTTTCTTCAATATGGGGTGTATTATGCCTTCATTCCAGTCTGTGGGCATTTTTTCTTGTCTCCATATTGCTATTAGTAAGCTGTGTAATTTGGTTACTAGTTCTTGTCCACCGTTTTTTATTAACTCAGCAGTAATTGTATCTGCTCCTGGAGCTTTCTTCATTTTCATTTTATTTATCGCTTCGCTAACCTCTGTCGACGTAGGTTCTTCAATTAGAGGGTCTGCTGTTTAGTATACAGATGATTCGTTTCCTCCAATCTCTGTTTCTTCCCTGTTTAGCAATGTTTCAAAATGTTCTTTCCATCTGTTCATTATTTTTTCCTCCCCTTCTAATATTTTACCCTGCTTGTTTTTTATGCCTTGGATGTTTGGTTGATATTCTTTAGTTTGTTCGTTTATTGTTTTGTAAAACATCCTGACATTTCCATTCTTATTTAGTTCTTCTATTTCTATAACTTTGTTCTTCATCATTTCTTTCTTTTTCTTTTTACAGAGTGCGTTAGCTTTCTTTCGACATTCTTTGTAAATGTCAGTGTTTCCTCTGGTTTCCTTACATAACATTTTCTTTCTAGCTTCGTTTTTAATTTGTATTGCTTTTCTACATTCTTCATCAAACCATTCCGCATTTCTAGTTTTCTTTTCTTTTCCAATAGATTGTGTAGTAGTATCTATAATTGCATTTTTAATGATGTTCCATTCGTCGTCTATTTCTAGGCTTGTTTTTTCCCGATAATTTTCTTTTAGTTTTGCTTCTAACGATTCCTTGTATGAGTCTAGTACTGATTCTACTCTCAATTTATCTGTGTCCCATCTCTCGTTCTTTTTGCTTGTGATCTTATGCACATTCCATAGGCGTTCTCGCATAGTAGCCTGTACCAAGAAATGGTCTGAGTCGCAGTTGGGTCCTCTATAAGTTCTAATATCCATTACTGATGATGCATGTCTTTTAGAGATTAAGATATGATCTATTTGATTTAATGTTTTGTTATTTGGGCTGATCCATGTTCCTTTATGTATGGTTTTGTGTACAAAGAAAGTACTTTTAATGATCATATTTCTGCCCGCAGCAAAGTGACCCAACATTTTCCCGTTATCGTTTGTTCTTATGTGCATGGTTTGCTTGCCGGCTACCTGTGACATAAAATCTTCCTGACCGATGAGGGCGTTAAAGTCGCCTAGGATCACTAGAACGTCGTATTTTGGGACTTTATCGCATTGTTTTTCTAATGTGTCGTAGAATATACTGACAATCCTACCTTCGCTAAACCTCGTCGCTTGACTTTTAATTGTCAAGAAAAAATTGAATCGTATGCTTGATATTGGAATAGTTCGTCCTTCATCAAGTGCTTGGGATTCACCCTTACATTTAGTTCCAAAAAAATCTGATGAATGGCGTCCATGCGGCGACTACCGTGCACTTAATTCGCAAACTATACCCGAGCGATTACCACTTCCTCATTTACAAGACTTCACCTCAAACCTAGAAAATACAAAACTTTATTCAAATGTAGTCCTTATAAAAGCCTACATTCTAATACCGATGGATGATGACTCTATTACAAAAACTGCTGTCACCACCCCTTTCGGCTATGAATATACTGTAATGCCATTTGGTTTGGAAAATATTGTTCAAACGTTTCAAAGATTTATAGATAATGTAATTACAGGCTTAGATTTTGCTTTTGCTTATATTGATGACATTCTTAACGCAAGCAAAAATTTAAAAGAACATTTTAAATATTTAAAAATTATTTTTGATAGATTATACAAATTTTGTATTTTAATTATTAAAGACAAATGTCAATTTGGTCTGCGCTAAATTGAATTTTATTGACATAATATTTCCTCAGAAGGCATTAAACCTTTAGAAAATAAAATTAACATTATAAACAGAGATGTGCATCTACGTGTAATCTTTAATTGTCGACATCTACACGTAGACAATACGTCGACAATTCTAGCGACGTAGACAATGTAAACAATGTAGATAATGCATCTGACAGTTGTAAAATTCAACATAACCTAAATTTATTCCTTTGTAACTATTACATGTATTCGTATTCGTGAGCTCGGGTCATTATCGGTCTTTATATAATAAAACTAATAAAGCAAGTGCTCGTACATTACTAGACGAATGTCTGTCTTGGGTCTTGGGTGAACTATCATATTTTTTTAAATCGAGCAACGCGCCATCTCACCAGACGGAGTTTTCTTTGGCGCTATTTTGAACAGTAACCAGTTGACAAATTTTGAACGTTTTACCCTGCACAACTATTTTTTTTTTCATGTAATCCCTAGATTAAAAATAAAAATCTCTACCAACATTTCAAATTCCCTAGTTCTAGGGATAAAATTTAATATGACTTAAGTGAACACAGGTGTTTTCGTAGTCTACATAGTCTACATTGTATACATGAAAAATGATGACGTAGACTACATGATTGTTTACACGTAGAGAATTGCGTAGATTACTTGCAGTAGACTACACGCACATGATTATAAATAAATTTCCTCTCCCATCTCCTCAAAAACAATTACGAGAGTTTTTAGGACTAGTTAATTTTTATCATCGCTTTATCAAAAATAGTGCTACTATTTTAAATCCAATCAACAAATTATGTAATATTATTGTTTATTAAGTGAAATGGATGTAGAAGGTGTAATAGTAAATGTAACGAATCAAGGAAGCCGTAAGAGGCAAAAAAACGTCAATCAGAGGCATAGAGCCAAGATTATAAGGTAAGAGTTGCTTTATGCAAATAGGTTATGTTATGTTAATAGTTATTTTATGTTCTTAGTTATGTTATTTTGTTAAAGATATCAGGACCATTAAATGGTATAAAGGACGCAAAGAGAATAATAATTAAAAAAGACGAACGCGAAATCGTCAAAATAAAAATGAAACAATTTTATAGAAACGACAACTTATAAATTTTTTTTAAAAATTATAACAAAAAAAGGAAAAAAACTACGAACTTTAAAACCAAAAGAAAAATAATTAAAAAATCTCATCAAGAAAGAGAGAATGAAAGATCTTAAAACATTATTATTACTGATTGATGAAAAATGGATGCAAGAAGAACAGTTTAAGTTTTTTAAAGAAATTATAGAGGAAGCAGCTGAACTTGGGCCCTCTATTGATCACGAAGCCAATGTAATGATAAAGATTGCGAATGTAATGAGGAAGATGGTGGTCTTCTTCTTTAAATGTATTATTCATTTTCATAATAATTTTATTCTTATCCTTTGTTATTTACAAAAAATTAAATCCTGGTGTCTTCAAATATAATATTATCCAAAAATTTTATTCAAATAGGTTTTTATCCCTGTTCTTGTTTCAGAAAAGATTTTATCCAAATTAATCAATTAAGATATAGCTTTAAATGTTAAAATTTATTGTCAAGAAAAAATTGAATCGTATGCTTGATATTGGAATAGTTCGTCCTTCATCAAGTGCTTGGGATTCACCCTTACATTTAGTTCCAAAAAAATCTGATGAATGGCGTCCATGCGGCGACTACCGTGCACTTAATTCGCAAACTATACCCGAGCGATTACCACTTCCTCATTTACAAGACTTCACCTCAAACCTAGAAAATACAAAACTTTATTCAAATGTAGTCCTTATAAAAGCCTACATTCTAATACCGATGGATGATGACTCTATTACAAAAACTGCTGTCACCACCCCTTTCGGCTATGAATATACTGTAATGCCATTTGGTTTGGAAAATATTGTTCAAACGTTTCAAAGATTTATAGATAATGTAATTACAGGCTTAGATTTTGCTTTTGCTTATATTGATGACATTCTTAACGCAAGCAAAAATTTAAAAGAACATTTTAAATATTTAAAAATTATTTTTGATAGATTATACAAATTTTGTATTTTAATTATTAAAGACAAATGTCAATTTGGTCTGCGCTAAATTGAATTTTATTGACATAATATTTCCTCAGAAGGCATTAAACCTTTAGAAAATAAAATTAACATTATAAACAGAGATGTGCATCTACGTGTAATCTTTAATTGTCGACATCTACACGTAGACAATACGTCGACAATTCTAGCGACGTAGACAATGTAAACAATGTAGATAATGCATCTGACAGTTGTAAAATTCAACATAACCTAAATTTATTCCTTTGTAACTATTACATGTATTCGTATTCGTGAGCTCGGGTCATTATCGGTCTTTATATAATAAAACTAATAAAGCAAGTGCTCGTACATTACTAGACGAATGTCTGTCTTGGGTCTTGGGTGAACTATCATATTTTTTTAAATCGAGCAACGCGCCATCTCACCAGACGGAGTTTTCTTTGGCGCTATTTTGAACAGTAACCAGTTGACAAATTTTGAACGTTTTACCCTGCACAACTATTTTTTTTTCATGTAATCCCTAGATTAAAAATAAAAATCTCTACCAACATTTCAAATTCCCTAGTTCTAGGGATAAAATTTAATATGACTTAAGTGAACACAGGTGTTTTCGTAGTCTACATAGTCTACATTGTATACATGAAAAATGATGACGTAGACTACATGCTTGTTTACACGTAGAGAATTGCGTAGATTACTTGCAGTAGACTACACGCACATGATTATAAATAAATTTCCTCTCCCATCTCCTCAAAAACAATTACGAGAGTTTTTAGGACTAGTTAATTTTTATCATCGCTTTATCAAAAATAGTGCTACTATTTTAAATCCAATCAACAAATTATGTAATATTATTGTTTATTAAGTGAAATGGATGTAGAAGGTGTAATAGTAAATGTAACGAATCAAGGAAGCCGTAAGAGGCAAAAAAACGTCAATCAGAGGCATAGAGCCAAGATTATAAGGTAAGAGTTGCTTTATGCAAATAGGTTATGTTATGTTAATAGTTATTTTATGTTCTTAGTTATGTTATTTTGTTAAAGATATCAGGACCATTAAATGGTATAAAGGACGCAAAGAGAATAATAATTAAAAAAGACGAACGCGAAATCGTCAAAATAAAAATGAAACAATTTTATAGAAACGACAACTTATAAATTTTTTTTAAAAATTATAACAAAAAAAGGAAAAAAACTACGAACTTTAAAACCAAAAGAAAAATAATTAAAAAATCTCATCAAGAAAGAGAGAATGAAAGATCTTAAAACATTATTATTACTGATTGATGAAAAATGGATGCAAGAAGAACAGTTTAAGTTTTTTAAAGAAATTATAGAGGAAGCAGCTGAACTTGGGCCCTCTATTGATCACGAAGCCAATGTAATGATAAAGATTGCGAATGTAATGAGGAAGATGGTGGTCTTCTTCTTTAAATGTATTATTCATTTTCATAATAATTTTATTCTTATCCTTTGTTATTTACAAAAAATTAAATCCTGGTGTCTTCAAATATAATATTATCCAAAAATTTTATTCAAATAGGTTTTTATCCCTGTTCTTGTTTCAGAAAAGATTTTATCCAAATTAATCAATTAAGATATAGCTTTAAATGTTAAAATTTATTGTCAAGAAAAAATTGAATCGTATGCTTGATATTGGAATAGTTCGTCCTTCATCAAGTGCTTGGGATTCACCCTTACATTTAGTTCCAAAAAAATCTGATGAATGGCGTCCATGCGGCGACTACCGTGCACTTAATTCGCAAACTATACCCGAGCGATTACCACTTCCTCATTTACAAGACTTCACCTCAAACCTAGAAAATACAAAACTTTATTCAAATGTAGTCCTTATAAAAGCCTACATTCTAATACCGATGGATGATGACTCTATTACAAAAACTGCTGTCACCACCCCTTTCGGCTATGAATATACTGTAATGCCATTTGGTTTGGAAAATATTGTTCAAACGTTTCAAAGATTTATAGATAATGTAATTACAGGCTTAGATTTTGCTTTTGCTTATATTGATGACATTCTTAACGCAAGCAAAAATTTAAAAGAACATTTTAAATATTTAAAAATTATTTTTGATAGATTATACAAATTTTGTATTTTAATTACTAAAGACAAATGTCAATTTGGTCTGCGCTAAATTGAATTTTATTGACATAATATTTCCTCAGAAGGCATTAAACCTTTAGAAAATAAAATTAACATTATAAACAGAGATGTGCATCTACGTGTAATCTTTAATTGTCGACATCTACACGTAGACAATACGTCGACAATTCTAGCGACGTAGACAATGTAAACAATGTAGATAATGCATCTGACAGTTGTAAAATTCAACATAACCTAAATTTATTCCTTTGTAACTATTACATGTATTCGTATTCGTGAGCTCGGGTCATTATCGGTCTTTATATAATAAAACTAATAAAGCAAGTGCTCGTACATTACTAGACGAATGTCTGTCTTGGGTCTTGGGTGAACTATCATATTTTTTTAAATCGAGCAACGCGCCATCTCACCAGACGGAGTTTTCTTTGGCGCTATTTTGAACAGTAACCAGTTGACAAATTTTGAACGTTTTACCCTGCACAACTATTTTTTTTTCATGTAATCCCTAGATTAAAAACAAAAATCTCTACCAACATTTCAAATTCCCTAGTTCTAGGGATAAAATTTAATATGACTTAAGTGAACACAGGTGTTTTCGTAGTCTACATAGTCTACATTGTATACATGAAAAATGATGACGTAGACTACATGATTGTTTACACGTAGAGAATTGCGTAGATTACTTGCAGTAGACTACACGCACATGATTATAAATAAATTTCCTCTCCCATCTCCTCAAAAACAATTACGAGAGTTTTTAGGACTAGTTAATTTTTATCATCGCTTTATCAAAAATAGTGCTACTATTTTAAATCCAATCAACAAATTATGTAATATTATTGTTTATTAAGTGAAATGGATGTAGAAGGTGTAATAGTAAATGTAACGAATCAAGGAAGCCGTAAGAGGCAAAAAAACGTCAATCAGAGGCATAGAGCCAAGATTATAAGGTAAGAGTTGCTTTATGCAAATAGGTTATGTTATGTTAATAGTTATTTTATGTTCTTAGTTATGTTATTTTGTTAAAGATATCAGGACCATTAAATGGTATAAAGGACGCAAAGAGAATAATAATAAAAAAAGACGAACGCGAAATCGTCAAAATAAAAATGGAACAATTTTATAGAAACGACAACTTATAATTTTTTTTTTTAAATTATAACAAAAAAAGGAAAAAAACTACGAACTTTAAAACCAAAAGAAAAATAATTAAAAAATCTCATCAAGAAAGAGAGAATGAAAGATCTTAAAACATTATTATTACTGATTGATGAAAAATGGATGCAAGAAGAACAGTTTAAGTTTTTTAAAGAAATTATAGAGGAAGCAGCTGAACTTGGGCCCTCTATTGATCACAAAGCCAATGTAATGATAAAGATTGCGAATGTAATGAGGAAGATGGTGGTCTTCTTCTTTAAATGTATTATTCATTTTCATAATAATTTTATTCTTATCCTTTGTTATTTACAAAAAATTAAATCCTGGTGTCTTCAAATATAATATTATCCAAAAATTTTATTCAAATAGGTTTTTATCCCTGTTCTTGTTTCAGAAAAGATTTTATCCAAATTAATCAATTAAGATATAGCTTTAAATGTTAAAATTTATTTCTGATATTTTGTACATGCTATTAGCTAAGTATAGTCTTGTATTATAAATTTAAAAACCATCTATTTTTAACTTGTTTTCTCCAAATATTGAAAAATGGATAATGCCCCTTTTGAAATTATGCTCCTCAATTATCAAAACCAAGTTATATGCCTCACTTTCCAAAACATGGCGCTTCTCTTAATATTATGGTTGATGCATCTGAGGTCGCAATCGGAGTAGTTTTACAGCAATTTGTTGAAAATAACTGGAAACCCACCATGTTTTTTTCGGCAACCTTAACTCCAACCAAAAAGCGGTATAGTGCCTTCGGATAAGAACTTTTTGCAATTTATTTAGCTGTCAAAAAATTTCGTTTTTTTTTATTGGACAAAATTTTAACACATCATAAACCGCTTACATTCTCTACAAAAATTGCTCACAAATGTAATTATTAACCAAGAGAATTACGTAATTTAAACTTTATTTTCCAATTTACACAAAATATACGTCATGTTTCTCATAAAAATAAGCCGGTAGCTGACGCACTTTCACGCATATCAATAAATTCTTTTTACAACACAGAACACATTGATTACAATAAAATAGCTAGTGCTCAATTAACTGACTCAGAATTTTTAAATCTTAAAACCTCATTAAATTCTTCATTAAAATTTCAAAACTTCCAACTACCTAATTATAACCTACAACCTGTATCAACAGGCAATTGTAGACCATACATATCTAAAACACTACAAAAAAACTATATTCAGTCATTTTCATTCCGTTTCTCATCCAGGAATAAATGCTAGAATAAAATTAATTTCATCTAAATTTATTTGGAAAGACATGAATGAACAAACACATTGCAATGTTAACAAGAAACTGTTGAAACAGTCAGAAAGCAAAAGTAATTAGGCAATCACCAATTTCAAAATTTTGCATTCCTTCATCACGATTTTCTTTAATACACATTCACATTGTAAAATTACCAGTTTCAGACAATTACTCTTATGTCCTTACATTTATCGACCGTATTACTAGGTGGCCCGTAGTTCTGAATTTACAAAGATTGTTCAGCTAAAACTGTAGCCAAAGTTTTAATTTCTGGTTGGATTTCACGTTTTGGTGTTCCTACTACAATTACAACTGATAGACGACAACAATTTAATGCTGCTTTATTTACTAATTTGTTGTAATTACTAGGTTCACATTATATAAGAACTACAGCCTATCACCCCCAATCAAATGGAATTATAGAAAGATTTCATCGTTATTTGAAAGATTCTCTTAAAACGTTTCAAAATCCATTCCGTTGGATAAATTTTCCACCTTTTGTTCTCCTTGGTATAAGATCTACAATTAAAAATAATTACTGTAGTCCTGCTGAATTATTGTACGCTACTAGATTAAGATTATCAGGAGAATTTATACCAAAACAAAAATCTATTCCTCCTCACGATTTCAATACAGCTCAATTTTTAGAAAATCTTAAAATTTCAATCAGTAATTTAAAACCTTTTACAACTCAAATATTCAATTCTAAATTTCCATCAACTTACATACCTAAAAATGTATTTCTTACTTCTCATGTTTTTATCTGTAATGATGATATCGGACCATTCCTCAAACAAGCTTTCAACGTAACATTCAAAGTTCTAGAACGGCATGATCAATTTGTTAAAATTCTTGTAAATGGTACTGTTCAGTCAGTCAGCATAGACAGACTGAAACCAGCATATATTGATAACAATTATTTTTAATAATTTGATTGATTTTTTTTATATTTGTTAACTTTTGACAAAATCGCCTTGTTCACTGTGATGATCATAATTTTTAATATACTTCAACTGTTATTTATATTGTATTATATACTTCTTTACTTGTCTTGAATTGTATGTTCCGTTTTCGGTGGAGTAGTGTTGTGATTTGTAAATTGTTACATAATTATTATTTAATGTATTTGTTGATTTTTCAAGTTACGTACATATGTAGTTACAGTAGTTATTGATTTTATATAATTGATATTGTTTTAATGTAAATAATATTAAAACGTTTAAATTAATCTTTTTAATTTTTCTTTAATAAATTAAATTAATTATAGAATATATACATATATACAGGGTGGTGAATCGAATTGCGCACCATAGCGTTTTCAATGCTATTTTTCAAATGTTCAATTATTGGCTTCCCTAATTATTTTATGCAAAAAAGCTTCAAATAAAAGTTTTAGGGCATACATTTCTGCATCTGTCTGTATTTTTAACACAACTTTCGACATTTAATATTTAATTTCTGTCGTTACAAAGCATGTAATAAAAATTATGTTTATTGATTTATATACAGAAATTTATGCCCTAAAACTTTTATTTGAAGCTTTTTTGCATAAAATAATCAGAATCATAAATTCCTAGTAGCCGTTAAATTATGTCGCGGATCAAATATAAAAAGACTAATTTTACTGTAATCCGAAATTTATCGTAAAAATGATGGAAACATGTAACAAGTAAACACACTTTTTTAAAACTAAACTTTCCTAGATTTCTTTCACCTTCTCCACAACAGAAATTATATCATGAAACCAATATCATTGCATTCGCAAGAGATAAATCTTCTTCTATATAGCAAATTCGCGCGAAATTACAGAACTCCAACGTATCTAATACCTACTACTCCCGCGTCCGTGCAGATTCAGTTACTATTGCTTCCGACGTGACTAGCCCAGCATGCATAGCTACATTGTGTTGCCCGCAGTCGCAGGATAATATTATTGTCCTATGAAAGTGGCCTGTATAAAGGAGAAAAGCCACGGAAAACCAGGCTCGCGTGCACAGAAAAATGAACAAAATTGTGCTCTGTTAACTTTCTTACAAATTTAATTAAAAGTAGACACAATGTGAATCCATGTATTGTATTTGTAATATTAGTTTTCTGCTATATATTTTTAGTATTTTTGATGTTTTACAGAAAAAATAATGCCAAAGTTTTAATGAAAGCTTTTAGTTGTATTTAAATTTCAAATTTATTGAGATTTTTACTTTCATTGATTTGATGTAAAAGTAAAGTATATCAACACCTACAGAAACATTATTTAAATTAAACATACAGTTTAAAATATATTGCAAAAGGCAATTCTAGATTTTTATCTAAAATTTCCATGCTAGGTCTAGGCAACAGAATAACTTTTAATTGTGAAAAAGTAAAGTTATTTGTTTACTGTATATAGTCGCTAAATAAAAGCTTAATAATGAAATACGAAAATAAAGCAACAGAAAATATGTTTATATTTTTCCGAATAATGTATCTATTAAAAATATATACATTTTTGTATTTTTAATTATTAACATATACCACTTTTACAGTAAATATTTACAGGTACATGTACATGTACATACATGGTGCATGATTTTATTTGATAAATATACAATATTTATTCTGCTCATTTGTTTTCAAGAGTCAATAAATTACAACGGAATATTTATGAACAAACCCTCATATTGACAGCTGTACTTTCGTAGTTGGTCATACGATAAGAACAGGAGTTGAGTGATGACAATAAAAAATCACAATTTTATATGGGGGACAACAATATCCATCATGTCGACCTTGATGAACACAAAAACTACGTGATAGCGAGTGCGATACTTAACCTAACATCCACCAACACCTCTAACTGTAACGTCACACGAGAAGAAACTGAATGATGGAACACTTTTTCTTGCGTCCTGTTCTCCTTTTCTCTTCTTTCTTTATATCTTTCTGTTTGTGATTTAAATGCTTTTATTATATGGTAATAAATTTTCAAAATAGTATAATATTTTTAGCTGCTTTGTTACAAAAAGTGATATATTTTCTTACTGTGAAAGTAAAAATGTTATTGGATTTTTTTGCAGCATTAATTTGAGATTATATTAATATTTATTTATTTAATCTATTTTATAGTTGGTTGGCGAAAACTAATAAACTATATCAGAATAACATGTGTCACATTTTGAGATCTAGAAACCATAAGAAATAGGTTATGGGTTAAATTCGACTAAAGTTATCACATTATATCCCATTTAATTAATTTTTTATTTTTAAGAAAAAATAAATACTGTTTAACGATATTTTAAACAATTATAGAATTAATATTAATTTCAATATTGAACACTTTACAAATTCTCTTTTTATATCGTATTCCTGTAGGTAAAAAAGAAATACTGCTGAAAACAAAAACAATACACAATTTTCCGAAATAGCTTGGGGATCTCGAGAACTATAACTATAACTTCGTTTATATGTATAGCTCTCTAGATTATGGACAAAAACAAATTATTCAATTTTTTATTATTGTTTGTAATTTTTTTATTTAGGAAAATAATTATTTTGGTTTGCAGTTTTTCAAGGCACTTTCCTATGTGCCAAATTTTTTTTTACTGTTTTCAACTTTTGGTTTTTTATATGAAGCTAATATTAACAATAGCATTAGATAAAGTTTTTATTCCCTTTTCAATAATGCTAATTTAAAAATGACATTCAGTACTTGTTTCACAAATGTGATTTTTTGCTCGTTGTATTTTTGGAAAAAAATTCGAATAAAAAACATAATATTGTTATTATTGTTAATATCTATTCACAAGTGAGATTAGCATCGTTAAAAAGTGAATTAAAATATTATTTTCATGTACCTATTGATTTCATATAAGGAAATTAAATACGATATACGTTTTTTTCAATATTCACCATAAAAATTAGAAACCGAATTTACTTATTATTTCTAATAAAAGCAATTATTAAAAATTCCAAATTTACCTTTTTATTGTATATGCTGGGTGTATATTTAAAATCTGTTCAACAGTTTGCTGACTGACTCAGCCGGTCATAGGCGTATGTTAAATAATACTTATGCAATTTAAAAAATATATATTTTGAATCAAAATCTCTACATAATAAGTACATAATTATTTTAAAATTATTTCGAAAAATAATATTTAATAATTTATATTTAAAAAAATATTCATAATCAAGTACTCAAGTATACAATTGTTGTATTGCTACATATTGATAGCATTAACTGTACCACTTTAAATTTTATATATTGGCCCGTAATGTGAGGGTAATTTCTTATTGATGGAAAACTACTTGGTAATAAATATTTATAATTACTCCAGACCGAAGTTGGATCTGCCATTGACAATATTGCAGGAAAAAATATTGTTTGGTTTCAACATGACGGATGTCTGGCATATTTTACAAATATAGTTACTTCATATTTAAAATAGTGTTTCCCAAATTACTGGATAAGACGCAGTTGACCAATTTGCCAATTGATTTATCATCTAATGAGTTCTTTCTGTCAGGATATTTAAAAAATAAAATTTGCAATATTAGGCATCCAAAAGTGGATTCTCTAAAACAAAGAATTATAGAGGAATGCATTAATATTACAGCCCAGAATCTATCAAATATGCGGAAAATGTATACGAAAGATTTGGGATTTACTTAGCGAATAACAGAGATGTATTTGAGCAAAAGATCTATACTAGCATAATTTTTTATGTTCCTTATAATAAAATTTTATTATTAACAAATTTTTATTTTCATAGAAAAATTTAATAAATAAATTGCGATAGTGTAAGCCATAATTTCAAGTGACATTGACAGTTAAATACAGTCAATATGTACCAAAACAACAAGAATTTCAAATTAATTATCTATCATGCAAAGATTTTAACCCTAAATATTTTTTGTCTCTTACTCTGAAATGATTAGGGACGCAGAGAATTGCAGAAGTATTATTTAACATGTAAAACGACTATGTCCTGCCGAGTCAGTCACCACCTTTGTAGGGAAAACAATATATATTTTTTTTATTTTGCTATATTTCTTGCTTATTAATTTTAGATGAAAGCTGTGAATACAAAACTTGTTTTGAATTAAAAAATATACAATATAAGTTCGAAAGTAATAACATTTTATTTTTAGTTTTAGGACAAACAAATTAAAAAAGAAAATAATTTATAGAATCATTTCATCGTGTTATGGAACTGGTGATATTTTATTTGTTTTTATTTTTATGTGACAGTACATAATTAGTAACATTAATATCGCTTTTATGTTGTTTTTTCAAAATTTGTTATGAAAAAAATTATTGTAGAAGAAAGGGTTCAGTTTTTGTGGAAATTCCTTAAATCAAGTGAAAAATTATTTTAACCTTTTTATCCTTTATAATGTATATACGTAGATTTTAGAAGTTAAATTGCATAGAAAGTGTAAACAAAATAATAACGAAAATAAAAATAATAATGAATAAATTGCTAAGTCATTTTTTTTGTTAAGCGTGGCAGAAAATCCTAATAGTATTGTGTTCCAAATAGCAAATAAATTAAATTTAGATCCATCCACCGATCATAGAATAAAAAAAATTAAAATATTTCTTCTTATAAACATATCAATCAATTTTTATGAAGTTATGCTAGGAGAAGTTAACACCGATCGATCCTTTTTGATAAATATATGTTTTACAGATGAAAGTACTTTCATGTTGAATAGAGAAATCAATGTACCAAACACTCGGTACTGAAGCAAAAATAATCCTAATTTATTAATTACTACCCCCTATTAAGCAATGTTAGTCTGGAATTTTGAAATAGATTAATTTATTGCTTAAATGTTAATAGTGGTTTATTGGAACAGTTAATTAAAATATTAGTGGTACTTTTTGTTTATTTCTCTATTGATCTGTTTCACCAAGTTACCAAAAATATTTTAATTTCTGTGTATTATTTCAGTAATGTATTTAAATATTGTAATATAAAATTTATTAATATTTGTTAAATAAATAAATAAATACATCATCACGCCTTTTACTCATTACTGGGCGTGGCACTGCGCAGTGGCAGATCTCGGTAAAGATGTTAGTGGCGGGGGAGCCACAGGGGCAAATTTTATTTGGTGAAAATTATTTTGCCCGCTGTGGGGATCGAACCAGGGTTCTCAAGAACCACAGGCCGACTCAACACCACTGAGCCACCTACCCCATTATATATTATATTATATTTGTTAATATAACTTAATTTTGAAAACTATGATACTACTAATCTTCAATCTTTTTATACTTTGCTTCTTGTGTTCAGTTAGTTATACTATTAATAATTATATAATAGTATATTAAAGAACGAGTTTTTTAAGACATATTTTTTGTCGGACGCGTCCAAGTTCGATAAAAGTCTTTGTGTAAAATGAATTATTGATACTATTTTTTTTTTCTATTTTACGTCTTTTATAATTTGTATATGTAATGTTGGGGTTGGTAACTGTTATTGATAATGCAATTGTTAAAATTTGAAGGTAATATTGAAATTTTGATGTTCTCAGCTTCAATATGTTATCCATTACTACCAACTGTCTAAAACAAAATGTTGCGTATCGTAATAGACCCACTTTTGATACGCAACTGGATTTCGTAATGACTTCCTTATGAACGGTTATTTTTGTTACCCGAACACTAAAACGACTCCTTTTTAATGCATGTTTCTGGAACTATTTTTTTTTCAGGTGGTTTCATTGTCGCCTCGTTTTTGCCGGTAAAAATTGTATAGCCCTAAAACTGACCAGTAAAAACTTAATAGCCTTAAAACGTCACAAAACAAGACACGCATTACAAGGGGTCATTTCTGGACACTTGTGACAAAATGTCCTTTACGATCCTAGGCTCGGAACGTCTATTTTGACGTGTGTAAAGTTGGCAACTCGGCTATGGCGCGGGCTTGTTGCCGACCTCACATTCGATTCTGGCTGATAAAAAATTTATAGTCCTAAGACGTTATAAAACAAGACACGCATTAAAAAGGTATCATTTCAGGGCACTTGTGACAAAAAGTTATATACATTCCTAAGCCCGGAATGTCTATTTTAAGTCGTGTAAATTTGGAAACTCGGCTATGGCTCGGGCCTGTTGCCAACTTCACATTCGTTAATATACAGCTCGTTCCGATCTAGGAATGTAATATTTTGTTAGTAATAAAAAGAAAATTATTACATCTGTCAAACAAAACATCGCCAAAATATAAAAAATTGTGCAAGAAAAAAAGAGCAATTACAACCAAAAAATAACGAACGAACTTAATAATATAACATCAAAAGCACAAGCAAGGACATACAAAAAAAGAGAAAGAAAAACACATGAAAATTTAGGCATGGCGGAATGGACACATTACTTTCAAACTCTATTAAGCAGTGAAGGTGAGAAATAAAAAACTATGTTCACAGAAGAAAGTTGCTTAAGAGATAAAAGAAATTACAGAAGTAAACGAACATATAATAAAGCTAAAGAAAAATAAAGCACCTGACGAAGACGGAGTGCCTAACGAAGCTTGGAAAAATAGTCAAGGCCATAACAGACATAATCAATAGGGTATGGATAGGTAACGGTTTCCCGAAACAATGGATAAAAGGAGTGATAATTCCGATCTATATAAAAGGATACAGAAGACTCACAAGTAATTATCGGGGCATCACGCTATTAAATACTTTATACAAAATATATACATCGATATTAAACCAACGACTGCAAGAAGAACTAAAACAAATATTACCAGACACACAGGCCGGCTTCAGTAAGATGAGATGCACGATGGATTATATATATTGTAGCGAGTACAGCTCTGTTCCGTCTGGAACAGTCGACGCGTCATAGTCTACAACGCGTTCACTGCTGTCTCATACGCAATAGACAAGTCCTAACCTGTTCACTCTGCGTCATGTGTTCCAGCCGCTCTCGTATATTCTCGAATATATTGTTCCAGTATATAAGGAAGAGCTTCGGCCGGCAACAGGCATTTAGTATTTGAAGTGCGAACAGTGCAAGTCGTTGCTAAATACTTTAATGTGAATATAAATACGCGTTAAATATGTCTTAGTGGTTGTACTACATTAGTTTCGTTTTAAAATAAATATTTTGTTAGTGTTTTCATTGCTCGTGTTTTATTTAATAATAAACTTCACCGAACCCAAAATTGTAATAAACGTTACAATATATATATATATATATATATATATATATATATATATATATATATATATATATATATATATATATAAATTAAATATTGATTTATTTAATATTTAATAATAAAAATATTTTATTTATTTCTTTGTTGCACTACGTGTGCATTCGAGAAGTTACAAGAGCAAGTGAACAATCTTATCTTATGAGACGTGCTATTTATCTTATTTCTAACATGATGGAAAACTACTGGGTGTTTGGCTGATGCAGCAAGTCACAAATTACAATGTTTGTGAAATACTCTCAAGGCCTTACATAATTCCTCCCTTCTAAAATTTTACAATACTTGTAAGGTGTTATTCTATTGTCTCTAAATCACTTAATTTATTATTTAATATATAAGTTTTTACATTTATTCTTAAATTTATAACATATCATAAATAATACAATAATTACAATAATTAAATATAATATACAAGAATGATGGTTATTATTTATTTGTAATTCTTTTATTTGTGGAACATTTTCGATTTTTATATCTACTGATTTTATTTCTTTCAATTTATTCTATTGTCTCTAAATTACTTAATTTATTATTTAATACATTTCTTTTTGATTTCCGTAAGTTTTTACATTTACTCTTAAAATCATAACATATCATAAACAGTACAATAATTACAATAATACAATAAAATATAGAAGAAAGATGGTTATTATTTATTTGTAAATCTTTTATTTGTAGAACATTTTCGATTTTTATATCTACTGATTTTATTTCTTTCAATTTATTCTGATTACTTATTTTCAAATTGTTGAAGGAGTCGAAATTTTCGAATTGTATTTCTTTGTAATTTTCTTGAATAATATTAAATTTAAAGTTGTTTATTCTACATCCTTCTGTTAATTTAAATTTATATACTCCTTGTATATTTTTTTATTCACAGTATTTATTTAACAATTAATTTGAATTTGTTGTTCTATGGGACTTATAATTGTTAATTCGTTTGTAATTTCTATCTGTTCCCAAGTATTTTCTAATTTTATATCATGAGATGAACAACCATCGTTCTTTTGATTACTTACAATAATCATAATACATTTATTTATTTTAATATATCGACTATTACAATAATATACATTATTTATTTGAACACAGTTATGAGTAAAAAAAAAGTAAAAATTAGTGGTATATTGTTGTTTGTAATGAATAAAAATGCAACATTAATGAGATAATAAAATTTGTGTATTGTAGCTCAAATTGGTATAATTGTATTGGTAAACATATATTAAGAACTATATATATACAGTCACAATAAGTTATTGGTCTTTCGTCTTTAGCTAAAAGTTTTTATGTCATGGGAAGTAATTTTTAAATTTATCCACAACTATTCATGAGTATTTCATAAAAAAAAGGTAAATTTAATACACCACTTTAGCCTCATACGCATTTACATTATTCTTTATCGTTTCTACAATATGTTTCGATGATTTTGTTGAAAAGCCAAATATCTTTATTTTACGTTATTTGTTGTAGGTTATCGGGATTTAGGATGCGGGTGTATAATTTTCTTAAGCTATAGAATGTTAGGCTGACTTCGATTTGTTTGCACAAATCGTTCATATTTTTGTAAAAGAAATATTAATTTTTGGAATTTATTATCGATATCTATCTTACTTTGCCAATCAAGGTTTTTTATTAGAATAATTTTGCATGACATTTATTTGCATTTGTAATTGATTTTCGTTACTTTCAAGATTCTTTATTTGTTCATTAAATTTGTCAATTCGTTTTCCGTCTGAGGCGTCTAGGTTATCAGATATAGATTTTGTGATACTACCTATTCCGTTTATTAAACCGCGTTCTGCTCGTTTATTAAAAAGTTTTTGGATTTGATTTTCTGAATCATTATGAATATAAGTTATTATATTTATATAGTCTAATGTCTTAATATATGGGGGTAATATTATAATTGAAATATTTAATTTATTCTGAGGGTTTTAATTTACATTGTCCTAAATCGGCCAGGTAGAATCCGTTATCTTGTGAGATATTTATCAATTGAGCTACGCATCTGAAACGTTTTGTTGTTTTAGTCTATTTATCCGAATGTTTTTCATGCCTAGTTGATCTTTAATTTTTACTTTTCCTAATGTTGAGTCATATTCTTTTATTTTTATTCTCTCAAATAATGGGTTCCTAAATTTTTTTAATAATCTAGGATTCTTTTTAACAATCATTTCTCTTGGTATCTCTAAGGGGTTTTAGTTTTCTTTATAACGTTTTTGCTTCTCTGTTTCAATTTTTGGTTTAGTGATTTCAAACAACTCATTTTGTTCGTCTTTATATTGTTGGATTATTTCTTCATTTATGAGGGCAATAATTTTGTTATTTTTTTCAAACAATGTTTCGTTAGGGGTTAAGTTTGTAATAGTGTTTTATATTATTATGGGCTAATATAACTAATTATAATTTTTGTTTTTCTAAATTATTTAAATGTTCATTTCTGATTTGGGTATTATTGTTTTTGTTTTAGTATTTCTGGATAATTATCTAACTTTCTTTCTTTTCTCTGTATTTTAACGATATTTTTTACAAAGTCAATTTGTATGTTTAAATCTTTAAATGCTTCTATGCCTAGCAGTAAGTTATATTCTTTGTGAAAATTATGGACATAACATTTTACCGGAATTTTATTTCATTTTATTATAACATATTCGCTTGTTGTGGTTTTTCCGTTTACGATTTTAAAAGTACATTTTTCATAATAAGTTTTCATATTTTTTATTTTGACTAATTCTGGGGTTATTACGTTTATACTAGACCCTGTATCAAAGAGAATAATATAGTTTTGAATTTTTAGCGACGGTAAGTGATAGGTCATGCTTGACATTACGTGTTTGGTTTGTCTTCGCCGTTTATCTCTAAAAAAGAATCTTCATCTACTTCGGTTTCGTATTCGTGTTCGTGGTCAAATTGTTCTGGTATTTCTGTGTCGTTAGTTTCGTCAAGATTATAACTTTGCCTAATTGTTTGCGTTGTCATAGGTTGTGTTATGCGAGTCTGTTGTGTCATGGGTCGTGGTTGAAAATTACGTTTTGTTTCGTAAAACATTTTTAAATTCTATCTTGGTGCGAATTGTGGTGGTTGTTTATTAGCTGTGTTAAATGATAAGGATTTTGATGGGAATTGTTGACCAGGAAATTTCTTAGGGGGTATATTAAATGAAAAATTTGGTTTTTCTGTTAACATTGGTGATTGATGTATAAAATTAAATTCATTTCGTAAGTGGATTTCGCATTCTTCTAGAGATTTAGGTTGTTTTACGATAAAAGATCATCGTATAGTAGTTGGTAATAGTGAAATAAAATATGTTAGTATTAATTTTTGATTTTCTTTCATTATTGCATTTTTCTGCAGTTGGTTATATTCTGTTAAAAGGATTTTGGATTTATATTGTGCAAATTTTTGTGAGATCAGCTCTAAAGTTTTATCTGAACTAATTTTATTTCTAATTTGGAATATTTCTAGTAAGATAGTTTCTGCCGTACTTTTGTCACAGAAATTATTTGTTAGGTACGTTTTTAATTCAATCCAAGTTGTGAATTTATTTCCCGCTAATAATTCGGCGGCTTTGTGAGTGAGTTTATTTTTTATTAAACCGAACATATATGTTTGTTGTATATTACTGAGTGTTACATTAGTTAATGTGTTCTGTACGTCGTCTACAGCGGATATAAAATTGTTAAGAATTTTAATATTTCCATCATATGAAGGAATAATTTCTGATAGATTTTTGAGTTCTGAAAATGTTGTGGTAGCCATTGTTAAATTTGAATTATTTAATCTACTTGGTCTCAACGAATTTATCTTTATATTATTGATTTGAGTATATTCAACTTCTGAATCTAAGTTTGAATTAGGATACTTTTATTATTAGTCTTTGCTAGTGTTGGGTTCGCGTTGCTTGGAGATCCGCACAGTAACACGAACACTTATTTCGCTGGTATATACGTTATGTTGTTTGAAATGAAATGAATTCACGTTTGAATAATAGGAATTTAATTCAACACACAAACATACACATATTACAACAAGTATATTGAATTTCACTATTACAAGCGACTGTATCTTATCGACAGTATTAACTTAACAGGAATGATGATAATAATGATAATGATGATATAATAATGAATCTCTAGGCGGCTGAGTAACTGTCTTTTATATGCCTAGCCCTCCTCCACAAGGGTAGGTCTGGGTGGGGATAGCCTGTTGAGCTGCAGTCCTCAACATCCCGGCCTCCGTTGAAAGCTGGTTTTTCAACTTAACCTAATTTGTCAATTACACAGTTATTGTTTTTATATTGGTACCACACAAATATTCCGCACTGCGCGTTTCACAATACCTTGACCTGTCTTTACACTCACAACACGAGCGATGCCATCTGCCCCTGGGTGCACCTCCACAATTCGCCCGTATTTCCAGGACAGCGGCGGCGTGTTTGAGTTTTTCATGATGATGAGAGCGCCTGGCTGTATGGGTATGGCGTCGGCGCCTTGGTCAGCTGATCTAGGTTGCAGTTGTCCGAGGTATTCCCTAGACCACCTGTTCCAAAAATGTTGACGGAGCCTCTCGTCGTGCTGATATCGTGATAACCTGTTCTGCTTTAAATGATGCAGAGAGGGTTCGTATGGTGCTGTCATGGCGCTTCCGATGAGGAAGTGACCTGGTGTGAGGGCTGCCAAATCGTTCGGGTCGTTTGACAACGGACACAAGGGGCGCGAGTTGAGGCAGGCCTCAATGCAAACCAAATACGTGTACATCTCCTCGTATGTGAGCAATGCTTCTCCTACTACCCGTTTCAGGTGATATTTAACCCGTTTTACATCGGCCTCCCATAATCCACCGAAATTTGAAGATCGTGGGGGAATAAAATGCCATGCAGTGTTATATTCGCCTAACCCCTCTATTACATTTTCTCGAAATTGCTGAGATTCAAATCATTCCCTTAATGATTTTAGTTCTCTATGCGCGCCTACAAAATTTGTCGCGTTATCGGAGTAGATATTTTTGATCATTCCGCGTCTGGCTATAAACCTTTTTAATGCGTTAAAAAATGCATCTGTAGTGAGACTGTGAACTAGCTCTAAATGAATGGCCTTTGTCGTGAAGCATATGAACAAACATATATATGCCTTAAATTTACGTTTGCCACGCCCCGTGTTTTCTTTTATAAACATCGGGCCAGCATAGTCGACACCACAGTTTTCAAAAGGTCGAGACAATTGTATTCGCGCCGCGGGTAAATCACCCATTATCGGGTGTGTTGATTTAGGGTTTGTGCGAAAGCATGGTATACATTTGTGTAGTACTTTCACGAACAGCAGCTAGCTTTGCTGTCGTGCCTGCATGTAGGTGCCTCTCATGTGCATCTTTTATAATCAATTTTGTTATGTAATGTTTTGGGAGCACGATAGGGTGTTTTCTGTTGAATTCTATATCTGCATAGCGCAATCTGAATTAAAGTTTGATATTTGCACGGCCCTTGCAATTTTACCTTCAGCGTTTTGGAGCTCGGATATGGACAAACTTCCTGTTTTCGGCTGTGCCTTCTTGCGCCGGCAGTTATGTATGAATCTCAAACAATAGGCCGCAACCCTGCGCAATTTCGCAAAATGTGAGTTTTTTAACATCCAATCAATTTCTAGAATTGTATTAATCTTACAAGAAATTGTCCGAATTTCAGGCAAGTTTTCTACTTGAATTTGTTGTTCCGCGATAGGCTAAAGATCTGACTTATTTTTTAACCATGCGGGGCCATGAAACCATAATGTGTTATTTTTTTTTTTTTGATTTATTTATTTATTTACAACTGGCCGCAGGGCCAATAAGCAAATTTGGTGTATTACAAGGTAGCATGCGTTAGGAGAGCATCCAGTGATACTTCCTAATAATTGAAAGTTTTGACAATTTTATTTTTATAATTTTATGTTTAATTCATGGTGATATGTTTTTGAGGTCGGATGGTTTTATTCTTTTGAGTCGTCTCAGGCTGTCCTCGTTGTTGTAGAGATTGGCGATCAGTTCATTGGGATGGCTGTTGGATTTATTTTCGTGCGTCGATGCAGTTTTACGAATTTGTTCGCGAACATATTTGACTTTTAGGTCTTTGTGGAGGGTGTAGTTGTTGATGTACCATGGTGCGTTGGTAATCATGCGTAAGATTTTATTTTGGCTTCTTTGTATGATGTTGATGTGTGATTTTCTAGCACATCCCCACAATTGGATTCCGTATGACCAGATTGGAATTATCATAGTTTTGTAGAGCAATATCTTGTTTTCGAGTGTTAATTGAGATTTTCTGCCTAGTAACCAGTACATCTTTTTAATTTTAATATCTATTTGCTTCTTTTTCGCTTTAAGGTGATTTCGCCACAATTGTCCTTTATCAAGATGTATGCCTAGGTAATTAACACTGTCTTTTGTCTCAATAGTTTTCCCGTTGATTGTAACCGGTGGGCAGGTTATTCTTCTATTCGTGAACACTACGTGCGTGGTTTTATTTTCATTAATTTTTATCCTCCATTTTTCTGCCCATTTCTGCACTTCATTAAGTGATTTTTGCAGTAGGGAGGATGAGATGTTCGGGTCTTTGTGTGTCGCGAGGATTGCCGTGTCGTCTGCGTATGTGGCCGTTAGTACACTGTTTCCGCATGGTAGATCAGCTGTGTATAATTGGTATAATATCGGCCCTAGTACGCTTCCTTGTGGCACGCCAGCTTTGATTCTTTGTGTTCTGGAGAAGCTGTTTTCGAATCGTACCTGGAAGTGTCGATCGCATAGGTACGACTTTAGTAGAGAGAAGTATGGGTGTGGTAGTTTTGTCTTTATTTTATATAGCAGTCCTTTGTGCCACACTCTGTCGAAGGCCTGGCTTATGTCTATAAATGCCCCGGAACAAATGTATTTGTTTTGCAGACTGCTGTCAATTTCGTTGGAGATCCTGTGTACTTGTTGGATGGTAGAGTGCTGCTTCCTGAATCCGAACTGATGGCTTGGAATAAGTTTTTCATCTTCGAGTATTATATTTAATCTTTTTAGTAAGAGTTTCTCAAAAAGTTTAGAGAACAGCGGAAGCAGTGAGATTGGTCTGTATGACGTGACTTCATTAGGTGGTTTTCCGGGTTTATGTATTAGGATTATTTGGGCGAATTTCCATTGTAGCGGGAGATAACCAATCCTAATGATTGCATTATATATGCTTGTTAACAGGATTAAAGTTTTTTTTGGCAGTTCTTTTGCTATTTTAGCGTTGATTAGGTCGTGCCCTGGAGCCTTTTTGTTATTTAAGTGAGTGATTTCATTTTCTAATTCTGATGGAGTGAAGTGTTTAATGGGAGGTGACATCTGTAGAGGGGAGATTAAACATTTTTCAATTTCTTCTTCGTCATTAATTGGTGTTGCTGGGTGAGGCTCGAATGTTTTGGAGAGGTGTTCAGCAAATAGTTCGGCTTTTTCTGCATCTTCCCTTGCCCAGGTTCCATCTGCTTTTCGTATTGGTGGGATCGTCTGCGTGGGTTGTCTCAACTTCTTTGTCGCTTTCCATAGCGAATAGTTATTTTCTGGTAGCGCTGACAGGTTACTTAAATATTCTTCAAAGGATTCGTTTTTTATTTGTTTGATTAAATTTTTTATTTCTTTTGACATGTTGTTCAATTTGTTTTTGTCATTGGGGTGACGTGTTTGTTGCCATTGGCGTCTTACTTTTCTTTTTTCAGCAATTTTATCTCTTAGGTATTTCGGGTAATTTGTCTCTTTTTCTCGTTTTGAGTCATCAGTAGAGGAGGGAGTAAACTGCGAAGTTGCGCGATGTATTAGATTAGTCATGTTTTCAACGGCTTCATCTATGTCCTTGGATGTTTTTAGTGGGATTTGTAGGTTGGTATTGTCATTTAAGTAGGCTCTAAATAATTTCCAATCGGTTTTTTTATTATACAGAGTTGGATTTTTTTCTTTCGTGATAATTGTTGTACTTAGTGTTAATATTATTGGAGAGTGGTCAGATTGAAGGTCGTAGGACGATTCAATAGCAGTAAAGTTTTGAGACACTCCTTTCGTAACAAAAAGGTCGAGAAGGTCTGGTAGTTTATTTGGATCCGTTGGCCAGTATGTTGGCTTTCCAGTGCTGATGTGATTGTAGCCTTTTGCTGTTATGACTTTTTGCATCTCTGTACCTTTTGGGTTTGTCACCCGTGATCCCCACTGAGGGTGTTTGGCATTGAAGTCTCCTCCGGCTATAAATCTATTACCTAGCTTCTGAAAGTATTCTTCAAATTTATCTTTTGTTACTTTGTGTTTAGGTGGGCAATATGCAGCTGATATGGTTAGAGTGCTGTTTAGCTCGTGAATTTTGATATTTGTTGCTTGTATATATTCTTCCTCAGTTTTCTCTAGCTCAGTATGTTTTATTTTTTCATTAATTAGTATTGCAGTTCCACCGTGTGCTGTTTCGTCGGGATGATTCGTATGATACGTTTTATATTTTGATATTTTAAGGTAGTTTCTGTGTGTGAAATGTGTTTCTGACACTAACATGATGTCTATTTTCTGAGTGTTTAGAAATACTTCGATCTCTTGAATATGTTGTGTCAGTCCGTTCGCATTCCACAGTGCGATTCTGAGTGAATTAGCCATTGGATTTGTTTATAAAGGACGTGAGTAGTTGTATGATTAATGCATTTTGTTGCATGAGTTGATTGAACATAGTTTCGAATTTGTTTAAGAATTTTGACAGAAATTCTTCATTCTGAGGCGTTTGTGTTGTTGTTTCGTTGTTCATGTTGTGTTTTGCTGTATCTGCATAACTGTTATTTTCATTTGTTGTCTGGAGGAATTTGGTATTTCTTGTATTTTGTGTAGGGTAGTTTCTTGGTTTCTGTAGTTCCCGGTATGCTGGGCATCCTTTATAATTTGCGGGGTGCGGTCCTGAACATAAGATACAAGTTGCTGGTGAATTTTTACTTTTTCTGCATTCTTTAGTTGAGTGGTTTTCAGCGCATTTTACGCAGTAGTGTGGTTTTCGACAGTATGTTTTTGTGTGTCCATATTCTTGGCAGCGCATGCACTGTGGAATGTCTCTTTTTTTCCTTGGTGGTTCGACTATTACCTTGGTGCCTAGAATATGGTTTAATTCATATATTTTCTTGTTGTTTTCTGCTGGTTCTTGATCGATGAAGAACATCGGTAGGGGATCTTTTGTTTGCCAGCTTCTGATGTTGGATATATTTCTTATTTTGAATCCCTTTTCTTCCAGTGCTTCTTTTAAATCGTTTATAGGTACTGATTGGTGGATATTTTTAATCACAACTCTGTATGCCCTTTGCTCTCGGGGTTGGTAAGTGTGGTAGGCTATTTTCATATAGTTAAGTAGATGGATCAATTTCCTATATGCATCAGAGCTAGTGGTGTTGACTTTGACCGTATTGTTTCCTAGTGTCTTGCATACGAATTCATCTGCTTTTATTGCGGTTTCTAGGTTTGTTTTCATTAAGCTGGTAATTAGTCACAGCTTGTATGAAGATTGGTGGAGGTTTCGGGTTAGATTTTGTTTGGTTTTCGTCTTTTTCATTGTCTAGGGATGAGAATCTATTGTTTGTGTGGGTTGGTATTATATTTATGTTGTTACTACGTTTGTTGGGATTATTTTTGTTCTGTTTCGCATCATTTTCGTTCTCTCTTGTTCTCTTTGAGGCTCTCCTTAATGGAACTTGTTGCCATGAGGAAGTATTGTAGTTTTCGTTGTCTATTTCTATTGGTGATTGCTGCTGTTCCAGCGTTTCGTTTGAGGGATTTCCGCTGTTGTTAAATCCCCTGAATGGTGAGTCTGAGAGCGAGCTGCTAGGAGAGAAGTATAGATTTGAATTTGTCTCTATCGGTGTAGTTATTGGTGCTGTCATTGTCGGTGTAGTTAGAGTGTAATTGGGTGTTCCTGTTGCTGTTGTTATTTTTGTGGTCATAGTAGTGATGCTAGATCCACCGCTGGTTAACTGCATTGTTTCTTCGTTAATATTATCTTTAACGGTTTGTGGATTTGTTTTTGCTATCGTTGGCAACACTGATTTGACTTTTTTGGTTGGCGCGAAAGAACCGCGTTTGGACAAGTACGCGTTGATACCTCGCGCTGCCCGCACGTGTGGATTCACTTTGTTTTTAGTCACTCGGCCACTTAGCCTTGATACTTTTAGCACTGATATTATTTATTTATGAGGCACAGTTTAACTGTCACAAGTGTGTGCACTTTGTTGAAAATTATCTGCAATTGCTTGCTTTTTTTTTATAAGAAATTAGCTGAGCACTGTTAGGAATGAACAAACTAATATCACGCAAGGTTGCCATATAATGTGTTATGAAATAAATTTTGAGGAGTGCAACCGCGGGAAACTAAATCAGCTGGATTGTCTGATGAGCGTACGTGATGCCAGTTTTCCGATTTCGTCAGCGTTTAAATCTCTGCTACCCGGTGCGCGACGAAGGTTTTTAATTTTTTTGGGCAAATGACTGCCATGCTAACACTATTTTAGAGTCTGTCCAATAAAACAACTTGTCAATGTTAATAGTTAGTAAGTCGATTATTGATTTCATTAATTTACTAAGTAACAAGGCTGCACACAATTCTAACCGCGGAATCGTTTGTGTTTTTAACGGCGCTACACGTGATTTGGCACACATTAAATGAACGTATATTTGACCATGGTTGTCCGTTGATCGGACATATACGCATGCCCCATATGCCTTCTCGGAAGCGTCTGAAAAGCCATGTAGCTGTAATGAATTCGCGGGCTGAATTTCAATTACCTGACGAGATATTTTAAGGAGGTTGATATCCTTTAATTGTTCTGATTGTTGTTCCCACGTGAGCTGTAGGTTGGTTGGTACTGGCTGGTCCCAGCCCTGTTTTAATTGCCATAATTGCTGTATAATAAGTTTAGCACAAATGATAACTGGACTTAATAATCCTAGTGGGTCAAATATTTGACATATTTTTGATAACAATGATCTTTTTGTTAGCCGTCTGTTTCAAGTGTGGATAGATTGATGACATAAGTTAATTGATTTGCATTATAATTCCACCAAAGCCCTAACAGCTTTGTGTTTCCATCAGGTTCAAAATTGATCAGATGCTCAGATTGATGGGCGTCTGGTAGCAAAGAGGGGTTATTTGAAGCCCACTTTCTTAATTGAAATCCGCCGCGTGATAGTAACCTTTGCAAATCATTACGCAATTGGACGGCTTTATCGACTGTGTTTGTCCCCGTAATTGAATCGTCCATATAAAAGTCCCGACGAACAATTTATGACGCTGCCGGACAATTTACTCTTTCTTCTTCTGCCAATAGTTGCAGACATTGTACCGCCAAGAAGGGTGCACACGCGGTGCCATATGTGACTGTGTTCAATTCATACAGTTTTGATTTCATCCGCATTATTGTTTCGCCAAAGTATATATTGATATTTTCTATCTTCCGGATGTACTAAAATTTGCCTGAACATTTTGTTAATGTCAGCTGTTATAACATACTGATATGTACGGAACCTAAGCATGATGGTGAATAAAAAAATACAGTTACACGTGGAGAAGTCGAAGATCATGAAATTTAAAAAAGACGGAGGCAAAGAGAAAACAGTAAGTAACTTGGAACTGGAAAGGACAGATTATAGAAAGGGTTAAAGAGTTTAAATACTTGGGGTACACTTTCAAACAAAGTAATAGCTGAGAAAAACTCATAGCACAATTAGTAAAGAAAGTCAATTTTATAATGAATGAAATATGGAGAAAATTTACCAATAATTTTAAAATCAGGATAATGCTCTTCGAAAATATCTTTAAAAATAGCATTATGTATGTAGCAAAAATTTGGGGGTGGAGACAGAAAGAAGCATTAGAAAGACTTTAAGTAAAATATTAAAATGGACACTGGGATTAGGTATGACGACACCGCAATATATTATCGTAGAAGAAACAAACAGAAATAAGCAAAGAGCAGCAACTGGTTTAAGAGCATCGAAGTATGAAGATCAAATTAGAAATTGCGACCAAAATAGAATTTTACACCAATATTAGAAGGAAATAAAGAAAAAAGAGGAAACGAGACTGCAACGAAATAATTGAGAAATCTACAGGACAAGATACGAGTACTATAAGAGAAATGGATACGCACCTCTGGAAGTCGAACGAAAACGAGAAGAAAACACGGACATTAATGGGGAATTATATAAAAGAGATCAGGATACACAAAAACAAAATCAAGATAAAAGAGTTAAAGTACAACAAAATATACAAATATATTCGACCAATAGCAACACCTCAATACTTACAACATAAGACCGGCAATTCAATTAAGCTACTAGCCACGCTAAGATGTGTAAATTAAGAGAACGAGACCAAATATTGGGAGAAAGAAGATGATAGAATCTGCCAGCTTTGCAATGATGGCAAAGAAAATATGACATATTTACTATTCATTTGTAGGAATCTGTCAAGGCAAACATGCAGTATGTTTCACGCCCTAGACTAGCTTGGAAGCGAGGAGTCATGGACTAAGATGATTAGGAAGAACAGGAAAGAAATAAAATAAAACTATTATTATACAATCAAAATGATGTAGATACAACATTCAATATAAAATGTATTTTTGTAAAAATTCAATACTGGAAAGCTCGAATTAAATAAATAAATAATAATAACGATAAAACATCGCCGGTTACGTGGTACTTTAAAATAATAATATAATAGCTATTTGTGTATCAAAATAAAATGTGGCATATGGTAAAAATACACATTTTACCACGTGTTTCATTCTAGATTTGTTCTAATTCAGATGTAAAGTATAAATAATAATAATGTTATATATTTCTCTTTAACATATAAGAATAATTCAATAAATTAATCAAATGTAATACCCCAAGAGCTTGAAAATTATCAGGTATTTCTCGATTGAAATAAGCTTCGCTTAAAAAAATTTTTGAGTAAAACTTATCTCAATCGTTGCTACGCAGGGAAACAAGAGGGAAATACCCGATTAATTTTCAAGCTCGAGGGGTATTTGGCTGATTATTTTTTATGATTCTGAATAGCGCATAGGTTACAACTGTCAGAAAAATGATTGTTTATCGCCTAGCAACCTAGCCGAGAAATTATCGAAAAATTATCGATATAATTTAGACCTAGTTGTACCACGTGATGTTAAATGCCACGCTCTTATTGGTCGAAATGGTTGAAAAAATAATCAACGTAAATACTTAAAATTTATATGGTTTAAAGTTCATAATATTTATCCCATTAATGGTTTCAGTCAACAAACATTACTGATGACATTTAATGTAACTTCTCTGGATACTAGGTACATTGTTCAAGGTATTGTATTTTTGTACAAATTGTTGCATAACCAAATTGATTGCAGTTACTTACTTTCCAAGATATATATTTTTAGTGCCCAGATTTTGCACTAGATATTCTAATACTTTCTTCACATTTCAAGTCAACACAAACATGCTGCTTAGATCGCCCATTTTCGTTATCATTTCCAGTTACAATTTGATGTGCAATAATTGTGATATTTTTAATTGTTCGCGGAGAGAAATTCGTTCAGTCATTGAATCCACTTTTGTACATACAATTGCAGAATAATGTAATGTTATTATTTATTTATTTATGGTTGTTATTTATCAATATAATGTATTTTTATGTTATACGGTTACCATATTTTACCTTAATGGATTGTTTTGTTAGGTAATCAATTATTATTTTTATTTTCTAATAGTCTGGAAACGGTTAAATATCTCGAGAACGAAATATTTGAAGACAAAGTTACAAAATACGTGTTTTTTATTTTTATAAATCTATTCAGGCATGATATGCAAACATACTTCTCACCCCCCTGGTAGGCGAATATACGAGGTGTGTTAGAAAAAGTAATGAAACTGACTTTGTATTTACCAAAGTTTTTTTTATATTTTCAAACAACAATATTATTCCCTTCGAAGCGGTTCCTTTCGGCAGCTATACACAGTGACAGATTAAGGTATAAGCTAACTAATCACGTGCTTAGGGCCCCCGACAAACTATTTGCAAAAAATAGTTTGTCAGAGGTTCAATATAAAGGAGATAATGCTCGTACACGAACACGTTTGCGAAAAAACAAAGCAATGATGGTAATGCATCAGAAGTAATTTGAAATATTCGAGATAATTTCCATGTGTTGACTTATTATGTTATTATCGTTAATCTGAAAGTTGAAATTTAAAAATCAACTACAGTGTATAATGGCAGCTACAGCAAGTTCTCTTTTTTAATTAGAGATGGGTTGTCAATAGATGAATGTAAAAGTGAAACCGAGAAGTTAGTGATGTTTTATCCTGACGATTTGAATTTAAATCTTTGTGACGAGATTGTACAATTTCACTCTTACATGTGTGTATAAATAAAATGTAACGATAATGTAAATTTTACCTATACTGACTGTTACAATACGATAGTTACAAATTCGTTACAATTTGTATTTCTAAACGTGGAAATTCTGATACGAATTTTTTTTTAACGTTAATGTTAACAAACTGCTCTTCCGAACAATCTTTTTAGCAACTTAACTATTTTTAAAATCCCTTAAGGACCACAATGAGTCTAGAACGATTTGGCTCGTTAAGAGATTTTATGCATTGAAGCTGATGTAATGCGAAATATTAGTTTCGATACAGTATGGTCTTTACCATATCTGCCACATTATGTTAGATGTTCTCTACAGTCTCAAAATGGCGTCCTTTTAAAACGTTTTTTAGTTTTGGGAAAAGACACAAGAACTGAGATCAAGTGAATAGGGGGCTGGGGAGCCACAGGGATGCCTTTTGAGTTCAAAAATTCCGTGATAGAGATGACCGTGTGACATACACTTGTCTGCAATGTCTGGTCTCACACGAATCTCCCTTTTTCTGAGCTTTTCAAGGACATCTTTGTAAAAAATTTGGTCTGATTTCACAAGATTTCTCACATGTTCGACGTTTTCTTCGGTTGTTCAAGTTGAAAACCTCCCTGGGCGAGGTTCATCTTCAACGTATTCCAAGTCTTTCAAAAATAATTCGTGGCAGCGAAAAACTTAGGCTCTTGATAGGGAATATTCCCCATAGGCTTGTTTCGACTTTTCAAAGGTCACACTAGCGAATCTCAAAAACACAATCACGTGGTGACTGTACGAAATTGAAACCCGGCCAAAGCATTTGGAGGGCATTAACACACATGCCTAGTAAAGGAGAACAACACAGCGTTGCCAGTCACATTACTTTTCTGACTCACCTAGTATAAATAATAAAAAAAACTGTTGATACAATAATTTACGTCTCATAATCATTATTAAATTAAACCATAGGATCAATATTATAGAAAAATATAATTCTTTAAAGCAATATATAATTTCTTATCATATGTTTAATAATAAAAAGTGTGAAAAATTTAAATACGAAATCTGCATTCTATAATTACCAAAAATTAATCACATTGTAAAAACAACTTTTATACTAAATAATACTTAAAACAATTAATTAATCAACAAAATATTTTAACTTATTAATCAGAAATATTAATACCATAAATCCTTCTGTTAGTCGACAGCAACTATTAATCAAAACTAACAGATACGCGAACCGGAACCGGAATAAAAATAATAACCAGTGACTGCATACAGTTCATCATTTATCAGTCTGCTGCACTGTGTGATTACTTAACGGGGTGTATGGAATTCATATTCATCCCTGTGAAAGGTAAATTAAGGTGTGTAGCACGCATCAGTTTAATACATAAAAGCGCGCGTAGCTGATGCTATTGTAGTTGAGAGCGCGAGAAAGGGAAATAGTAGTTTGAGGTGGAATGATACGGTTATTATAGTTGATGGTGTTTATTGTGAAACTGGCAATTTGTGGTAATTACGTAATTTGTAAATTATTTAAGTAAATTCTCCACGATTTGTCCTCAAAATTATCTATACGATTTTTACTGATTAAGAACCGCTAGAATTGTTTAAATAATTTGCCTACTCTGTAGAATCAATCCTAGTTGTAGTACAAAGGATCAGTAGTTTATAAAAGCAAAGAAATATATATATATTTAGTATACGTAATGAAGTTGTAAACTATTAAAAATAAGTTATTGATAGTAACAGATAGTTTACTTGTACTTCTAACGGTTTATAATGTAAATTTCAAAACGTTTGACCGGAGTTCGAAAGATCTCAGATCCATATCTCAGCTATATCTAAACGTTTCTCTCTATAATAACATTTTATTTCTTATACTATTAATAGTACTAATGGGGTAGGTGGCTCAGTGGTATCGACAAACAATTTTCACTCCAGTAAAACTACCCCTGTGACTCCCCGTCAACTAACATCTTTGAGGCCCGTGATTTGATAGTCAGTGAAAGCAGTTCACGTGATGAAATATGTCATTTACCGAGATCTGCTACGGATGAGTGATACAACCATTCGTAGGTAAAAGGCATGATTATATATTTATTTTATTTATTTTTTATTAATAGTACTTAAATATATACTAAATAAAATACTAGGAAAATTTAAAGTTTGAACTTTATATATATCTTTGTAGTTGTTTAATGCATAACTAATCTTGTATATAATATATAATTATGCGCGTGAACTGCTGTCAGGAGTGGATTAACGCGTAGGCAAAGTAGGCAATTGCCTACGGTGGCAAATTTTGGGGGCGGCAAATTTTTAAAATGAAAAATTACATTTAATCTATTCATACGTGGATATTGCTCTTAGGATGTTTACATGCACTCCGGTTTCAAATTGCACTGCGGAGCGTTCCTTCTCTTGTTTGAAACGCCTAAAAAAATTTCTACGATCCACGATGGCCGAAAGTCGCCTTAACGCTTTAGCTCTGCTTTGCATCGAAGATAGATATCTACAAAAATTAGATATATCTAAAATTATAGACAAATTTGCGGAAGGAAAGACGCGTCGCAAAAACTTTGCATCCGTATAGATTATTAAGATTGTATGAAATAGCGCAAATAGTGTTTATTTTGAAAATGAATGTGTTTATTTTATAAATGTATATTTGACTGCGCAATAAAACCATTCGCTACCAGTATGCAGAACTATCGTAAGTCCAATTTCTGTATGTTTCGAGCCTATATGCAGATAAGATAGCTGAGACACAATATTTTTTAATGCAGAAGTATCCATTAAGCTAAATGTGATATAAAATATAAATTTTTGCGTCATACTAAACAATCCTAAATACACGTTGAACATGCTGTATGAGCAATACTAGCCTATCTCACTTGTATAGTTAGTTAGGATAGTTTTGCGCAAAATGTCTACGAAGTTAACATGACAGGTTGGGACCATATACATATTAGCTTCGTATACTGCTGATGCTGGCTGATGAGCGTGCGGATCAAAAGAGGAAAGAGATATGATTTTCTATCTCATCATAACTCCTACTCAAAACTGCGCATGCTCGAAAGAAAGATATCTGATTGGTTTATTGTTGAATCTCGAACTTCAAATGATAATCGGCGCAATTCTTTGAATGTAATTTTATAATCTAACTGGACATATAATTTGTTTTGTTGAATCAAACATTTATACTTAATGAGTTTAAAGCCCGTAGTAACGCATAGAATATATTGTTATGTTTCTCATATTGAATTGAAAATGATATTTATTACAATAAAAACATAATACGAATAAAAATCATGTGACATTTCATAAGATAAAAAACATTTGATAAGTATTTTATATTCGTCCACAATTCAATTTTTCTCGTATTGAAAAAATGACATACAATGTGAAGTTTAAAAAATATGCCAACATTCTGAATATTATTAAAATCACAATTATATTTTAATCATGGTTAAACTGAAATAATAAATACCTGATTTTAGTTCGATTCGTTTGCCTGAAAAATTAACGGAATTAACAATAAAAACAAAAACCTGTCACTGCCACTTACCGTTTGCTGATATCTGTACACTATTTTAGATCCGTACGATTTGAAAAACCATAGGATATATCGGATAAAAAGTGGACAGTACACGATACAATAATTTTCATATTGAAATTAAAGTAATAGTAAAACTGAATTCTCTGTTCGATACTACGGGCTTTAATTACGAAAATATAATAAAATTGGCTCGACATAAATATACGTATATATTTGAATTTGTATGACTTTTAATTATTTGAATTCAATAAATGTTACCAGAGTAAGAAAACATGCAAATTTAAGACAAGTGTTTAAAATGTAGATATGTATAAAAAAGTAATTATATTTTAAATTCAAGGTTTAAGTTTCTACACAATTATATTTCGTTAAATATAGAAAAATGTATTATTTTTTATCTATTTTGCATTAAACAGAACTGAAAACAATTTGGGTAATGAAATAATTTTTTCTTTTATTAAAAACACTAGCGTAATACCCGTGCTTCGCTACGGTATTTCACTACAAACACATTTATTTTCAAGTTAAATATTTCTTTTATTTGATACAATACAGAATATTTGAGGCTTAAAATTATTATTGATAACCTAAATACGAACTTCAGTGGTTCTTCCGTAAGGAGTTAGAATTACCAGGCCTCTTACAAAAAAATACAATACTGAGTATCATTAACCTTATTTATTCTATTTTAACTGGCATATTGTATCGTTAAATTTAAACTTCATATTATTTTTGACATTTCCATACTATAAAGCACTATAAAATACAAATTAAATTATACTAAAGATTTAGTCATTTTACAACAAATACTCACAATAATTATCATATTATTAATCTCAAGAAATAAAATTATTATCCTCCCAAAACTGAATTTCCCCCCTTTAGAGGTTGAATAGGGCAAAATCCTGAAACAAGGTTTTTAAACCGTTTCGGTTTTAACCTCAAAAGTCCTCCCAATGCTTTTGCATTTGGTTCGAGATAATCATCCGGTACAAAATGATTAGAAAAAACAAAACATGCAGATACATCATCACTTTCCATCAAACCGCATATTTGTTTCCAAACACTTCTTTCTTCAACATTCTTCGGAAAACTATAAAATATATAAATAAGTTAACACTAATTAAGAACAAACATCAACACATTGCTTATTGTGTAAATACTTACGAATGCAAAGAAACTGCTGGACTTTTCGCACTGCACAATTCCTGTTCACCATTTTGATATATTCGCAAGAAATAACAAAATGCAAGTAAACACTTTTAGTTCATAAGCGACCTTTAAATGACACATTCCAGCTGACCGCTGTTGCCGCTTAAACCTAATACCCAATGAAAATGATGCTTCCGTGCATGCGCAGTTTAAAAAAGAGGGTAGGTAAAGATAGCACTAGTGTATGTCTGTCTTTCTTAGATACGCACGCTCTCCGATCATTGCCAGAATAGGGACATCAGCAGTATATAAGCTAATATGTATATGGTTGGGACTTACAATAGTATAACATAACCTATAAATAATAAATACGAAGTGATCCGTCGTATGTATTTTGGTTTTGAATATATACATTTAGTTAATTTTGTTATTCTTCATTATAAAATATAAAATAAATAAACTGCGATGGAGAGTAGAGGTTCCAGATTAGTAAAACTAGCATTATTAATGGATAATCATATTGGTAAGTTCATATTTTTTCATGTTTCTTGATTTGAATGTATAGTGTTCAATGGTATTATTTCATTAGATATAAAAACTGATGACAATTCTTCGACTTCAGTTAATAAACCGGATGAAATTTCATCGGCTTCCATTAATAATCCTGTTGACAATTATTCGGCTGTAATTAATAATTTTAATGGCAAATCTTTGGCTCCAGTTAATATTTTCGATGACAATTCTTCGGCTGCAGTTAATAATCCTGATCCACATAAAATAAGTGATAGTATAGTAGAAAAAAATCAAGATACTAGTGACGTGTCTGAATTGCAGCATGATTCTGATAATTACATTTCGGATTCGGATCCATACTCGACAGATTCCGATACAGATTACATGCCAGATCAAGAAAAAGAAGATACAAATACTGAAGAGGATATTTGCAATGAAAGTATAGATAATGCTTTGATCAACGATCCATCAAAATCTGAAGAAACAAAAAAACGTAAAAGAGCAGACAGAAGCAATTTGCGAAGAAACAAAATTAAAGAATTACGAAACAGTGGCCAGAAGTACGTAAATTGGAGAGAAAAAGAAGTTTCAGAACGAAAATTAAAGGAACCTTGCAAAACAAATTGTCGATTGAAGTGCACAACAAAAATATCACATGAAGAAAGACAACTAATTTTTAAAGACTTTTTGAAATTGGGGGATGTGACACGTCAACGAGATTTTATTTCAAAATATGTTGATTTTGTTAAGAAAAAAAGAAATACATTACAATCAAATGATAATGATAATTTAGAACAAAACGATAAATCATCTAGTGGAAGTAGAAGACATCTTTCTTTTTATTATCATTTACCAGTACGAAGGATACGTATAAAGGTCTGTCAAAAATTTTTTTTGAACACATTAAGTATAAGTCATCAAGTAGTTAAAACAGTCAGTAAAAAAATTGCAGTTTCTTATGTCGTATCACCAAATAAGAGAGATACAACTCAGTGTAATTCTAGATTACCTGAATCCACTAAACAATCTGTTAGAGAACATATAGAAAGTTTTCAGACAGTTGATTCACACTACTGTCGAAAGAGAAGTTCAAAAAAATATTTGCCATCAGATTGAAATGTAACTAAAATGTACACAATGTATAAAACTTACTGCGAAGAAAGGAACATTTCAATAATAGTGAAAGAAGCTACTTATCGAAACATCTTTTCTACTGAATTTAACCTAGGATTCCACATACCAAAGAAAGATCAATGCGATTTATGTTGCAAATATGAAAATAGCATAGAGAGTGAAAAGTTAATTTTGCAGGAACAAATAGAAATTCATTTGAGAAACAAAGAATTAGCACGAATTAAAAAAGAAGAAGATAAAGAAAAGTCAAAGAATAATGCTCACTTTTGCAGTGCTGTGTATGATTTGCAACAAGTTCTTCTGTGTCCTAAAGCAAAATTTTCTCAATTGTATTATAAAAGAAAATTATCTACGTACAATTTGACTGTGTATGAATTAGGGAATTTACAAGGCCATTGTTACATGTGGCACGAAGGTATAGCAGCAAGAGGATCGTTAGAAATCGGTAGTTATATTTTGGAATTTATTAAAATGAAAATTTTGGAAGCAAAAAGAGAATTTTCTTTTTTTTCCGATAATTGCGCGGGACAAAACCGTAATCGATTTATATACAATTTATACATGTTTTGTGTAAATAAATTTAATATATCAATTGAGCATACATTTTTAGAAAAGGGTCACACCCAAAATGAGGGGGATTCAGTACACAGTTTAATAGAAAGGGCTTCTAAAAAAAATACCTATTTACATCCCAACTCAGTGGTATTGCTTGTGCCGAAGTGCATGCAAAAAATCTCCTTATTTAGTGACTGAAATGACTTCAGATTTATTTTTTGACTTGAAAGATCTTCTGAAATCGACAACAAAAAATTGGAACAAGGATGAAAATGGTAACAAAGTAAAATATAATTCAATAAAACAGATAAAAATTAATCCCATAAATCCCTACATATTGCAATTTAAATACAATATTCAGGACGATTATATTCAATTAAATACCTTAGAAAAATCTAGAAATAAAGAAACTCAATTCGAAGAATATAATTTAAAATTAATTAGAACAAATCCAGTGCCTATCTCCGAAGCAAAATATAAGGATTTGTTAAGTATGTGTAATGAAAAAGTTATACCACAGACGTATCAGCAATTTTTTCTATCTTTGACTTATATCAATAAAAAGAAGACTCAGAATCTGGAAATGACTAAACATTGAATTAAGGTTTTTCATACATTTATCATTAAGAATGTTATTATTTTCATTTATTTTTTAAATGCAATCAATAATAAATAAATAAGTTTGATTGTTATTATTATTTGATCAATAAACATTAACAAAATATATGTTCCTTTTTTATTATTTACTAGTATAAAATATCATATCAGTCAAATTAATAAAATAAACAATAATCAAAACTATCCTAACTCCAAAGTTACAGGAGATAGGCTTATACTGCAAAAAAATAATTCTACGAATGTAGCCTATCTCCAGTAATTTTTAAACAATATAAGTTTTTGTCATTTTGTTTCATAATTATTCTTATTATATATTATTCAAAATTAATAAGCAAGTGCAAAATTAAATTATATTGAGAATAAAAAAGATATTTGTAAACGAAATATTCATTATGCATTATCTCCAATGTAATGCATATGTACTTAAAATAGTTCTGCATACAGGTAGCGCATTGATCCACATCAATCTGCGTTTTTCTTCTTCAGTGGGGGCGGCAAATTTTGGTTTGCCTACGGGCGGCAAATTTGTTAATCCGCCCCTGACTGCGGTTACCAGCCGTCAAATCACACCCCGGAAGATGCTAGTGCAGGAAAAACTACAGGTATTTTTTTAGTGGAGTGAAAATCAGTTTGACAGAAATCAAACTCGGGTTTTCAAATTCGTAATTCGACTCATTTTTACCGAGCTACATATCTATCCTATCTTTAAAATGTCGCTCTAACACAATATTTTTCACTAAGCTAAATTACCCTTTTTGCAGTGTCGATTAAAATTATTTTTGACTTAAAATTAGTACACATAACATTTGGTCATTATTTAGTTTCTATGCAATCAAGGGAAACATAATATTTTGTTACTCGCAGTATATTTATGTTCGGCAGTACGGTAGTATGAGTAGTGTTACGGAGTTCGAATTTGGAGGTCCCGAGTTGATATTCCATTTAATTTAAGAACCGGGCCCTATACTGTAATAGGGTTTCCCATCGAATAAATAAATATATATTTGCAATTTCGTTTTTCTTATACCTTTGTGAGTGAAAGTGTAAGATTATAAACTTTATCAATGCTAGACTCTCAAAAAAACTTATATTTATAAAGTACATATAAAGTAAGCAGCTTGCTGTATTGCATGTTAAAAGCATTATAATCAACATACATATTAAAGTTAAGTATAAATAACAAACTGCAATATAGATGTTTTAAAAAAATTAATATAATTTCAAGTATTCTATTTTAAGAATTTTTTGTTAGTTACTTCATCACTGAACGCGGATGTGACATTTAATATTTCTAAACATTTAGCTTCGGTCCAGTGCACCGTTAGTATGCTTATTTTTGTGACCATTAATATTTTTCCACATGTTTTGCAATTTTGTGTAGAATTGTTTAAAAACTCATGTTACACAGTCAGTAAGCAAAAAATATATGAATTTTATAATTTATACCGGATGAGCAAACATACTTTAGATTTCATTATACTCGAATTTTCAAATTAAATTAGGTGTTGGTTTGCTCGAGGATTATTTTGTTACCTGAGCGTGTATTCGACAACTCAACATATTAAATTCTTGCAAATGGTTAAGCATTTTCTTTTTAACGAGCATATGTTGCAAATGAAAAATAAAATTAAAATGTAAATTGCTATATTTAAATATTTTGTAATTAAAAAATAAGTAAAGTACTTACTATATATACATATGTATATAATTAAATTTATCTAAAAACTTTCTAATAAAAATGTTTTCTCTAAAATAAATATATCAATATGTTATTTATCCACTATCAATTCTGGAACTAAAATCTTGTAAGTATAATAGTATTTCTTTTGTATTTAGTTTACGTGCTAATGAAAAAAAAGCACAATGAAATTAATGCTTAATATTGGCTGAAGAAAAGATATTGTTTATTTTGTCATAAAAGTAGATATTTTAATTCGTCTCAGATATTAAAATTTACAAAAATTCGCTACACGTTATAATACGTATCAAAAGTTATTATATGACAAATAAAACCTCTCACTAAAAAATTTAGAAAGTAATTTAAATTAACCTAAAAATAAAATTAGCACTTAGCAGTTAATATACTTATGAATCTGCCTACAAATAATTACTGATATTAATATTTCATGCCACTAACCAAGTATTTTGTTTGGTATACCAATAAATTTATTATATATTTTTCAAACACTTAAGGGATAGATTTAATAGGCGTTTGAATTAATTTTTAATTTATTCACTGCCGTTTCGGCACTTGGATTGGTATTTGGTCTAATTTCAATCGACATGTTTTTTTAAATGTTAAAAACCTTTTTAATTATCAAATTTCGTAATAATTGACTACAAAAAACAAACCTTTGTATTAATATGTAGTACTAACCATATACATTGAAAATGGCCCAATCCAATTTAGGTGCCGGATTAACAATAAATAAATAAACATTCAATAGCCTATTATATCCATCGTGCAACTGTTTTAAAATAAATTTTGGCTTATGCAAATTTCCAATTATTATGAATTTTGTTGGAAGATTTAAATTTACGCCTTAAGAGTCTCGATTATTACTAAATTATTATAGTGCTTTCTTAAATAATAATATGGCTTATATCCAGATTAGAATAGAAAGAAAGAATAATACTAGTTACCAACTAGAAAGTTTAGCATATATAAAGATTCAACATTTAATCAAGATTAAAAATCATAATATTCTTACACCTTAATCTGAATACTAAAAGTATCATCAGCAACAATTCAGAACTGAGTACTCATCCTCGATATTCAAATACGAGTACATAACCTAACTTTACTTTTCGTGTGAAGTTACGATGTTGGTATAGCTACTTTGCGGCGGGTGGCAGCGGTGCTCAGCCTAGCAACTCCCGGGAAAGTTAAGATTATTACGCAATTATAACACATGATTTACTCAGGTGTGTTGTTCCCACTTATCCCTTGGACCTGGGTTTAATCAAACTTAACAATGCCCCGGTACACCTGAGCTAATCATGTGGCACGAAATTTACCTCGCTATTCATATTAACACCCTCTTCGTAAAATTATATTATTTACATGCACTAGTCCTACGTGCATCATTTTATTAGTGGAGTATAAACTGAGTTTAGATACTTTTAATAAATAGTATTTAATGACTTCACGGACATATATGAATCAGAATATTTATTTTTCATTTAAACATTATTTAATACAGTTGGCAATCGTGCAAACCAGTAATCTCGTTTGAGCGAAGCATAACTAAATTCAACTAAATTAACGAATTAAATTCAAATATAATTCAAAAGTTTAGTGAACAATGAACAATGAAGTTTTTAGTGAACGTGCTAATACTAAAAGATAGTGAATAACAAGTGCAATCCGTTTAAACAGTAAGTGCAGTTTGACAACTGAAAGCGACTTAGCACCGACCAAGCGAACGCGCACCTTCACGCGCAGCGCTGAGAAACCGAAGTCAGTGTTGCCAACCGTAGCAAAACAAAATATACATATACTATCTAAAATGTCTGAAAAAAGCGGCGGTACTAATAATCAAGCACCAACTAGTTACTCTGTAACCACGACAACTCCGGGCACTACTACCACACAAACATACACTTTGACATCACCAATTATGAGTACACAGAACGTACCATCACCGAACAGCGACACGCTCACAGGTGTCGAAACCCCGAGATCCGAACTCAACAACGACGAATGCTTAACTCCTCCACTCTACTACCAACCGCAAACACCAACACCAGTGAGTAGCCAGCCAATAACTTCACTATCCATTCAATCGCCAGAACTAACTTGGCAGCAAGTCAGAATAAAAAAAAGAGAGGAAGAGAACAAGACGAAACCAACCCACAAACAAATAAAAGAGAAAACGTGACTCAAAACAATGACGACGATATTCAAATTACCAACAAATATGCGGCACTAAATAATAATGATAAAAACGACAAAGAACAAGAGAAACAAGAAAATCAACAAATAAACAAAGAATATAAACCTCCTCCCGTATACCTACAAGATATCGTAAACTACTCTGCAATGAGAACAAGCATAACAAATGTTATTGACGAAAACGACTTTATATGCAAAACTATTTCTAATAACACTGTTAAAATAAACACAAACAATTCAACAACCTACCGAAAATTAATTAACCACTTAAAACAAAACAATGTAGTATATCATACTTACCAACCACGGCAAGAAAGATCATTCAGGGTGGTCATCATGAACTTACATCATTCGATAGAACCAGCTGTGCTACAACAAACACCGGAAAATAAAGGATTTATAATACGTAATGTGACAAACCTAAGAAGCTGGCAAACTAAAGAACCACTACCAATCTTCTTTGTGGACCAGGAGCCCAATGAAAACAACAAAAAAATATACGAGCTCAAACATATTTTAGGATCAAAAATCACCGTCGAAGAACCAAGGAAAAAAAGAGAAATCCCCCCAGTGCACCAGGTGCCAGGAATATGGACACACGAAATCCTATTGCAATAAACATTACTATTGCTTCAAATGTGCGGAAAATCATCCCCCCAATAACTGCAACCAAACAAGAAACATCCCTGCAAAATGCGTCCTGTGTGACGGCCCTCACCCAGCCAACTATAAAGGCTGCACAGTCTATCGCGACCTTCAAAAGGCAAGAGGAAAAGTTGCTCACAACAACCAAAGAATTAATCAAAGGAGACAAGAGTACCAACTAGAAGAATCCGAATTCCCTCCCCTAAAAGCTAATCGAAGACACGACACGAGCTACGCCAACGCAACTAATAACAGAACAACTGAAAGTACCACAGAAAACAACAATATAATACTAACTGACTTTCTACACAAATTTGAATCCATGTTCATGCAATTAATGAACCAAAATACCACAATAATAAATCTAATCAGCAGCTTAATTAACAAATAGTTTAAGAATTATATATTCGACATCTCTGTCTTTCCAGTAAATATGTTAGAATTTTTGAAAAATCATGAGCATTCGCCGGGATTTGAACCCAGAACCTTTCACTCGCTGGGTGACTGCTCTACCACTTGAGCTACAAATACTCGGCGAATATTCATGATTTTTCGTGCATTATAATTTAGTTATAAGTAATTTGTAAAGTGACATCACTATGTCAATTCGTTACAAATCAACAACTGTAGTATGCAGCGGCCAACAGCCAATGAAGAAATAGTTTAAGAATTATATATTCGACATCTCTGTCTGTCCAGTAAATATGTTAGAATTTTTGAAAAATCATGAGCCTTCGCCGGGATTTGAACCCAGAACCTTTCACTCGCTAGGTGACTGCTCTACCACTTGAGCTACAAATACTCGGCGAATATTCATGATATTTCGTTCATTATAATTTAGTTGTTAAGTAATTCTAACATATTTACTGGACAGACAGAGATGTCGAATATATAATTCTTAAACTATTTCTTCCTTGGCTGTTGGCCGCTGCATACTACAGTTGTTGATTTGTAACGAATTGACATAGTGATGTCACTTTACAAATTACTTAACAACTAAATTATAATGCACGAAAAATCATGAATATTCGCAGAGTATTTGTAGCTCAAGTGGTAGAGCAGTCACCTAGCGAGTGAAAGGTTCTGGGTTCAAATCCCGGCGAATGCTCATGATTTTTCAAAAATTCTAACTTAATTAACAAAATCCACAATGAATAGTTCTCTAAGAATCGCATTATGGAACGCGAATGGTTTAAAACAACACAAACAAGAAATAGAGATGTTCTTGAATGAACAAAAAATAGATATTTTATTAATCTCAGAAACACATTTTACCGATAGGAATTATTTTAATATAAACAAGTATAACACATACTGTAAAAATCACCCTGATAACACAGCTCACGGCGGCACAGCCGTTATAGTCAGCAATAGGATATCACATTACGAAATAAAGGACATCAAAAAAGACTACATGCAAGCAACAAACATCAAAATAAAAGAAACACATGGATCACTAGTGGTAGCAGCAATATACTGCCCTCCAAAATTTTCAATAAAACAACACGAATTTGAGGAAGCGTTTAAAGTACTAGGTAATCGATTTATAGCTGGCGGAGACTATAATGCGAAACATCCTAGATGGGGTTCAAGGCTTATAACACCCAAAGGTAGACAATTACAAGCTGCCATGCTCAACAAGGGTTATGACCAGGCCAGTACTGGAAAACCTACATATTGGCCAACTGACCTCAATAAAATCCCAGACGCACTAGACTTTTTCGTTACAAATGGGATATCTACAAACTATATTAAAGTAGACGAATGCTTAGATCTCACATCAGATCACTCAGCAATAATAGCCACGATTAGCTCAAAAATAATAACCAATGAAAGTCAACCCAAGCTAACTAATTATAAAACAGACTGGGACGCCTTTCGAAAATATCTAAACAACGACTTAGATACACATATCCCGCTTAAAACAGAAGATGACATTGATATGGCAGTGCAAAACTTAACAAAATCTATACAAGAAGCAGCCTGGTTATCTACACAAAAAAAAACAAGCAAATAACAAACCCATTACAAACTATCCTAAACATATCAAAGACACAATATCAGAAAAACGAAGAATCAGAAAAAGATGGCAATTACACAGACTACCTAGCGATAAATGTCACTTAAACAAACTATGCAAAGAAATAAAAAGACTAATTTACGAAAACAAAAATGCTTCCTTCGAAGAGTTTGTAAGCAACCTATCTCCTTGTGCTCAAAATGACTACACGCTCTGGAAGGCTACTAGAAATCTCAAAAGTCCTAAGCAATCAATACCTCCTATCCGCAAACTAAACAACACATGGGCCAGATCACCAGAAGAAAAGGCGGAAACATTTGCTGAACACCTGAGCAACATATTCCAACCACATGACTTTCAGTCCACAATTGAAGAGGAAAATAACATACTCACATACTTAGAAGTCCCATTACAACTATCTCCGCCAATAAAAAGATTCAAAATAGAAGAAATTGAGAACGAGATAAAATTTCTTAATAATAAAAATGCACCCGGGCATGATATAATCACACCATTAATACTAAAAAATCTTCCAGGAAAAGCATTACTCACAATAACTCACATTTATAATGCAATAATAAGATCACAATATTATCCAGGACTATGGAAACTGTCACAAATACTACTGATACTGAAACCAGGCAAACCAAATTATGAATTAACATCCTACCGACCAATATCGCTACTCCCATGTCTATCTAAACTACTAGAAAAGCTAATACTAAAAAGAATAAAACATGAAATCGAAGACAAAAACTTAATTCCAGATCACCAGTTTGGCTTTAGACAGCAACATTCAACTCTTGAACAAATACACCGAGTAGTTAAAGAAATAGAAAAAAGTCTAGAAGAAAAGAAACTCTGCTCAGCTGCCTTCCTCGACATCAGTCAAGCATTTGATAGAGTCTGGCACACTGGGCTGTTGTACAAAATAAAACAAAATCTACCATATCAATACTACTTCTTAATAAAATCATACTTAACGGACCGATTCTTTTAAGTAACCCACGAGAACAGTCTCTCAAAATTACACCCAATAAAAGCTGAAGTTCCACAAGGCAGTGTATTAGGCCCTATCCTATACCAGATTTATACAGCAGACTTGCCAATTGATGAGAACGTTACCACTGCGACCTTTGCAGACGACACTGCAATACTCGCAACCAACGAGAATCCCATTGAAGCTTCCGCACTTTTACAAAAGTCGTTAAATGAAATCCACGAATGGGCAACCAAGTGGAGAATTAAAATAAGCGAGGAAAAATCGATACATGTAACTTACACCCTAAAACGAGCATCATGCCCAGAAGTCATGATAAACAACAAAATTCTCCCTATAAAAAATGAAGCAAAATACTTAGGAATGCACCTAGACAGGCGCTTAACGTGGAAAAATCATATCGAAGCAAAGAAAAAACAAATAAACATTAAGATTAAAAAACTATACTGGCTGATTGGTCGAAAATCAAAATTATCATTATCCAACAAAGTTCTACTGTACAAGACGATGATAGTACCAATATGGTCCTATGGAATACAACTGTGGGGCTGTGCAAAGCAGTCCAATATTAACAAAATTCAGCGAATACAAAACAAAACCCTTCGCACCATAACTGACGCGCCCTGGTTCGTAAACAACGATACACTACATACAGACTTAGGTATCAAAACTGTCAGTGAACTGACAAAAAGCTACGCTAATAAATATGAAGCAAAACTATATAATCATCCCAACAACCTGGCCATTGATCTCCTAAACAACGCAGGCGAAGTAAGAAAACTAGCCCGACGTAAACCCTTGAACTTAACTTAAACAAAATTAACACGAGGAACCACCAAAAGATGGGACCCTCCCGCATGTGATGTTATCTATTATTATATCCATTTTGCTCGTTGGCCTAATAAGGCTAGTTGTAAATCCAAGTATAAATAAAAAAAAAAAACATTATTTGTTGTTTATTTATATGAGACGACGTATATCAACAACGCCAGCGCATTATATGCGGGATTTATGATTCATAAAACACGCTTATAATGACCGTTACGTTCATACAACACCACAGTTACTACTCTTACACGCATTACTATAATCATTATTATAAATTAAAATTAATTCTTCATATTCCATTGCAAAATAAAATTATGTATGCATCACAGATGTTACCTAACGCCGCAGGTGCATAAATTACTATTAAAATTTTCTATTTTAAGAAAAATTAAGACATTTTTAGAGTTTACTATAATGTTAAATTGCAAATTTAAAAATGTTAGGTCTAGCGCGACCGTAGTTACTCAGTAAAACACTTAACCCGTGATGCTATTCTTGACTTAGTAACGTGCGCACAATACTAAACTGTAAAACTGGTAATATTTTGTACTGAATGTAAGCAAAAGGTTCAGAATGGTATTAAATTTATTTATCTATAGAATTACTCACAGAAAAAAATCACATTATTGTCCAATGAAATAAATATTTTATGTATTAGTAGATTTCCATGACCACCCCTGAGAAACTAATATTAACTCATTAGCCTTTTTATTGTGGCAGTTTATCCTGAAGGCCTATTTCCATATGTCCAAGAATAATTAATTTTGTCAACGGCCATGGCTCAACTCGTTGGAACTGATCTATGCGATAACGCGAGTTAAGCAACGTTGCGCGCGGGGAGTATTTGGATGGGTGACCGTCCCGAGAAACCCGCGTTGCTGTTGACTCTAAGATCTAAAACGCAGGATCAGGGCGTAATGGCGGCATATGACCTTAGCAGTTGGTCCGCAAGGAAGCCAGAATAATAAAAAAAAAAATAAAAAAAAATTAATTTTATTCTGAATTTTCACTATCAGGTTCAGAATCTACTAATTTAAATTAATAATAAATGGCTGAATAGATTCAACATTCACAGCGTATTGATTTTCAATTGTTATAACATATTGGAAACATTTATTCAGCAGCAGACAGCACTAATTCAAAGTAGAGATAACAAACTAATTTTCACTTCAAAATTTTAGAAATTATTACTTTTTACACCAATTGAATGTAAAAAATAAGAATATGGGACAATATATCTACAGAAGAATGAAAAATTATACGTTAATACAATCCTGTAACTGTAAGGTGAATGAATAGTCAGCTGAGCAGCTCAGTAATTGATGCTAAGTCAAGATCCCATACACTCTATCAGTAATTGAATAGTTTTGAAGCAATTTTCATGTTTCTTAGATTCGTTAGTAGCATCGATTAGTGTGAATGAAGAGAAGATTTAAAAAATATTTTCCAAATGATCGCTGGACGTACACATATTGTCCATTAAACTTTACTGCAATATAATCAAACATCAACATTGAATTTTTAGTAGTATGATTATTAACTCTTTCAAGATATCTGGCGGAAGATAAAAATTTTAATAAGCAAATAGATATTTCATAATCAGTATACTCGTAATATTTTTTAAGTATCATAAAAGTGTCGAGGAGATGGTGGATGAACAAATTATTTATAAATTAAATTAATATGATTTATTATGTAATGGTCTGTTTTGCAGATACATAATACACTTTTAGTTTAAAGTTCTAGTTTATATTAATTAAATATCGATACTTTTGGGAATGATTTATTTTAATTTTAATTAATTAAAAACTTTTAAAATAAAAATCCTATTCTTCAGAATATATATTAATCATTAATTTCATATTTAACAGTTGTTTAGTTTTACAATAAACCTTATGATTTATTCCCATCATAAATAATTCTGAATTATTGAGTGCGTTTTTTTTTTACAAGAACATCCTTCAACTTAAGTAATAAATATAATTAATTACCAGAATACCAAATTACTGGTAATAATAAAACAACAAATTGTTACATATCCTGTTTTTGTAAACAAAAACTGAGAAATCATAAAAAGTTTCAAGGCATTTTTTCGGGAAAATATGAGACAACATATTATTGTTATTATACATAATTTGATCAAAACTATTACGAAACTTTTACACTTAGTTAAAGTTAGAAAAGTGTCGCCAAATATATGAAATAAAATTAACGACAATCATTTTTCGTGAGACAGTTTTTCTCTTCTTTTTCTGTTCGATTAATGAACTAAACCTATTATTGTTAAAGTTTCAGAACGACAGTCACTTATTTAGTATGATTACGATGATAGTTTATTTTATATAATTTGTCAAATTAACAAGTAAAATGAACAAGGGTCCTAGCAATATTATTATGAACTGGTATGTTCAGGACCACTTGATACAAGCAACTGACAAATGTACTATTTAAGGATATTGTAAAATAGTTGAAATTGTAATTATAGAAATATATGTTAAATTTCGTATTTAACAACTAGAAATTTCAATACTTTTACGTACATTTGAATCGTAATGAACTGTTTACTTAACTCTGTCTCTAGGGGTTAAGAGACTTATAACGGGCTAGCCCGTGTAAAAATTATAACGGGCTATTGACATGGATGTCATGACAACATATCTTATTTGAAATGTCTGACATCTGTTGATATTTTAAATTATTAAATTAAACTTGACAACCAACTACTAAATAATGATATCAATTGTGTTTATTGCAAAAGTTTACAGTAATATTGCAATCCGTATTCCCTGTAATTACTTTTCCATATCTGCTAATTTAGCCGTAATTAAATTAATTCTGATAACATTAATTATAAAAACTAACCTAGATATGTCACTATCGCCGTTAACAATAAAAGCTTTTTTAAGCATGGAAAACTTCGTCCATAAACTTGAAGCTTTGAACCTTTTTGATAAAGAGGATATATACGCCAACATTACTGTTTCATTTAAAACTGTGCCGACCGCTTTGACTCTTCTCCACTCGTTAAAAGTCTTCAGTTCCTTTTCATAACGGCCTCTGGATTTCTTTGGCAATAATTTGGTATTAGCTTCTTCAGCTTCTTGAAGAATTTCATCGAGAATATCCATATTGTTAAATTAGCTGACATTTAAAGATTTTTTTATTAAACAAAATCGGTCAGATTTTCAAAATCTACCTTCATTGAACATTTTAGTTATTGCGTTATACTATTGCAATTAATTTTATTAAATATACATATATTGCTATTCAAATGCACATAAAACATTGTACAATGCTCGACCGTTATCTGAAATTTACAGGCTCACACAGATAACAGACTCGCTGGCGCTCGCCCCTTACCTTTCTATGCTCGCCTGTAAATTTCTGTATAACACTTGCAATATAAATAACTGTTACATACATTTCGTAAGAAAATTCTTATAAAAGTTATAGACTTTTGTAGATATTTCAATTTAATACTAATAAAATAATAATAGAAACACAACATAAAATTATTGAGTAAAATAACAAAATTTGTACAATTAACAGTGCATTAGTAATTGAATAAGACAAATTTATTTTATAAAAAACTTGAATCATAGAATAACCCTTGTTTAATCATTATAAAAACGTTAAAAGATAACACATGGAAAATTTTCAAAACTCATATTTAATAATTAAACAACAAATTTGCATAAATATTGATATACTGATCTGTACCTAAGCAATGCATTGAATCAAAATATCTAGTCTAATGCAACAATGCTAATAGAAATTAAATTAATTATTTATAGTGCATGAGTACATACTTCTGTCCGTATGTCTTTATTGTTACTAATATTATAATATTTTGATGAAAACTGAAATATTCTTATCAATCTGCATGATAATAAATTTGTTGCAATCGCTTGTAAATTTAACAATATTGTAAACTACAAATAACAAGGTCAAGATTGTTAATTAAAAAAGACAAGTTTTACTTCGCTTTACCCACTGGCTGCTAAAAGTTAGTTACTTTTTCAAATTTATCTGTCGCTCTCTGTTTTTGATTTTTTATTTATACTTATGATGTGTCCTTCGCTTAAAATAAGTAGATTTCTCAAAATATCAATGTTATCCATACAATATCCGTGCTAGTTGAACAGAGCCTACCGGCAGCGGACGTTGACATCGTTTCAAGATCAGCTGTTTGAATCGAGGATGAAACCAGATGATCTGCTGTGGATGTTGCAGTCGGTGCGCAACTAAATTTCTTGATGATATATCACCTGATGGCGAGAATTCGATATCGGCTGCTTCTGTTGCTGTTGGTGGCAATGAGCAGAAAATGTGTTATCGTAGCTACTGAACCTACGTTTAATTTTTACATGGTGTACAACTCCTCTAGAACTTTTATAGAACAATAATTGTTCTGATTGCATTTCACAGACACTGAAACGCACGCAGGTTGACTGTACCGGTTCAATTCGCTCCTCAGTGCTTTTTTCTCCTTCCATGATGTCATCTGTATGAACATCGGCCGTCATATCCTTTACCCCAAATTGGGCGTCTTCTAAAGGCCGAGGTATATCAACAGTCATCTGATTCTCTGACTGCAACAATGCTTCAAATTCTGCAGCATTGACGTGTGCCACCTCATTGGTCAGAGACTTTACCTGGTAATGGATGTTGAAGCCATACGAATGGCAACGTGCGACATATGATATTATACTATCCGTAATACCTCCATTAGCAAACGTCAGATTTCACGAAACCGATGTTGGCTGCTGATTGATCATGATCGGAAACGATATGGTGGTCTTCTAGAGAAGTTGTCAAACTCATAACCATGGAGCGGGAACATGGTTAGCGTCGAAGCAAAACTTGAGTACATTATTTGCACTAGGTTGTTCAACAAACTGTATTTACAACTGCACTGATCGTAGGTATATTTAATTATTTTGTGTTGCTATTTGCACTTAAAATACAAAACAATTAAATAATGACTGCGACAGTCAGTAATCAAAGGATTACAACTAAATTTTTATTAAAACGATCGTAAAACGTAATTTTTTTCAAATACGACAGGTTATACATTAAAAATTTGATTTTACCTATTTAGCGGTCGTACTCTATCGACTGTTGCCAATATAAATTTTAATGTTGCTGATCCGTTCTTGCCGTGCGTTTGAACAGGCGATTAAATTGTGTAAATTAAATACATATATTTAGAACATAAAAATGAATGGAAAAATGTACAAAATTATTTACAAATGAATGTTAAAGTAACTAAACAGATTAAATGACGATGGCAAATAATAACAACATATGAACACACTATTATTTTTAATTTACTAAGTTACATGGCAAGACTTTCAACCGAAGCTAAGCTACGACTAACTATTTGTTGATTTTCATAGAACGTGCGGACTATGTTAGCAGTAAGAGAGTGATACCGTTGCGTTAGTTCAAGATAACTGTTCCCAAGCATGAGTTTACATTAAAAACCCAGACGTTTACAAGGGATGAAATACAAAGGTCAAATGTATCTCAGACTAATGCACAGTCAATAATTTACCCAGATATTTCATCACTAGGGACCGGAATAAGAGGCACCAAAAAAACAGAAAAAGGCACTTAAAAAGACTTAAAATTTAGACAAAAAAGCATTAAAAAGGCATAAAAATCAGAAAAATAAAAAACAAATTTTATAATTAATAACAGTAACTTATGAAGTTTTATTTACATAAAAATGCATTTTCAAACAAAACTTTTATAAAATGATAAATTACTAAAATTACATTTTATTTTCATCAAAAACACATTTTTAAACAAAACTTTTATATAAAGAAAAACTACTAATCCCGAAAGTAACTGATAATTAATTGCTGTTCTAAATGTTCCATTGAAAAGTTGTGACTTCTGTCTCTTAACATATTCTTGTAAGCTGAGAAACTTCTTTCCACGTCGACACTTGTAATTGGTGCAAATTTAAATTTTGTAATTATACCGGGATCCATAATAAAATTGGGAACATGTTCGCGATTTAAAGTTAATGTAATTTTTTGTAAAGTGTCAAATCCTTCATTTTTACGCCGAATATCGTTTAATTTATGTTTAATTATTTGATTAATATGTCCAGGTACTATGTACGTTTAATCTTTAAAATCTTTAATGATCTGCATAGCAGTAACTAAAGGCAAATTTTGCTTCTCAAGTGATTTTATTGATCCACTTACATAATTGTAATTGGTTTTAATAAATGTCAAATTATTTTATAATTCTACTTCTTTTAATACGGCCTGAGAATCTAGAATTGTTTTACTATATAGCTGTTTCTGGAAATTCATTTACAAATTTTTGTAGTAAATAGCGGCATCTAACCATGTTCCCCATCTTGTTAGAACTGGTTCTAGGGGTAATGGGGTATTTGGCAATCTATCTCTAAATATATCTTCCCTTAAAGGAGCTTTAACAAATATTTGTTTGCTACATTTTATTAATTTATTTACTAACATGAACTGCGAGCTTATAGTTTCAGCTACACGATTAAGTCCGTGCGCTAAGCATCTGCAATGAATTAAATTCGGATAAAATATTTTCATATTACTTACAGCTTTTACCATGTATGCCGCATCTGACAGCAGGAGTAAAATTTCATCACTCGGTACCGGCTCTGGCAAAGAAAACTGGGTCAATTCGTCGTGAATAAATATTGTTATTGTATTATTATTTGTTTTACTTAATTCTTTCCTACTTATTAGAAAACTTTTTGACGAATCTTCATCATTTAATATTACGTTTATTAAATTACCACGTATCGTCCGCATACATCTGTAGTTTCGTCCACACATATCCATATATAGTTATTTTTGATAATATTTCTAATTTCTTCTTTGTACACTTAACTAACATAATTTTTGCGGAGATGGCTTTCATCACTAATGTGCAATGCGAAATATGTTCCAAAAAACGTTTTGAAATATTTGTTTTGCAATTCATAAATGTGTATATTTGCTTTTGTCAAAGCTTTACTAATATTAAAATTAAATTTTTATTCTTCCGTGTAGCCTGAAGTAGATCCCATAGATTACATAGATGTGCCAATAGTTTGTTATTTCTTAGTTTGAGTTTTAATTAATTTAAGTTTTACATGGTGCAATGACATTTTCACATGTTGATTTAGTATATAGTATTTCTTGTTACAATTAATCTGTGCAATGAAAGTAACGTCATCACAATAATTCTAATTGTAATTGCAAATAAAATAAAAATAAAATTTTTAAACACGCTTGGCAAAATAATTGTTTGCGTTCGTATTTTAATTTCTTGTATTCTTTGATTGATTCCTCTATAAAAACGGGGACTCCTCCGTTACGACGGGAATTTACAAAGTACAAATTCATTAACGTGTGCAGTAGCGTAGCGAAACATTTTTTTTTCTATTAAATAAATTTGAAAAAATTATGTCAAAAGTAAAAATGGTTCTAAATAGGCATAAAAATAATAATAGGCATGAAAATTCAAAAAAAAGTAAAAAAGGCGTAGAAAACTTGGTCATATCTTATTACTTTTTATTTGATTCGTACAGATTTTTAAATAGATTTTTCATGTCTTAAATATTAAGCATAAGCATATTTTCTATAAATCCGGTCTCTAGTCATCACACATACGGTCTAACAAGTACGACAATTCAAAAAAGCCATAAGCTCGATGATAATGATCGAAGAATACTGAAATTATTGCAAATATATGTAAAATAAATTTGATAACCAAAACTCTGTTAAGTCAACTTTTAAAATAATACTTAAGATAACATTTAATTAATCTCTATCTTTCGAAGCTGAGTTGATAGCGCAAAATCCTGAATGTAACAAATACGAATTCTGAATTGTTTCACTTTGTTACAGGATCCTAACCCATGATCTTGTCTCTGAGCTTAAATCTGCACGTTTTGTCTATGACATAAATATGAGTGTCATTATGTCGGATGATGATACATATTTTTTATATTTGTTTTTAATAATAACGAAATTATGAAATAAATGAACCTAGTACTAATTTGTAGTTGAATAGCAGTATTGTCCGTTCCACTGTACGTTATTAAATCATGTAAAATTCATAGAACTAGTTCAGTCGAATAGTCAGCGCCCGGGTGCAATACGGCTTCCATAATTTAATATACTTAATAAGCGTTAATTTCAAAATAGGAACGCCTGTGATTGCTGTTTCAATAATGCAATAAAATTAGCAGGCGGTATTAGAACTCTACCACTGCACAGGACGGGTGTATAGATTACCGAATTATAAATAAGCGAATGTTATCCAATTCAGTGATGTTGCAGAACAAAGTACAACAATGCTAATGCATTCTATGCTAATCATTCACTAATGTTTGTATACTCTGATTGATGGAAATTACTATTCAATTGATATTAAAATAACATGTAATTGTATCAGCTTTGCAAAGGAATAATTGGAATAGATATACTATTGGATAAGTAAATTACAAATATTATTCACGCGACAGATTTAAACAGCGATTAATTCTCCCACAAATAGTATCTGTTATACTTTGAATATCACCATCAATCAACTTTCTATTGAACGAAATATAATCAGGATAATAGGTTCGATTCCCACAGCCGGCAAGCAATTTTTACTACATTTAGATTAACCCTGTAGCTTCACCTCTTTGAAGTCCGTGATTTGACGCGCATAAATACCTATTCCACATTCAGAGAGCTGTTATGTATGTATGTATGTATATATATATATATATATATATATATATATATATATATATATATATATATATATATATAAATTACGAAACTTGAATTGAGATTCGAGTTTTAAAACAAATATATTTCACACAAAGATTTATTATAAACATTCAAAAGTAGATCTTTACAAAACAGAGGTCAATTCTTAACTAACTACATTGTGAGAATACAACATAAAACATGAAATATGACTACAGCTACTAGTGTGGGGATTCTTACGGATTCAGCGTCTTCTATGGAAATAGTGGTTCGCTAACTCCTCCCTCCTTAAAATTGAGCTTCATCGGGAAGAATCAGGTTCGATTTATTGGCTGATATTCTCGATTGAAGGTCTGGACGTTCGGTTGATTTGGATTTTGAAAGCCATTTACTTCCGTAAATTATCATCACGATGATGCCAGCAATGATAATAATTACGTATAATATTATCGTGGGGTAGTTTATAAGGTTATTGTTGTCTTGGTCTTGTTCTATTTCTTCGTACTTGTTTATTGGTATTTTTAATTCTTGGATAGAATTCAGGTCAACTGTCATTTTTGGTATTTGCGAAGTATTAAGTTTGATATTGAAGTTTTCTATTATTGTTGGTTTGTTAAAACTATGGCCAGAATAATGCCATTTAATTATTTGCAACTTTTCTTCATCTGAATAATGATTCATTTTTGATAATAATAAACCCTAATATTGATTTAATATCACAGTTTGTCAAAATAAATACTAATAATTTGACGTATAAAACGTTACGCATTTGTTCATCTCTTGTTTTTAATTCCATGGCTATTACTATTAAATTGAAATTATGTGAATTTTCAAATTTAATTTTTGCAGTTATGAAGTAGTCAAAATGAATTTTGTTTATTGATTCGGATGTAGAATTTTATGCTTTACAACATTTATTATATATATATATATATATATATATAAGTTATAGCGCCACATTTTGATGAGATAAACATTATATTATATTCTCACGCTAGTTGCTGACTACTAAATGTCACGTAGCATAGTCTTGCTTAGATAGAAATGTTAAGATTAAGTTAGTCTAGATTCAGAACTCATACTGTAAAGACATAAATAATTGTTTATTGAAATAAATAACTTTTTAAAAAGCGACTTGTTACTAATTGAAAGATAATTGGCGCAGTCAAGGTAGAATTAGCTAAAACGGATTAACGAATATAATCCGGTTCATTTTAGTGATTTATTTGGCTATACGAACATTATTTCGTGGTAAAACAGTGTCAGAAAAATTAACACTACGTGAACCACACAACTACAGAAACGTACAAGTCCATCAACGAAGTCGTCTTCTGGAGCCCAGCTGAACGTACATCAGCCATCCAGCCTTCTTCGTAAGAAATTCGCAGTCAGCATCAACTTCAGGGCAAATGAAGCGTGTGCTGTTATTTCTACTGTGAGTACCATTTATGTCTATTAGAGGAATTTCATATTTTAACTCAGATTCGAGTACAAATTCTGAATCCGACTCCGATCTCGAAGATCGTAACCAATTTCTAATTTTCCAATTAAAACTCCAGTTATATTAAAACAACCTGCTCTAAAAATTACAATTAACCAAATAACAATGGCTAACGAATTAAGAAAAGAATACTTGGACATGATTCCAGAATTTAGAGGTGAACGCGAACTTTTACCTAGATTCATTGAAATCTGCCAAAAACTAGTTACTAAATTCTATATTGCAACAAATCCTGCAGATTTTCAAAATGAGTATCTTATGAGCACTATTAGAGCAAAAATAAAAGGTGAAGCAGCTGTAAACATATCCAGTTGCGTAATCAAAACTTGGAACGATTTAAAAACAGCTTTAGTAAGCACATACGCGGACAAACGCGATAGTTACACTCTTTGTATTGCAATGACTGAATTAAAGCAAAACGAAAGAGAGTCTGTATTTGAATATTATAATAAATTACAACACGTCCTAAACTTACAAATATCATACATTCAAACAAACTCTGCGGCTGGCGAAGCAGAAGTTTTAATTACATACTTTCAAAATTACGCTTTAAGAATATTGTTAAGGGGGTTGAAAGAACCAATAGTACAATTAATGCGTGCTAAAAATCCCAGGAATTTAAACGAAGTATTGTGTATGCCTACAAACGATTTTCAATTTAATGATACGTTAAAAAATACAAGAACATTTAATAATGCGAATAAAGAGCAAAAATTCAATCAAAAACCTAACCCACAAAATTTAACACCCAGATACATGTTACCTCAATCAAGTAGACCGTATAATATGCAACAAAACTCTTATCCATTTAATAGAAACTCAAATTTTAATCCAAATATGCAAAGATTTAATTCCGGAAACCAATTTAGGAATCAAACTTTTAATCACAATAAACCTACTCCAATGAGTATTTCTACTCAAAACACTTCTCGAAATATCGCGCAAAAACGACCAAGAATAGGATCCGAAATGCGATCTCAAAATTATCAACAAAGACCGAAATTCAGTTCTGAAGAACTATATAATATAGATGACCCCGAATCGAGCGTACACACAGAAAATTTTGCTTATCCCGATAACGACATAATCAATAATTACGAACTATCATTTGAACAACCAGAATATGTAAACACGGACGAAATTCAATCTGACGAAAGTCATTTTTTAGAGGAACAAGCCCACTAATCAAGATATATTTTACACACTCTTGAATTTAAAATCATTCTGTATTAAAAATAAAATTAAAAATCTCTCTATACCAAAAATCAGTTGTGGATTAGACGAATTGAAATGGACAGAAGTAAAAACAATGCTTCAGTACATTTTTAACAATACCGACATTCTTATCACAGTGTTTAAACTGCCAGACTTGCAAAAACTCGAACTAAACGTAAACGACTCTGATAATGAAATACCATTTATAAAATATATGAAACAGTTTAATAAAGAATTTGATACCAAAAACGTTGAACAAACAGATAATCAGTCCTTAATCGTACAAACAGGCGATAAAAGTAACATCAACGACGAAACGTCTAGCGACAGTGATAACACAATCCATTCGAATAAAGAAAATCCCATAGTAGGCATTCCGATAATAGAATGTCCAGTCAATTATGGCAAAAACCAAATAATTATAAAAGAAACAGAACATAGTCCTAAACCACCCATAATTTTAAAATTACATCAAAATAAAAATGTGATCGAGATCTCGAAAAATAATTCCGAAAAAGAAATATTTAATTTTATTAAAGAATACATAGCACCCAGAGGAAAATATCACGTTCATTTTGAATGTGACTTATATGAAAAATTTAGTTTAGTTCTGCAAAATCACTTTAAAAATTCAGAAATAAATTTAGTAAAATGTACACAATTTCTCATTGATGTAACAGACGAGGATGAAATAATAGAAATTATTCGTAGCAATCACGAAGGCAAAACAAACCATCGCGGTACCGACGACACGGAAGCACGTATTAAAAGAAATTATTACTGGCCTAAATTACGTAAGTCAATACAAACGTTTATTAATTCATGGGAACTATGTCTAGTAACTAAATACGACAGAAAACCACTTAAACTAAAATTAAATATTACACCAACAGCCTCTAAACCTTTTCAAATATTACATGTCGACACCATTACTTTAGAAAATCTCAAATTCCTCACTATAATCGACTCCTTTTCAAAATATGCACAGGCATATAAGCTAAATTCAAGTCAAGGTATTGAAATTGCTAATAAATTAGTACAATATTTCACTCATCACGGAATCCCCGACCAAATTATATCCGATAATGGATTAGAATTTAAAAATTCAATCGTCACAGAATTGCTAGCTCTTCATAAAATTCATATACATTTTATCAGTTCACAACATCCCGAATCGAATGGAATGATTGAACGATTCCATTCCACGCTAATCGAGCATGTTAGATTATTTAAAAATCAAGAAATTTATAAAAAAGAACCCATTAAAATAAAAGTAAACTATGCTCTTCTAGCATATAATAACACAATACATTCCGTGACAAAACTGAAACCCTCCGAAATTATATCCGGACACCTTGATACAAAATCTCCTTTTAATATAGACATTGAAAAACAATTAATAAATAATTACATTGAAAATCACAAAAGTAAAACAAAATTGTTATATGAGTCAATAAAATAAAGAAAAAATTATCGGAAAGTTTAATGAAACTAGAGAAGAATTACCGGAAATTCCCCACAAAATTCACGTCAAAAACAAACAAAAACAGGCTAAAACAAAAAACAAATATAAACCAGAATTACTAAAAACAATAGACAAAAACTTAAAAACCGCGAAACTAAAACCAACACACGGTAATACAACGCTTGTGCGTTCTTTGCTAATTAAATTATTTAATTAATGAAACTATCAAACATCTACCAACTGCAGATTTATCGATTCGTTTTACTGGATGTTTTAGTTTTATATCTTACACAGGGTGTTGTTGGCTTTTGTTTTGATTTTTTTTTGTTTTATTGATTTCTTAAATGGATATCTGTAACTGTTGCAAAAAAACAACTCAACCTCATAGATTAATAATTTGTTCTATATGTAAAAATGATTTCAATATAGAGTGTGTTGATATATCTGCTCCTGAAGCTCGTAGAATTCAAAGCTCAAAATCTGGTCTGAAGTGGAACTGTATTAACTGCATTAATATCGGTAATGACTTAGACAGCCTAAAGGCTGTAATAATTAAGTTGCAAAATGACATTACAGAATTTAAAAACTCTCATGCAGTCAATAATAGCAGCACACACTCTCTGTCACTTCTATCAACTGAAACTATTATTCAGGAAATCTCCGATCGCGCAAAGCGCTCATGTAATATTCTTATTTTTGGATCTGTGGAGATTAATTCCGTGTCTAAACAAGAGCAGTTAGATGCTGATACAATCCTAGTCAATAACTTACTATCTGAATCAGGTGTTACTTCTCCAGTAATAAAAGTAAGTCGTCTGGGTCGGTTTGATGCTACATCAGCTCGCTCTCGACCAATTAAAATTCAATTATCCTGTCGTGATGTTGTTAATAATTTTTTTTTAAATTTATATAAATTAAAATCCAACGTCTCTATGACTAACTTGTCCGTTTCACGTGATCGGACTAAAATGCAGATTGAACTTTATAAGTCTGTAAAACAGGAATTAATAAATCGCAAAGATAATGGAGAAACAAATATTATTCTTAAGTATGTTAATGGTATCCCTAAAATAGTTTCGGAAAACTAAACTTGCCTAACAGTTGTCCTGTCTTTGTTATTAACAAAACACCAGGGGTCTCAATTCAAAATCTCACTTATTTTATACTAACTGTTGTACTGTGTCTTTCGATGTTATTTTGTTAACAGAAACTTGGTTAAGCAATTCTCTTAACACTTCTGAGCTATTTCCCTTAAATTATGAAATCATTCGCTGTGACAGAAATTTTTCCCTTGTTGGACGGTCTAGGGGTGGTGGTGTCTTAATCGCGTTAGCAAATCATATTAAATATAGTTTATTTGATACCACTACTTTACGGATTATTAACCCATTAATTGATATTGTTGCATGCAAATGTAATTTTGACAAATCATCACTAGTAATTTGTGCAATTTATTTTCCTCCAGATATTAGCGTCAATGATTTTGAAATATATATGGATGCACTTGAACTTCTTTTTATAAATGAAATCATTCTCTTTGCAGGGAACTTTAACCTTCCTAATCTCTACAATATGACATTAAATTGTATGAAATCTTGGACCTTCCGGAACGTCTGCAATATACTGGATCTTAAACAGTATAATCATATAGACAACATTAATCACAATAAATTAGATCTTGTTTTATCTAATTTAGCAACTAAATTAATTGTTGAAAAATGTGATCATCCTGCCTGACCAACCTTGCATCCTTCACCCAATTTACTTCTGAAATTTTAGATGTGCGTGGGCAAATTGATACAATCTATACTGATTTTTCCCGTGCTTTTGATTCTATAGATCATGGTAAACTTCTCACAAAAGTTAGTGCCTTTGGTGCAGCTCCTTCCGTAATACAACTTCTTAGCTCTTATCTCAATAATCGTACCTGTTATGTGTATTACAATGGCTTCAGTTCATTCAAATTTACAGCTTCGTCCGGTGTTCCGCAGGGATCGAACCTAGGACCTTTATTATTTAATTTGTTTCTAAATGAACTACTTCAAACATTTTCTTGCCCGGTACTGGCTTATGCAGATGATCTTAAATTATATCTTAATATATCTACACTTGATGATGCTCTGATTTTGCAACAGAATATTGACATCCTAGTACATTGGTGTGTCAATAATAAACTTCAAATAAACATAGACAAGTGTTGTGTAATATCCTATTGTCGTCGCTTAACTCCATTCCAATACCCGTATCTCATGTGTGAAGTGTCACTGGTACGTAAGAAATCAGTTAAAGATCTTGGAATCACCTTTACGTACAATTTCAGTTTCGCTGAACAGTTAAATAACGTCTGTTCCTCTGCAAGTAAGACCTTGGGTTTCTTGATATATCACTACTTAAATCATTGTATTTTGCATACGTAGTTAGTAAATTGGAATATGCCAGCATTGTTTGGTTCCCTCTTTATGCTTATCAAAGTTTAGCCATTGGACGCATCCACAGAAAATTTCTCAAATTTCTTTCTTTTAAAATAGATAATATTTATCCCGTCAGAGGTATTGATCAAGAATCTCTCCTCCTTCGTCATTCCATGCAGTCATTAACTCACAGAAGAGAAAAGTATAGTGCTAGATTCCTTTGGATGCTTCTTCATAATAAAATAGATGCTCCGCATTTACTATCTTGTATTTCTATATTAGTACCACGTTTGAATTCTAGATTCCCAAGAACGTTCCATCTTCCAACACCACATACGGAAGTACTGCAGCGTTCGCCCGTTTACATCATGAGCCGAAACGCTGACATATATTATGATGACATTTTTGCTTAAATGTAATGTATATGTATTTATTTCTAGTTTATCATATATTTCGCTTATTATTGTTTCATAGTATGTATTGTGAAAATCATGTATTATTTTTTGTCCTGTAATTGGTTTACTGTTGGGCAAATAAACTTTATTATTATTATTATTATTATTTGACCAATGTAAAACGCCCTAGGAAAAAAACTTACCAATTCAAAATTCTTCCAGGTTGCTCGCGATCGGCAGCGGGTCAACTATCCAAAATATAACTGAAAACTTGGGAATACTCCCTATTAAATTGGGCCCAGCAAAACTCGAGAAAACAACTCACACCTTCGTCCATTATTACAACTTGAAGCCGCTCTTCCAGCAGTATAATAATTTAAACGAACAATATAGTCACCTTAAAAATATTATTTCAAATAATTCACATTACTTTTTTTTAACATATGACTTCGACTGAACGTACAGTAATGAAGATAATTTTAAAGTTAAATTTTTATGAAAGAAAAATTCGGTTAACATCTCTGCCCGGCAAGCGGAGGGTCCCTGGTTCGAATCCAGGCGTCATCCGAATTTTTCTTTCATAAAAATTTAACTTTAAAATTCACATTACGTTAACGAATCCCGGAATTATGTAAAAATCATAGATTTTACTAAAAATACTATTAATAATAAAAGCATAAACATTGGATTTCACTCAACTGCCTTAACAAAAAGAAATAAAAGAGGTCTTATAGACGGATTAGGAAGCGTTTTCAAATTCATTTCTGGAAATTTAGATGCCGAAGATGGTAAACGATATAATAAAATTTTAACAGACTTGGAACAAAATCAACATAAATTAGAAAACTAACTAAAATTATCGTATTCCGTAAATAATCAAGTTATAGCAAACTTTAATAGTACTCTGAAAGATATACAACATAATGAAAATCTGTTAAAAACTAAAATGATGCTACTATCCGAAATTATAAATAAATTGCTTGTTGAAGACTTTCTATACGCAAAGGGTATTTTCGATCAATTAATCATACTCTTCAACCCTATTCTGAACATATTACAAGATATAGAAAATTCTGTAAAGTTTTGTAAACTTAGAACTCTGCATCCAAGTATAATTCAACCAGATAAATTATTATTAGAAATTCAGAAAATATCAGACCATTATAAAATGCAATTACCATTTGAACCTAAATTAGAAAATATTTTAGAATACGAGGAATTGTTAATTGTAAAATTGAATCCTCACAAATAATCTACTTCATTTCCATTCCTATCAATTTTGAAATTAATTTCGACCTTTATCATTTAATCTCAACTCCAACTAAATACGGATCAGAATTTGTTACAATTATCCCAGATTCAAAGTACGTTTTAAAAACAAATAAAGATATTATTCCTCTAAGCGACATGTGTATTCAGAGTAGAATATATCAGTGCCCCAACAGGTTCCATGCCCACATCAACCCTATATGCGAAGAAGAAATATTGGATAAACAACACACAAGCCAGTGTCACTACACGAAACTAGACATACAAGAAAACCACTTCGAATTGCTGCCTGAAATAAACCAGTATCTAGCTATTCTTCCTAAAGAAGAAAAAATCTCCACAAATTGTCCCGAAGGAACCAGCGTAAAATCATTAGCCGGCATCTATTTAATAAAAGGTGATAATAATTGTGAAGTGATATTTAAAAATCAAAAATTAATATTCCTCGATAAAACACATGGATTACCTCTGCTGCTGCCTAAATTGAAGTTTAAACTTGAAAATAATAAAATTTCAAACTTTTCAATAAACTTATCGTCTCTGAAATTCGACAAAATCAGGGTGAACCAAATAATACCGACCCAAATGATCAATACCGATATTTACATCCCAAGTATTTGGACAATACTTCTATATATCGCAGTTGCAATTATTATATTCTATATAATACTGCAAAGACTACGAACAAAAATAATCAACCGGAATTCAACAAAGAAAACCGAAGACACCGAGGTCCAACTTCCAGTGCCACAGAAATAAATAACTTTTTAAAAAGCGACTTGTTACTAATTGAAAGTTAATTTATATATATATATATATATATATATATATATATATAGTGGCTTAACACTCTTTAAGGAGTTGCGCCGCTTCTAACGAAGCTTCCTAGATCCTATTTTTGGAGTGGATCGATTGTTCTCTGTCTCCTGTTTTATTTTTCCATTTTCTAATTCCCGCTGATTTTAAATCTTCTTCTACTTCTCTTATCCACGTTGATCTTGGTCTTCCCCTTCTTCGTTTGCTACTAGGGCTCCATTGTAGTACTGACTTAATTGGGTCTTGTTCATTCGTTCTCCATACGTGCCCGAGCCATTTTACTCTTTGTTGCTTAATTTTCTTTACTATGTCTTCTCCGTTTAGTTCCTGCTCAATCTCGTGATTCATCCATATTCTATATTCTGTATCAGATAGTTTCTTAGGTCCTAATATTTTTCTTATTATTTTCCTTTCAGTAATTCTCAGTTGCTCTTCATCTTTCTTGGTCATTGTCATTGTTTGCGCTGCATATAATGTTACTGGTCTTATTATGGTTCTATATATTCTCATTTTTGTTGCTTTGGATAATATTTTGCTTTCTAGTAATTTTCTGTTAGCGTAAAAGACTCTATTTGTTGCAGCTATTTTATTGTTTATTTCTATTTCTCTCTCTCCTTTATTTGTTAACATTACACCTAGATATTTAAATTTATTTACTTGTTCATATTCGAATTCCCCTACATTAATTACTTTGTCTTTTATGTTTTCCCCAAGTATCATTATTTTGGTCTTCTTTTAGTTTATTTCTAGTCCTATTTGCCTTCCTTGCTTTATTATTTCCTCTAGCATTTCTTTCATTATCTTTTTGTTTTTTGCTGCGATCGCTATGTCATCTGCATATGATATTATTTGTCCTCCTCTTGTTCTAAGTGTTTTCTTTATTAAATTTCTCATTGAGTATTCTAATGCTAAATTAAATAGGGTGGCTGACAGAGCGTCACCTTGTCTTACCCCTTTGTTCTCCTTTTTGAGTTTTAATACTTATTTTTGTTCTTCTCATAGTCATTGCTATTAATCTTCTCAATTTTCCTGGTATTTGCATGTCTTTTAAAGCTGTCGTTAATTTTCCTCTTTTAATTGAGTCAAACGCTTGTCTAAAGTCAATAAATAGTATCTCTGTGTTTAGATTATACTCCAATGTTTTTTCAATTATCTGTTTTATAGTGTGTATAGCGTCCGTAGTTGATTTTCCTTTTACGAATCCACATTGATATTGTCCGATGGTATCTCTTGTTACGTTTGTTAATCTTCTCTGAATTAATGTCGACATTATTTTGTAGGCTGTGTTCAACAGTGTGATTCCTCTATAATTTTCACAGACTTGTTGGTCGCCTTTCTTGTGTATTGTTATTATTTGACCTATTTCCCAGTCTTTTGGCATTTCCTCTTGTCTCCATATTTCTAGTATAAGTTCATGTACGTGTTGCTGTGTTAATTCGCCTCCATATTTTATTAATTCTATGTTAATTTCGTCTTGTCCCGGTGTTCTTCCGTTTTGACAGTTTTTTATTATTTCTCTTACTTCTTCTAAGGTAGGTTCTTCTAATTCTATTTCGTTTGCTTCTGGCATTTCATTTTTTAATTCTTGTCCTGGTTCTGTTAGCAGATCTTTAAAGTATTCAATCCACACTTGCCTGTATTGTTGATCACATTCTGTTGAAATACCATTCTTGTCCCTTATTCCGTATGTTTTGGGTTTATATGCCTTATTTTGTTCGTTTATTTCTTTATAAAATCTCTTTGTATTTCTATTTAATCTTTCTTCTTCAATGACTGCTATTTTATTCTCTATCCATATTTTATTTTTTCTGATATTTTTATTACATTTGTTTCGGAGTCTTTCATATTCATCCTTATCTTCTCCTTTATTTGTTGCTATAAATTTCAACCTTGCATATTTCTTTTCTTCTACTGACTTTTTTATCTCTTCATCGAACCATGTTTTTTATATTTCGCATTTTTGTTTTCTTTCCCTATCCACATTTGGGCTGCGTCATTTATGCATGTTTTTATCCGGTTCCATTTTTCTTCTATTCTCTCCTCTTTTGCGGCTTTCTTATTTAGATTTTTTTCTAATTCTTTGTTGTATTTCTCTTTTGTTTCTTCATTGTTCATGTTCTCTATATTCCATTTATTTGTTGATGTTTCTTATCTTTTATTTCTTTTCATCTTGTTTCTTATTGACACTGCTACCATCTGATGATCTGAGTCGGCGCATGCACCTCTGTATGTTCTTACGTCTAATATTGTTGATTGTTTCCTCCTTGTTACTAATACATGGTCTATTTGCGTATGCGTTTTATTATCTGGTGATGTCCATGTTATTTTATGTGTTTTCCGATGTTTATACTTCGTGCTGCTTATTACCATGTTTGTTCTTGCTGTTAGTTCGCATAGCCTTTGTCTGTTGTCATTTGTTACTTCATGTATTGTTTGCGTTCCTGCGACTTGTTGTATATAGTCTTCTTTTCCTATCTGCGCGTTAAAGTCCCCCATTGTGATGATTAAGTCTTCTTTTGGTATTTTTTCTATTTCTTCTTCTAATCTATCATAAAAAATGTCTTTTTCTTCATCGTTAGCATTTTGTGTCGGTGCATAACCATTTATTATTGATAGATTAAAGGGAGAGCTTTCTAATCTTATATAAGCCAGACGTTCGTTTATTGCTCTAAATTCCAGTATTTTGTCTCTAAGCTCTTGTAGGATTATAAAGGCTACACCATATTGTCTCTGTTTTTTACCTCCTGAGTGTAACACCGTATAATATTTATTATTAATTTATCCTTCTCCGCTCCATCTCGTTTCTTGTATCGCAGCAAGTTTGATTTTATATCTTTGTAGTTCTAATGCTATTTCTTGCATTTTTCCTGCTTTCAACATCGTTCTTACATTCCAAGTACACATTTTAAGTTTTCTATTCTTTTTCTTGTTTATAGTTTTCGAATTATTTCCTTTATCGCTATTTCCATTTTTTCGCTTTCCGTCGTCTATGTTGCCATCTTTTTTATTTGTATTTATGAGTTTTTTGGAGTTTGTTGCTTCTTTTTTTCTAACCTTTCATTTTCTTTATCCCATATGTACCATGATCCATTTATTTGTAATTTTTGGTACCCTATTTTTACTCTGTTATCCTTGTTTTTTTCTTCCTTCGCTCGTTTTGATATGACTGCTTGTATTTGCATTTCTTTCCTAGTCATTTCACTTTCAATGTATGTTCTTGTACCTATAAGTTTATTTTTATTCATTATTATTTTCATTTTATCTTCCCAATTCTCTATCTTAGCTATGGTTACTTGTTTGTCTTCTTTTCCTTTCTTATAGGTTTCTTTAACTTTGATCTGTATTCCTAACTTCTCCTTTGCGAAATTTTCAACGTCCTGATTGGTGTTTATATCCTGTTTTCCTTTAATTACAATATTGTTACGTTTTTAATTTTTTTCTCTCTTTTCCTCTAGTTGTTCTAGGACTGTTACTTTTTCTTTTAATATTTGTATTTCCTCATCCATTTGTTTTTCCTTTATTTTTAAGTTATTAACTTCTTCCTTTAGTATATTGATTACCTCCTCATAATCTTTACGCATTTCTTGTATTTCTTCACATATTTCTTTACGTGAGTCTTGTGTCTCTTTTCTGTGCTGTTTATTCTCCTCCTTCATAGATCTCATTTCTTCCATTATTTCCTGGCACATATACATCACTTCGTTTCCATCTTCTGTGACTTTTCTTTTTGGAATTGGTGATCTCGTTGTCTTCCTGCTTTTATTAAAATTGCCTGCTTCACCTACGCTGCCTACACTTGAAGTTCGACTTCTGCTTTCTTCCTTGTCCCCCATCTTGGCGATCTGACTTTCGCAGCTTGGTACTCTTGAGTGTTAATATGGTTGCGTACTCTCTAATCGTTCGTATTTCTTCCTTACTGACAGTAGATGTCACTAGTTGTCCGTGACACGATGTAAAATTTGTTAAGGTTTAGGTGTTTGTTTATTTTAGGTTATCCTAGATCTCAATAAATTTATGGATACTTTTCAAAGGATACGGCTTCTTTTTTCTGTTTCAAGTTACTGAGATACTCAGAACCATTGACTTCAGTATAAGTTTCTTCTAAGCTGGATATCAAAATCAACTTGTTTTATGAGGTTATACTTTCACACGTTGACACAAATTACTACTCAATTATTTTGCCAAAATTGCTCATATAAAACTGATCTTCTCGTAGACACACTCGATCAGCGCCTCTATTATATATATTAGAGTGTTCTTAAAAAAAAAAAAATTTTTACGTCATTGCTAAAATGTGATAAAACTAAGGAAAACGCCATACAGGTCAAATATTACTGTTTTTCACGTATTTTTTTGAAGCTTTACTATCTTGAACTTGAAGGAACTTTAATAACAGAGTCGTTAAATTCAATGTTTTCTGATTAGTTTTATACAAAACTATACGTTAATACGATGAGTTTAGTTAAGTTATGGCCATTTGAAAAAACATGATTAAGGCTTTTCATATTTTTTGACTATAACATTGCTTTATCGCTCAAAACCTGATCAGAGCTACAATTTATGATTATGGGAGAATGATAATTACAAAATATTGAAAATTTTTAAATTGCAATGGTCATCTTACCAAAGATGAAGAACAAATGCAATATATCATTGAACTTGTGGAACATACAGCCAAACTCAACTAATAAAAAATATGTCACGAAACCATTTTAGAAGTAATGTAAAATGAAAAATGTAACAATATTAATATTTATGAAAATAAAATCTAAATTAGAAACCTTCAGACAATAGCTTAGTGTGTTTCCAAACATTCTCCCATAATCATAAAATTCAACTCTGAGCAGGTTATCAGCGATAAAGCAATCTTATAGTCAAAAAATATTTTTTCAAATGGCCATAACTTTAACTAAACACTTCGTATCAACGTAAAGTTTTGTGTAAAACTAATCAGAAAACATTGAATTTATCGATTCTGGTATCCAAAATATGTTATATAATTTACTTCAAGTTTAAAATAATGAAACTACAAAAAAATACGTGAAAAACAGCAAATGATGACTTTTATCGCGTTTTGTGGCACCATTTTCCGCCTATTAAACGTCAAATGAGGTTAGTTTTCCTAAGTTTTATCACAGTTTGAATAATTTTAACAGTAACGTATTTTTTTTTTATAAGAACACCCACATATATATATATATATATATATATATATATATATATATATATATATATATATATATATATATATATATGTTGAATTTTAAATTTCCGCGAGTGTTATTGATGTAACTTGAATTCTTCCGGGTATCTTCTCGCGTTGGTCTGGTTTGGTTCAAGACCTAACACCAGATCGAGAACACGGAATCAATCCAAGACCTGAAGATGGCAAGTGAGACCTTGCCGAAACGTCGTCTAAACAACGGTTCTTCTCAGAACCAAACCAGACCAACGCGAGAAGATACGTGGAAGAATTCAAGTTATATATATATATATATATATATATATATATATATATATGTATATATATATATATATATATATATATATATATATATATATATATATATATATATATATATATATATATTTATATATATATATATATATATATATATATAGGATGAGTCTGGGAAGACGCCCCTCCCCCCTTTAACTTTTTTATTATGAGTAATAGAAAAAAATGGTTCATATGAAAGTTTTATTATTTTAAATATACTATTTGATGGCGGACGTAGATATTTTTTATAAAGTCAGGTTTACAAGATACGACTATCAACTTTTATTTTTTAAATAGCAACCTATAATTATTTTACTAAAATAAAAACCGCCAATTTTTTCTCTTTTCAACGGTGTATTAGTTTTTATTAATGTATCTGAAAAAATTCGAGAAAAATAAGAAAATTGAGAAATACTAGAAATAATTTTTAAATATATATATCATCATCACGCCTTTTACCCATTACTGGGTGTGGCACTCTGCCTAAGCAGATCTCGGTAAGTGATATATTTTGTCGCGTGAAATGCGGTTACCAGCCGTCAAATCACGGCCCTCAAAGATATTAGTGGAGCCACAGGGGTAGATTTTTTTTAAATTGGTGAAAATTGTTTGTCGTCTGTGGGGATCGAACCAGGGTTCTCAAGATCCACAGGCCGACTCGATACCACTGAGCCACCTACCCCATAGGTGGCTATGTGAAAATAAAATGATTTTGTTGTTGGTCCACATTTTTTTGAAGGTCCATTGAATGGAGACGGTTATTTAAATTTTTTAATAATGATCGTCCCGGAATTATTGGAAGATATTCCATTAAATGTCCGCCAAAATTTGATATTCCAACATGACGGAGCGCCACCACATTATGCCGGTAATGTTCGGAATTATTTAAATAATCACTGGAGGGGACAATGGATAGGACGAGGTGGACATATTTCATGGCCAGCAAGATCTCCTGACCTTACGCCTATGGACTTTTTTCTTTGGGGATACGTCAAGGATCTTGTCTACCAGAAGATACCTACAGATGCAGAAGACATGAGAGAGCGTATTCGAAATGCTTTCCAAAATATTTCGCGAAACATGCTGGCAGATGTTCGAACACATCACGTTCAACGCTTAAATTTTTGTATTACAGAACATGGTCGTAATTTTGAACATTTGTTTTAAGTTGTTTTTGTTACTGAATTTGTTGCTTTAGTTTGTTAAGTTGTATAACACTGTTACATTTTGTTTATTTTCACATAGCCACCTATAATATTTGTATAAAAATTATTTCTAGTATTTCTCAATTTTCTTATTTTTCTCGATTTTTTTCAGATACATTAATAAAAACTAATACACCGTTGAGAAGAGAAAAAAATGGCGGTTTTTATTTTAGTAAAATAATTATAGGTTGCTATTTAAAAAATAAAAGTTGATAGTCGTATCTTGTAAACCTGACTTTATAAAAAATATCTACATCTTCCATCAAATAGTATATTTAAAATAATAAAACTTTCATATAACCCATTTTTTTTCTATTACTCATAATAAAAAAGTTAAAGGGGGGGGGCGTCTTCCCAGACTCATCCTGTATATATATATATATATATATATATATATATATATATATATATATATATATATATATATCTATATATAATATATATATATATATATATATATATATATATATTATATATAGATATATATATATATATATATATATATATATATATATATATATATATATATATATATATATATATATATATACATATCGGGTGGAACATCATACCTGTGTACATAGGCGATTAACATGAAAATACAGTTTTACCGTGCTGTTGTAGAGCATAAAATTCTGCATCTAAATCAATAAACAGAATTACATTTACATGCGTTGTAACGACAGAAATTCAATAAAAATATATTAAAAGTTACGTTGAAAATATCAAATAGCCATGGAATTGAAACAAAAATAGATAAATGCTTAACGTTTGACAGATGAATGATTCATTTGACGGGTAAAATATTAAAATGAAATCAGTTTATTCTAACGAAGAAAGAGTTTTTATCATAAAAACTTTTTATAGTAGAAATTGGGTACGTAGAGTTAGAGATTTATTCGCTGTGAAATTTCCAAATAGGCCAATTCCAAGCTTTACAACAATACGCGCGTATGTTAAAAATTTAATCCACTTCAATAGTACAGGTAAATTTAATTTTGAATATTTTTAAAGAGATTTACAAACAAATCATATCTTTATTTATAGGGAATAAAAATAGTCGCATTAATTTAGAAGTCCAACAAAGAGTTTTGGAATTTATAAATTTTAATCCTGAATTAAGTTCAAGAATAATAGCACAGGAATGTGAGATTACTCATTCTACAGTATTGCGAATTCTTAAAAAAACATAAATACCACCCTTATAAGATGCAATGCCATCAAGACATTTCGCTCATTGACGAAGAAAGTAGGCGAGTGTTTTGTGAAGAGATGCAAGAACGAGCAAATCGGGATCGTAATTTTCTTGCATCTATTTGCTTTACCGATGTGTGTACCTTTACACTTAACAATGAACCAAACGTTCAAAATGATAGGCACTGGGTTCAAGAAAATCCAAGATTAAATGTTACCACCAGAACGCAATATCCTAAAAAAATTAATATTAGCAATATTATTGGACCATTTGAGATCGTTGGCAACTTTAATTCTGAAACATACTTAGAATTCTTGATTAACGAGATTGGCCCTGCATTAGACGGCGTAGCGCGCGAAAATCAGGAGGTCTGGTTTCAGAAAGATGGCTGCCCAGCTCATTTCGGAGTAAATGTAAGAGCTTATTTAAACCAAGCATTTCCAAATCGTTGGATTGGTCGCGGTGGAATTTAATTTAACGCCTTGCGACTTTTTTTTATGGGGTCATATTAAATGTAAAATTTATAAGCAACGCCACCCAAATATTAATTCTTTGAGAGTAGCTTTCGTGGATGAGTGCGCCTTAATCACAAATAGGCAGCTCGCTAATGTAAGACATTCCTTCTACAATAGACTTGATTATTGCTTGACTGAAAACGGAGGTTTATTTGAATATTTATTATAATAATAAATTGTAGTGATTCTTTTATTGAGAGAATTATTGTTTGATATTTGAATTGTAATAGATAGGTTATAATTTTTACATGACAAACCCTATAAGAAATAAACGTTTCATTGAAATGTACAATTGTTTATTTATTATTAAATCGTAATAATAGGTACGGAGCTTTTTGTAGGACTTTTATTGAATAATTAATTTGTCGGGAGTAAAATATCAAATAGACAGAAAAACGACAAGCATTTATCTATTTTTGTTTCACTTGTATCGCTATTTGATATTTTCAACGTAATTTTTAATATTTTTAAATTTAATTTCTGTCGTTACATTTATTTGAAGCATTTTTGCCTAAAATAATTTGGGGAGCAATGCGCACGGAAAAACTGTTTTTTCATGTTAATCGCCTATGTACACAGGTATGATGTTCCACCCGGTATATATATTAGAGATGGGCGAATATCAAATTTCTCGATTTCGAATATCGAATACGAATATTAATCATAATCAGATCTCGAATATTCGAATACTCCTAAAAGTTAATTTATTTATTATTAATAATTATTTACTTATGTCCTTTTCATTATTTGATTAAAATTGTTAAGAAAAAGACGAAAACTTCAAAATTAAGGTGAAACGTACGGGCTGATGTCGGCGAAAAACAAATTAGAAATATGGTACGTCTTCATGGTTTTGAAACAAAATATCTTTGTTATTAATAACTTCAAAGTATAGTAATAGCTTTAAGTTTATGTTATGTACAAATGATAAAGAAATACACAGTTAAAAATTGAGGTCAACATATGGCGCGATATTCGAGGTATTCGAATGTTCGCTATACTGACGTTAATATTCGAAAATCTCGAATATCGAATAATGTCAATATTCGCGGATGATATTCGCCCATCTCTAATATATTTTATATATATATGTAATTATTCTCAAATAATATTTTATATGTTGTAATTTCATAAATATGAGAAACCTGAACTATAAACCAAAACTCTATTGATCATTGAAAGTGTTTGAATATTGAATTTCATTACTTATTAACCTATTTGCAGTTAATTAATATCTGTGTAGTGATAAATTATTTCAAACATGCATTAATCACAGTATGGTAAGAACTATCAAATACAGCATTAAACGTATTATTTAGATGATCAGTATTTCAATAATTTCAAAAATTTCATATTATTCTTTTTCTGGTCGTTAGAATGAGCATTCTAATCAACTTAAAATTCTCAATAGGGAAGGCTTGGAATCGTCGATTATAATGGTTAGAATGTTTAGTAAAGTACAGAAGTCGGCAGGCGACATTGTTTGAAATCTTTACTGACATTTATTGTATGTTGTGGCTGGGACGGCAGCCATGGTTTGCTCTGCATCCGACTGCAAAAATAGTTTTTAATTTCCTGCGAGCGATTGACTTGTTCTGTTAAATAATTCAAAGAAAACGTATAATTTAGAAGTCGGATGCTGCACACAAACAATAAAGAACTGTATCTATCCAAAGCCACAAAAAGAAGAAATACGAATATTTTGCAAAAATGGAAAATTTACATCAATTTAATCATCTACGCTTTTATACTTTAATATTTATATTTCCTAACGGGAAATTAATTCTAATTACAATACAGGGAATATATACTTGTTTAAGATCAAGTTCAATTATTTTCCAATTAATACAAATCTGTATAGAAAAATTTAACTTACGTAAGAATAATTTTACTATTGCTGTGAACTTTTTGAATCTAGTTGTAATATAATTTGTAGGTTGAGAGGTTGAGACTGGCTTAAATCTAACCCGATACGTCGCAATTAATTTTATAAGATCTTTAAAACCAAAATTCCAACAATTATTATTGATTAATATCAATATTCCAAGAATTTCCTAACGGATAATGAGTACACCATGTCCAACTACATATTACTGCAAGATTCCGACAACCAAACTGAACCGAATTATTTCTAGAGTATTTCCAACTTTCTCTCTCTCTCTCTCTCTCTCTCTCTATATATATATATATATAAATATATATATATATATATATATATATATATATATATATATATATATATATATATATATATATACATATATATATATATATATATATATATATATATATATATATATAATATATTATATTATATATGTTAAATCGTGAATTTGTGGGATAATGGAAAATAATGCGTGACGTTTTTATAATATTTATTTTCATTCTGTACATAGGATACTGATACTATCAACTGTTATTCTTTTATTTTATATTTTAGAAACTAGGTGTGCGTGTGCATACATAACATTTCCTCTCTGCTTTAATTTTCAATGGAGATATAAAATAAATTAGCTTGGTTTGTATGGCTTCCGCGGACAAGGAGTACGTGATGATCGACGTGGAATTCGTTGGGTCGTGACGTCTTGATGCCGCGGTGGATGTTGTGCTGGAGGAAACTCTGCAGTAGCAGGAGACTCTGGAGTCACAGGAGAGGACGGAGTTTCAACTGATTGACGTGGAGTTGTAGGTGTCGTGACTGCAGGTGTTGAGCAGTCACCGTAGAAGTGGACTCGTCGACGTGGTTCAGAAATGTTCTCACGGTGTTGAACCGGTGGTTGAACAACGTTGGCCGGCTGCTCCGGAACTTCAACTTCTAGATGACTTCGGATCTGGTCTATATGTCGTTTGTAGCGTTTACCGAAATAATCAATTTCGTAATGAAGATCTCCGAGGCGCGTAACAATCGTACCTGGAATCCATTTATCCAAGCGTTGGCTACCTGATAGAAAGTAGATGGCTTGCGATGGTTTGAAAGTGCGGAATGATGCATCGAATTCAGCATGTTGTTTCCCCATGATTTTCGTGCGTGTGTCATCTGGCCTGATGAGATCTAGGCGAGTACGTAATATTCGCCCCAAAAAAAGTTTTGCAGGTGATTGTCCAGTTGTTAAATGTGGAGCTTTGCGATATTGCCGCAGGAACTCATTGATATTTGGTTGTAATGAGCTTCGCGTGGTTGACATTGCTTTTAGAGCATCTTTTACTGTTTGAACGTAACGTTCAGCCTGACTGTTCGTCGCGGGGTGGTATGGAGCTGTGAGCTTGTGATATTTCACTCCACTAAGTTGCAAGAATGTTTTAAATTCAGCAGACGTGAACTGAGTTCCATTGTCTGAAACAATAGTGATCGGTGTGCCATACGCAGCAAATAACTCATCTAAGATTGATGTTGTTGCAAGGGTTGTCATTGAGCCGGAAATCTTGATCTCTACCCACTTGCTGTACGCGTCGACAACAATGAGTAGCATCATTCCAGCGACCGGTCCAGCGTAGTCAATGTGAACTCTTTCCCAAGGACCCTTGGGATACTCCCAGTGATGAATACGGAACTTGGGTGGAGCATGAACGTGTTTGGCACATTCGGTACATGTTTTAGCGATGCGTTCAATGTCTGCATCAATTCCTGGCCAGAAAACAAAAGATCGCGCTAAACCTTTCATCTTCACAATACCAATATGTGCTGCATGCAGTTCTTTAAGAATTGCTTGTCGGAGCATGGGTGGCACTACGACCCGGTGCTCGAGTAGAAGACAGTTGGCTGACAAAGTATAATTGGCTTCTGGAGATTTGTAGCCGTGACGAGGAAGATTCTGCCCTGTTTCCAACAGTTGTACGATCTTGTTTAGGTATGGGTCTTTTCGTGTTTCGTTGGCGATGTTCTCGTCGCGGATCGGAAGCTGTTTGATCTGGGACAAGATAAATTGATCAAATTTATCGTATTCGATTACCCGTTCTCTTCCCTCGAACTTGATCTTGTATATTTCGTCGATCGTCGTAGATAACGGTGCGCGAGAACAATAATCAGCGTTCGCATTCTCTTTAGTTGGTTTGAAAATTACCTCGTTATCGAATTGCGCAAGATAATCAGCATAATTAGCCATTCTGCTGACGCAGAGCACTGGAAGCGACTTTTCTGAATGTAAAATTTGCGTAAGAGGTTTGTGATCGGTGATTAGCGTGAAATGACGTGCGTACAAATAATGGAAAAAAATTTGTACAGCCCAGACGATGGCTAACGCTTCTTTATCAATTTGTGGATATCGCTGTTTTGTGATACTCATCGTGCGACTGGCGTAGGCAATTGGACGTTCAACTCCATTCTTCAGTCGGTGTGACAAAACGGCTCCCAAACCTGTTTTACTGGCATCGGTTGCCAGCAGTAGTGGTAGTACTGGATCATAGGGCATTAGTACTTGCGGGGAAATTAAAATATTTTTGATGTCCTGGTATGCCGCCTCAGCTGCTGTTGTCCATGAAAATGGTTCAATTAGTAGCATATCTCGTAGTGGACGATTTCTGGTAGCTAAATCTGGTATGAATGAGTTGTAATAAGTTGCTTTTCCCAAAAACAACTGTAGTTCCTGAGGAGTGGACGGTTTCGGTGCGTCACGAATCGCTGTTATATGTTTATCTGATTTGTGCAAACCGTGGGCATCTATCTTGTGTCCCAAGAATTCAACTGCGTGCGTAGCAAACACACTTTTAGCACGATTAAGTCGGAGACCATGTGACATTAATCGTTCTAATGTTGCCTCAAGAGCTGATATTAAGTTTTCAAAATTGTCTGCAAAAACTAAAATATCATCAAAAAAATTGAGCACGTTTGGCAAACCTTTCAAGACAGTCTCCATTCGACGCTGCCAAATTGCAGGAATATAAACTGCACGCGTTGGGCGAACCAGCCCATGCGTTGGTGTGTTGAGTGTCAGTACATGACGAAATTCTTCATCGACTGATAAGTGGGTATACGCATCCGTGATATCCAAATGACAAAAGATTGTAGCGCCTTTCATACGATTGTAGAGATGCTCAGCTCTCGGAATTGGATGTTCATCGATGATCATTCTCGGATTTAATGTTGGTTTGTAGTTGCCGGTGATGCGTAGCTTACCATTCTTCTTGGTCACGACGTGAGTTGTTGAAGCCCATTCGGAATGTTCTACTCTCTCGTAGAAGCCTGACGCAATCTTAGCGTCGATTTCCTTGGCGTAAGCATCACGTAGTGCTAGCGGTACTTCGCGAGCTCGTGCGAAAACAGATGCTGCACCTGGTTTAAGATGTATGGTGGCAGACGGTTCAGTAAGTTTACCTGCTACCTCGCTGAAGATGTCTTCGTATCGACCCAGCAGTTGGTTGAGTCGAATTTTCTGTTCATGTGACAGACGTGGCGTGGCTGCAGCTAGTGTGTGTACCTGATGACAGTTAGAGAAGAGTTCTGAAAAGTTAATTTCATTCACAAACTGTGAAATCCATTCTCTCCCAAACAGCGTATCAAAATCGCCATCTACGACGTAGAGATTTAGTCTTCTCGATGTCGAGCCGATTGTGGCATCAATCTGGAGACAGCCAATGCAATTTATACGATGTCCCGTATAGCTGGCGAATTGTCTGTTAGTTTTCTGTAACACGAATCTAGGTTTAATAGTTTGTAGTGTTTTCTGACTGATGATCCCGCAAGGTGCTCCGGTGTCGAGCTCCATGTCTATGTTGCGGCCATCAATCCGCACTCGTAGTAACTGTTTGGTGAACGGTTTCACAACGTTGACATCATGTACCTTACTGAAATGTTCCACAATATCAATCTTGTCGGCTGGTTGCGCGGAATCGGCAACTTGATTAGACGACATGTGTTTTTTTGACCTACACACTTTAGCGATGTGGCCCTTTTTGCCACAGTTATGGCACTTGCTGTCGAGGAATTTACACTGGTCGCGTGCATGTTTCCCTCCACAGCCGTTGCAGTGGTGACGATGTCCACGGTCACTTCTTTCTCTCTTCTGCGATGTGCTGCGCGAGTTGCGCTGCTGTTCCAAACTTCGTGAAGACGATCTGGAAAATGATATCGTGTTCCCTTTCGTTGGTGATTTGGAATAATAGCCAAGTTGTCTTATTGTCTCTGTAGACTTAATGACGTTGGACGTGTTGCGTGTCACTTCGAGAGAATTTGCGATCTCGTATGCTGCGTTGAAGGTTTCTGGTTTTTTAGCAATGATCTCGTCGCACATTTCACGAGATTCTAAGCCATGCAAGAGCTGTTCAATCAGCATCCTGTCGAGGAAGTCGCCATATTCGCAATGGACAGCAGCCTGTTTTAATCTAAGTGAAAAATTAGCAACAGTCTCACCTCTTTGTTGTGTGATGTGGCGGAATTTAATGCTTTCAGCGAATTTATTTCTTGAATGGTCGAAATGGTCCTTTAAAATTTGTTGTAACTCATCGTACGTCAGTTGTTCTGGTTAACGAGGACTCACAAGAAATTTTAACGCGTTGTTTAGTTCAGCGCCCATGTAAACGCGAGCATAATTTGCATGTTGATCTTCAGGAATTTTGCTCAACTGTAGTGCCCAATCGAAACGCTTGAAGTAGTCTTCGATTGTTGTTTCGTCTGAAGATCGATATTCATTTGCTGAAAACAATGGTTTGGTTTTTGCACTAAGAGCACTCGCAGGAACGCTGGCAGTTGCATTTGCTGCAGACGTTTGAATAGCGTTCGCGATCATATTGGTAAGCGCTTGTAACAACTCGTTAGGTACTTCCATCTTTGATGCGTTTATTGTTCAAATTGCACCGTACACATTTATATCTTCACTCTGGGTGTAAATATGATCCCACTTCTGACACCAATGTTAAATCGTGAATTTGTGGGATAATGGAAAATAATGCGTGATGTTTTTATAATATTTTAACAATTTTAACTTAAATATAAAATATAAAATATATCTCCGATCGCCGGCTCCTGGGATCGAACCGACGATCTCGCGCGCCGAATGCCAGCACGCTGTCCGCTGCGCTACGGAGGCTTGTGGCAGATGTAGCGTTGTGCGAAGACAGTACATGCACTTCGTCACAATATATATATATATATATATATATATATATATATATATATATATATATATATATATATATATATATATATATATATATATATAATTATGTAATTGCATTTCTCATAAGAACAATAATAATAAAATGCGCAGTTAGATTTCCTTATCATATAGTATCATATTCAAGCATCATGTTCAACATGCTGCAGTTATCTGTTGTAAGTTAGTTTTTAGTTCAGTCTTGTTACACTCGCCTAAGTAAATACATGTTGTATTGTATTCCTCAAAAATTAATAAAGTTTTTTTATTAATAATTCAATACTGAATTATCTAATTGGCGCAGTCGGTAGGAGAATCACTTAAGGGTAAAATCTACAAATTTACTCGTCGATTTTAATCGTTTAATTGTGATAACTGCAAAACATAAATTCTGGTGGCCAAGACTTGCTGTCTCTGAAGTAAGAGTCACGTCTGGCATAATACAAGAAAATATTCATCACACGGCAAAACAGTGCCCATCAGGGACTACTCAAACGTCCCATCAGACAACCAGCGATTGTTCCTGGGGACCTGCTGTTCGCATCCACCGCTCAAACCGACACAACGAAGATAAGTGACGCCTTGCTGTTCCATCCCGGATCACGGCCCACATCGTTGCAGTCCAACACAGAAACCAAGCACTCCGTTCCAGATGTACGAAAACATCCCAATTTTACTTCTCATACTGTAAGTAATATTACACTCTATGTTCTCAAGCGAATACGACACGCCTGAAAACGATAACGGCACAGACGACGTGCACGATCTAATTAATCAATTATCTAATTTTACATTACGACCAAGTGTATTACAACAAAATCCTAATACAGTTAATATGACTACTACTACCATGTCTGAGATTGAAAATCTCGTTAAAATAATTCCAGAATATAATGGAAATATTAATATTTTAAGTAATTTTATAAACAAAGTAGATCAAGTTTATGATATATTACGACCATTCACTCTAAGCAATATTCAAAAACTGTTTTTATTCAGTTTAATTTCAAATAAATTAAAAGATAAAGCTGCAGAATACTTATCTACTAACAACTTCCAAAACTGGGAAGAGCTTAAAGAATTTTTACAAGATAACTTTGTAGACAAATCAAAAGCAGAAACTATTCTACTCGAAATAATTTATTGTAAGGCTAAAAACAGTCCCGAAACAACTTTGAGTACTATTATAGAATATTTCAATAAGTATCAATCTAAGATACTTCTTAATAATTATTCACAAGACCAAAAGAATGCTATTATCAAGGAAAATCAAAAAGTAGTTGTACATCATTTCATTACTTTGCTTCCGATGTCAATTAAAGCCTCATTTGTTGTTAAAAACCCTGGCACTCTCGAAGAATGTGAACAATTACTAAGAAATGAATTTAATTTTATGAAATTCGGAAATTCCCCCATGGTGTTGAAAAATAACGAACCATTTAAAAACAACAACCCACCTCAAAAATTTCCTGGGCACCAATTTCCACAAACAAAAATCCAACTAAAACCTAGCGGTCCAAACTTCCAAAAAAATTTTGCCCCTCGACAAAATTTAATTAATTATCAACAAACTAAACGCGATAAACCCACTCAAATGAGTTTACAAACAAGAAGTACTTTACCAATGTCCACGCAAACAATAAGACAAAATTACAATTGCGAAGTTAAAGAAACAAATGACGAATTGAATGAGTCTGATAACGAAGAAGTAGCGGAAACAGAAAATTTTCACGAGGTTTCCGAACCCGAGAATACTACGTAATGAACGCATTTACAACAAATCTACCAACATTAAAAATAGATCCTTTCATAATTCTCTTAGATACCGGTTCAACTATAAATTTCATAGATCCATCACTAGTAGAAAAATTAAAATTAAAATTACACGATGAAAAATTAACATTTAAAACCATCACTGGCAAAACTACTTGTAAGTACTATGTAAATTTTAACATTAGAAACACCCCTACAAAATTCTACGTTTATAAATTCCACAAATTATATAATTTATTGCTAGGAATTGACGCTTTTAAAAACTTGGACATCCTTTTACAAATTAATAAAAATTCAGTAATTATAAAAAACAAAGAGTATAAGTTAACTAATCCTGACAAATTACAAGAAGAGTCTAATATGTTAGAAATTCGCAATAATCATTTAAATTGTTTTGAAAAAGATAAACTTAATCAGATAATTAACGAATTTATTGACTTATTTCCTAATGAAAATGAAAGCCTTACACATACGAACATTATTAAACACAAAATAATAATGAATGACGAAACCCCGATACACACAAAAAATTACAGGTTACCCCAAGTCTACGAACAAGACATTGAAAGTCACGTTTCAAAATTATTAAAAGAAGGCGTTATTAAAAAATCTTTTTCACCTTGGAACTCTCCGATATGGATAGTGCCAAAAAAAATTGACGCGTCGGGTAAAAGAAAGACTAGAATGGTAATTGATTTTCGAAAAATTAATCAGAAAACAAAGGACGACAGATTTCCAATACCGAATATAGATACGATATTAGATAGAATTGGTAATAACAAATATTTCACGACCTTAGATTTGCATTCCGGATTCCACCAAATTTTATTAGATGCTAAAGACACAGAAAAAACTGCTTTTTCAACAGAATCAGGTCATTATGAATTTGTTAGAATGGCTTTCGGCCTTAAAAATGCCCCCGCCACATTCCAAAGGATGATTAACACAGAACTCGGCGATTTAGTAAATAAAATCTGCTTAGTCTATTTGGATGACGTAATAATTTTCGGCAAAAATTTAGAAGATCATTTAAAAAATATAAAATTAGTCTTTAACAAATTAAGACAAGCTAATCTCAAAATTCAGATGGACAAATCAGAATTTTTAAAGTCAGAAGTAAAATATTTAGGTTACGTATTAACACAAAATGGAGTCTCAGTAGATCAAGACAAAATTCAAAAAATCAAAAATTTAACTATTCCAAAAACCAAAAAAGAAATCAAACAATTCCTTGGAATGCTCGGATGGTACCGTAAATTTATTCAAAATTTTGCACAACTAACAAAACCATTTACCAACTGTTTGCGCAAAAATAATGAAATTGATTTGACAAATTTAGAATATCAAAAAGCTTTCAAAGATTGTAAAGACGTTATAACCGAAAATTCTCTTCTACAAAATCCTGATTTTAATAAGGATTTCATTCTAACAACGGATGCGTCAGACTACGCTATAGGCGCAGTTCTTTCTCAAATTCATGACGGAATAGAAAAGCCGATCTCATGCGAGTAAAACTTTAAACAGCGCGGAACTAAATTATTCTACACTAGAAAAAGAACTGAAAGCTATCGTGTGGGGAGTCAAAAATTTCCGACCATACTTATTCGGACGAAAATTTATCATAAAATCTGATCATCGCCCTCTTTCGTGGTTATTTAACATGAAAAATCCAAATTCCAAATTAATTCGCTGGAAAGTTGAATTGAGCGAATACGATTTCGAAATTAAGTATTTACCTGGTAAACATAATGTCGTAGCCGATTATTTATCCAGAGAACGTGAACCATTCAAAATTATAGAAAAAACAGGTGACGTATGTGAAACAAACATATTCGCACACTGTATATCACGGGACTTACAATTTGGAAAATGTCTTGCGAAACAAGTAAATAATAATTTTAATTCCAAATCATTCTGTATAAATACCAATTACAAAGATAGAGATATTATTATCCAAAATTATCAAGATAAATTAATAATTCATTTGTTAACTAAAGATAATTATTTTGATAAACCGGCCTTAAAAGCATTAGATAAACCACTTAAAGAACTCAGAGACTACTTAATAAAAAATGAAATTTTTGAAATAAATCTTCCAAAAATTGGTTGCGGTTGCGATGAATTGAAATGGAGCGATGTAAAACGAAAATTAGAAAACATATTTAGAGACACTAATATCAAAATTACCATCTGGATATTAAACGAAAATAATCATTTAGATAGCTCGGAGAACGTAACAGTTTCTTCCGATTCTAACCAAACCGTACATTCTGACAACGAAAATGAAGTTGAAGGAATTAAGTATTTAGAAAAGGAAAGAATAAATATAGCCTCAAATCAAATAATAATATCGAAACACGAAAATGATACAGACATACAAATTCAAAAATTATTTAATAAAACAAAACAACGTATAACAATAAAACTCAATGAAAACAATTTAGACGAAGAAATAATAACGTTTATAAAAAATTTCATTATACCTAAAGCTAGATACTTTGCAATTTTTCAAGATAATTTAGACAAATCTTTTTCCAAAATTATAAAAGAAAATTTTATAAAAGATTCTATAAAAATTATTTCTGTAACGAATATAGTACAAGACGTTGAAAACGAAGATGAACAGTTTAATATAATACACGAATACCATCATGGACTCACGAATCATAGAGGAATCGTAGCCACTTACCAAGCCTTAAAAGAAAAATATTACTGGCCGAACTTAAACAAAGATATAATAGAATACATTAACAAATGTGACGTTTGTAAAGCAAATAAATACAATAGACAACCTATTCAACAAAATGACAATTTAACACCTACACCAGAGAAACCTTTCGATATAATTAATATTGACATTTTGACATTAAATAAAAAGTATTATCTAACATTCCTCGATCAGTTCTCTAAACATTGCCAAGTAGAACCATTAGAAAATAAAGAAGCTAAAACTGTTGCTAAAAAGTTAGTAAAATATTTTGAAACATATAAAATTCCGAGAAAGATAATTTCCGATAACGGAAAAGAATTCAATAATATATTAATAGTACATTTGTTAAAACGAAATAACATTCCAATGCATTTCATTTGTGTTAACAATCCTAAATCAAATGCAATTGAACGGTTACACTCTACTCTAATCGAATCCCTCAGAATCATGGAAAATAAAAGTTACTTTAATAATAAAACCCTAGATGAACAAATTCAGTATGTTGTCATTGGATATAATAATTCTAAACACTCCATCACAAAATTAACACCAAACGAAATTATTTTTGGTACAGATTACCTCAATAATTTATCATATAATGAAAATAAAGAAAAGGTCACTCAACAAGTCCAACAAAATATCGAAAATGAAAAGAAACGCAGACATAAACCTAATATAAATCCCCAAAAACTTCCCAAAGAAGTTTGGTTAAAACAAAACCCAAGATTAATTTCTAAATATAAAGCCCCTTTATTTAAACGAATTAAAGTAAAAAAATATGATAAAATTTTAGGCAAAATCACATCAAAAAATAAATTTGGAGACTATAATGTAAAATTAAGCAAATTAAAAGTCTGATCTTTTGTTTCAGACAATGCGTCTCTGGACAGCTTCAGAATATAACAAATAATAATGGATTCTTACTATTTGAACTCGGTGAAACAAAAATTCAAACATCCCAGAGCATCCATTACTACAATTATAACATAACTCCTATATATGAAGAATATATCAAAATAACTAAATTTAAAAATTCAATTATTGAGCAAACTAAAACTAGTAAACATTTTGAAACACTTATTAACATTTTAAATTACTCTTATAACGATTTGAGTGAACAAATAGGTAAATTATTCAACAAAAGAAATAAAAGAGGAATTCTTAACGGGTTAGGCTCTATTATCAAAACGATATCTGGCAATTTAGACGCTTCCGATGGAGAGCGATACGATCGCTTGTTTGAACAAATAAAAACTAATGAAAAGAAATTACAAAGCCAAAACAAACAACTTTTAAAATATTTAGAAGAAATGGTTTCTAAATTTAATGAACAATTGAATCATATTCAACATAACGAAAATCAAACACTAGATCAAATTAATAGTATTAAGGACATTTTAAAGAAAAATTCCAATTGGCAAGGTTTAATGGAAGTAGAATCTAAATTTATCAAAATTATTCATATAACAAATAATTTAAACAATTTCTGTAAAAACATTGAAACAAGTCTCACGTTTTGTTCAATTCATAAACTACACAGTAGTATTATTAAACTAAAAGATCTCCAAACAATTACTAATAATGAAGATATTTTCCAAATTAATGAATTTATAATGACGTTTTGTCACAAAACCAATGATCAAATAATTTTTTTATCGAGATTCCTATATTTTCCCAAAACCATTTCCCCCTATACCAGTTCAACCCTATTCCATTTTTAGATAAGAATAATAATCTTATAGTTTTAGAAAAAGAATCTTTGTTATATTTTAAAAGCGAAGACAATAAGTATATTGTAAATAACTTTAAGAAAATTAATAATAAATATTTTAGTGTAACTAATTATATTATAGTGGATCAATGTATTAATGATCTTATAGAAGGAAATAATAATAATAATTGTCACTTTCTACAATTAACTAAGAGTAATGTTCTGTATCAAATAAGTAACACCAATTAATTAATAATTATTAGCCCTTTTAACCAAAATATCAAAATTAACTGTTTAAACAAAAATATTATAAAAACTATTCAAGGAATATTTATAATTGAAATAAATCCTAAATGTTTAATTAATGACTTACAGTTTACAAATATTAACGATAACTTTAAAGAAATTCAATTTGATGATTATCAAATAACACAACATAACAAAATATTTAATAAAACAACTTATAAAAATTTGCATTCAATAAATATTTCGAAACCTATTTTTGACAAAATAATACCTATCATCGAAAATTTTACATAATATCTACAGAATTATAATATGTAGGTACCAGAAAATTTTTAAAAACTTTTCGTTACCTGCTTACTTTTACTTCATATAAAATAAACCAAACTAAAAATAAATAAAAATAACTTCTTGTTCTCGAAGTCTTGAAACTTGTAAAGAAAAAGCTTTTTCAATAAGTTATTTACTGATAAATATTAATCAATTATGAAAATTTAAAAAATACGAAAATTTTAAAAAATTTTCTTTATGAAATATACAATTACATAAATTAACTAAGTAGGTATCAGTTAAAGAAAAGACTCGTATATTATAAAAAGTGCAAGTGATGCAAGCTATTGCAGATGCGTTCAAATATAACAAGTTTGTTTTTGTGGTTTTTAAATATGAAATAAAATCAGAATATGCACACGTTATGATAATTATAATCGATTTATTGTGTTGGTAAGGTAAGTAAAAAACAACAATGTGTACAAGAACAAAGAAATGCTACCTAAAGTCTTTAGTTTAAACTTCGAAATGGTTCAATATCCATTCTCCAATAGCACTCAACTAAAACTTGTAACATTTTACATTCTTCCACATTCTACACGGTGTTTCGTCACGTTTTGTTTTCACAACATCCACGTCTGCAGAGTTACATACACAATGTCCTGTCGCTGACCGTCACTGCCCGTTGATGTTTATTTGGCTTCGCCTGTTACACCGGTAAAGGACACCGGAACTCTCTCAGAAAAGGAACAGGACACCTATATACACGTGTCGGAATGGCCACAAACCGTGTAGTTGTGTAGTGGTCAGAGCAGAATGTCGGCGTCAAAAGAACAAATAACACGGAGTCAACAAATGTTCTACGTGAGTTGAATATGACGCTTATACATTGTTATCGCTATATGTGTGTTTTTTTTTTTGGTAATATAGATTTTTGATATAATGTAATATGAAATTATTGTTGTAATTATGAACAAAAAGTACCTAATTTTTTTAACAAATTAAGATAACATAACAGCATATTTTTTTACTATTTAGTTTTCAAAAAGTAATTTCAACATACTTCTACATTAAAAGAAATATTTTTATCTTAAAATACAATTATAATAAAATATCAGAACTAAGATTGATTCAAAGATGTTTGTTCTAATTAATATTAAAATAATAATTATATTATTAATGTTGTGATAAAAAAAGTATATTAGCAATTTAATATATATAATATAAACACTTTTATAATGAACAAAATATATGATTACATGGATTATTTAATAAATATATATATATATATATATAATATTTTTCTTATTAATGACGTAACCTGGTGCAAATATTATAACTTGACAATATCTTGTGCAAATAACGGCATTTTCTCATTTAAATTCTATCAGCCTCCTACAGTATACACAGGTACTTTAAACAGCAGTTACCATCCGTACATGATAATTATGAGAACCAAAAAGATTCTGTATTATAGGTCACGCATTCCTTTATTCCTATTCATGCTTTACTAAAGTAAGCGCCGCTGGATCGTATTAGATGAGCAAAATTTCTACAGCGTACAGCAAAAACGTTGCGCTTCTGCATAGAATTTATAAAATGAAATTCACAATTCAAATTATGCTGAAGCTATGGATGAAATAACATATTTTCCTAAGTTCATATTACCGTTACACTTATTTCATATTTAATAAAAGAAAGTAAAGAAAATATTATCCTAAAAATAGTTGTTGAATCTTATTTTTATTACCATACTAATATCTATATTTTGATAGTTTTCAGATTGCTTTTATAAACGAAACATCAATGAATCTTGATAGAATTAGGGTGAAATAAATTAAAATGGAATTGACAGCGGTGGGATTCGAACTCACACCCTTTTGACCTGGTTTATTTTATTATTATATTATGTTCCATCTCAAATATATTACCTATTTATAAATGTACAATCATTATTGGAAGTGTAAATTTTATTTCATGTAGAATATTTCTTATTTTTATAGTAATAATAAATCAAATAATTCAAATGACTATTGCATAAATTAGATATTAAAAGTCAATCAATAACATCTTGCTTTACTTTAAGTGATATATTCTTTCTAACGTTTAGTAGGCGCGGTGGCCGAGCGTGTTAAGGCACATCTCTTAGCATACTGTGACGTCACCCGAACCAAGGTTCGTCGGTTCGAATCCGCCTGCCGACAATGTGTGATTTGTCGTAAAATATAAAAATACAGTTTCATGTATTTATCACACTCGGGCGCTATAAGCTAGTCACTTATACGCCTTAAATAATCTGACTAAAGAAACCGGCAGTACGGCAGTGTAAAAACTGCGGCTCGGTGTGCCCGGAAGCCAAAACCCAACTGGGGTTAGAGAGCTGAAGAAGAAGAAGAAGAAGAACGTTTAGTAATCGCTTAAAAACGATAAATGATAAATTTACTATTGAATTTATTATTAAAAAAAAAATAAACACCCGATATTATAATAAATGAAATATATTATAATAAGAGAAAAATAGAGCTACATTTTTTTATTTATATAAAAAACTCCCATATTTGCAAACCAAATGTTTAGGGAGAAAATAATTTGATATTATAATACCTTTGCATTTTAATAAAATTTATTTTTATATAGGGTAGGTGGCTCAGTAGTATCGAGTCGACCTGTGGATTTGAGAAGTCGGGTTACTACAGCCGTCAAGAAATTTTCACAAAAGTAAATCTATTCCTGTGGCTCCCCCTCCACTAACATTTTTGGAAGCTGTGTTTTGACGGCTGGTAGCCGCAGTTTACGCGAAAAAATATATCATTTTCCGAGATTTGCTACAGCAGAGTACCACACCCAGTAATAGATAAAAGTGATGATATATTAATTTATTTTATTTTATATATCTATCTTTATTATTTTGAATTTAAAAAATTTAATGAGCTATACACAGATTTTCGTAACGCCGCGAACTATGGTCTCTACCGATAGCGCATGTCGCATTTGGTACCAGGTAGTGCCGCAGATAGGTGGCTCAGTGGTATCGAGTCAGCCTGTTAATTGGAAAACCCGGGTTCAAATCCCACGGTCGACAGAGGGCCACACCCAGGAATAGGTAAGAGGCTTGATGATATATTTATTAATTTTTTATTTAGTGCTGTCAACCGGTCCCAGTCTTTTTGGGGCCGGTTTTTAACAGAATTTTTAATAAATTATTATTCACTTAATATGAATTCGCAAAAAATCATTAAATATCGAAAAAAGTCAACTTAAAAATAGCAAATTAATTAAATCATTAATGATATATGAGTTCACTGTAATATATCTATACAAAAATATCAGATATTCCAAATTAATAGTTTCTCACTTTACTCAAATTTATTGATTTCTATTATATAGATCCATTTTATTATATGAAAATAGGTAACATCCAGATCAGACACACGTAATGAGGTTAGCGCTTACTAATTAGATTATCTGGGCCTGGAATGTAAGGATTACTTATTTTTAGGTTCTAATGAGTAGTTGTGAATTTTGGAATGACGTTATATATATATATATATATATATATATATATAAATTATATGATCGTGGCCGATATATAATAAAAACACAATATTTTGATTTCAACACAGACTTTACTTAGCAGTTGTAACTTAGAGTTTTCACAGTAAAAAGGATAACATGTCTTTGTTTCACACGTATTTATAGTGTGTCTTATCAGAAAGGTTCTTATTACAGCGTGAGAGATTCTGTTAGACATTCATCACATATTTGTTATGTCGTCATCTAATAGGGTTACATAATACCTCCCCTTCTAGATGATGGCTAAGAAATAGTGGATGGAAAAGAAATCTGATTTTCTACTTTATTAGTTGAAAATGGTAATTGAACGATTTTTGTTTCATCAGATGTCTTTCCTTTACATATTTTATTCTTATATTTATTAATTAATTTATAACATATGAGGGTTAAAATAATAATAGTTAGTAATACATACAATATAGTAAAATGTGTTTCATGTTTAGTGTCTAATTCTTGCAGTGGTCTTATAGTAGGAATAGCTTTTGTAAATTATTCTATATTTTGGAAAATTTTATTTTTGTTTGGTTTTATTTCTAACATCAATGGTTGTGGAAACTGAAGTTTTATTTCTTTATATTTATTTACAAACGGTTTGAAAACATAGTCATTTATTTTACATTGACTTGTACTGGAAATCTGAAATATTCCTTGTATACTTTTTATTTCTTTAGTATTTTTGCAATTAATTTCAACGTTCTGTTTATCAGGACTAAATATAATTAATTCATTCGAATTTGGAATACGAATTATATTATTATGGGATGTTATTTGTTTAATTTCACATTTACTATTATTGCTGTACAATAATTGATTAGTACATTTACTTATTTTTATATTGTTAGTTTCACAGTAATATTGCTTATTATTAATTAAACAATCATCAACCTTTACATTATTGTCAATATACATTGTTGTATCTTGGTCATATAAATAGTACATGTCGTTTTGTTTAAAGGGAATCATTGTCATTTGGTACAAATCGTGAGTTTTCTCTGACATAACAGGAATGGTTATTATAAAGTATATTTTATTTTTCTCATGAATACAATTAACAGTTAATAATTTTGGGATTTCAACTATATCATACATGGGTAGCATTTGTTTTAAATTTTCAAAAGATATTAGATTTACATCGAAAGTGTGCAGAGAACAAAAATTTATACTTTCGTTTATTTGAAATAAGGATATTAATCTGTAACAAATTATAATTTTAACTTGTCGATTTTTACTTTTCTTTTATGAATGTTCCCTTTTACTTCAATAGTATGGTTTTTATCATTATAATTATCAATTTTTACTTTTTCGAAAAGTGGTTTTTTGAATTTTGTTATCAGTCTAGGATTTTGTTTAAGGAAAGCTTGAGAGGCGTTTTGGAATTTTGTGTGGGTGTTGTTTGGTTTAAAGCGTTTTAATTTTTCGTTCGCGATTTTATTTCGTAATTTATCATGTTCAATTTGTTTATTTTTTTGAAATGATTCGTCCTGTTCATTCTCGTTTTCTACGTCTTCAACTTGTTGGTTAACTCTTATTAAATTTACTGTTCCGAATTCAAACTTACTCTGTATTATTTTATTTAAAGTGTTAGCGATTTCGTCCGTGCAAATACAATAATATCGTATTTTAGGTACTATGTAATTTTGAATAAATTCAAATAGTTGTTTCTTTATTTTCTGGTTTTAATGAAAATATAATTCTTAATTTTTTATGATTAAATAATCTTTTTGTTTCTACCTTATTTTCTGTATCTTTCTGTATTATTATTTGATTGTTAGTTAATTCGGTTTTCTAAAAATTTTAAACCATTTATAGGTCCTTCTGGTGAGGAATGAACAGTGTCGGTTGATAAACTTTCTAGTTCTCTCTCTATATCTTCGACGTTATTTAATAAACTATCTACCGATTCGTTTGAATGATTTCTTGTGAATTTGCAAGATTATGAGGTAATTCATAAATATTAATTTGGATATTTGTATCTTTAAAAATATTATTTAATAATTGAATTAATTTAGATTCTTCTAAGTTGTCTAATCCACATGATAAATATGGCATGTTGATTTCAAATAAATCAGTTTTGATTAAATAATCTCTTAGAGAGATAAGACAAAATTTTTATTGTTTTAAGTTAACGTTTTCTTTATAGGTGTCTTTTGTATACAAATGTCAAATTACTTTATTTTCAAAATTTTGAATAATTATATTTTGGTTTTTGAAGTTATTCTCGCAGTACTTTTTACTAGCAAATTGTTCATATATTTGTAAGGCTAATCCTTTACCAAAACGATTATTTTTAGAAACGCAATGACAAAATATATCTGTTTCAGTTACGTCTCCGGTTACATAATTAATCTTGAAAGGTTCTCTTATTCGTGATAGGTAATCAGCAATTTTGTGTTTAGTATGAGTAGTATATGATAAATTTTCGCCATCTTTTGGGAAGAGTATAGGATATTGTTCTAATGATTTGTAAATTTTTAGTTTTTTGGGTGTTATTAAAATGTTCTGATCGAGAATTTAATTTACAAAAATTTGATTCTGACATTGGAATAAATGGAAATTCTATATTTTTTATTTTCATTTTTTGATTAGCAAAATTTATTTCGCATTTCAAGTCTTTTAATGCATTTATACCAAATAATAAATCGCAATTTTTATTAAAAGTATGAATAAAAAATTTACGAGGTTGATTAAATTTTTTTAAAGTTATGGAATTTTTGCAATGTACTTTTGAATTGGCTGTTTTAAAGGTCAAATTCTCACTTACAATTTTTGATTTATATAATTTTAACATATTTTCGCTAATAAGATTTACATCTGATCCTGAGTCTATTAATACTTTATAATTTGATAATTTAATAACAGGAATATTATTTGTGATTGAAGTCATAACTATGTTACTTGGCTTAGAGGCTCTATGAACTCTAAAAAATTATTATCGTTTGAGTAATTTTCAGAATCGGGATTTTCGTCAAGATTTTGATTTTCTTGAGAATGTGTTTCAAAATTTTCGGGTTCGTATTCGATATTTTCTTGTAAATAGTTTTAGTTTATTGTTTGTGTACTCATAGGAATTGTGGTTTTTGTTATTCCGGACATAGGTTGAGGTTTAAATTGTTGTCTAGTTCTAACAACATTATAAGCGTTTTGTCTAGGAGCAAAAGACGTGCTTGGTTTATTAGAATTCTGTTGAACATTTATGGGTTTGGAAGGGAAATGTTGCCCTGGGAATTTTTGTGGAGGTATATTATTGTGGAATGTTTTTTGTGATTGTTGAGGATTGTCTGATCTTAACAATGGACTTTTAGAAGTTTGAAGTGCATAATTATAATCATTTTTAATAAATTTTCACACATTTCTATGTTGATAATAAAAGATCCTCGGACGTGAATTGGTAATAATGTAATGAAATGTTTTACGACTAATTCTTGTATTTCATTTATTAATATAGTTTTCTGAGCTGTATTATAAGGTAATAAGTGAACTTTTGATTTATATTTTGCAAAATCATTTTGAAATTGTATTAAAGTGTCATATATTTTATTCGTATTTTTAGTATTTAAAATTTTTAATAAAATAGTTTCTTTAGTGAGTTTATCTTCGAAATTTTCGGATAAATATCTTTTTAAATCTGTCCAGTCTTTAAAAATATTTTCATTAATCAGATTTACAGCTTTATCTGTTAATTTACTTAAATATAATGAAAATGCGTATTTTGTTTGCAATGCATTAATAATTGTTGATTGTAAAATTTCGTAGAACAAATCTACTTGTATTATAAAATTTGGTAATCTATTTACATCACCATTATATTCAGGAATGACACTAGCGAGATTTTTGATATCAGTGTAAGTAGTCATTTTGATTTCTGAATTATTTGTATTAGTTATACTATGAATTTCAGAATTATTCAACCTGTTTGGTTGTAAAGTAATATTATTTAATAAGATACTTAGTAATTCAAGGTCTTGATTTGTATCAGATGACTGTGATTCGTTATATGACATGTGATTGGTAAATCGGAAAAGAAACAATGAGACTTACAGACTTATTGTGAGTATCTGTATTGTTGACATCTCTGTTGTTGCGAGGGGCTGATGACGTTCAGTTGACGGATACCTCTTTCTGCGAACTGCTTGGCCTGGTGAACTCGATGGGTCGTATGAATAGACCTCTGGTGCAACCACTGTTTAGGTTGATTGCTGGTTAAAGCGAAGGCTTATTGGTATAGCTTTGCTTTTACGAAGGCTTCTTGCTTGTTAGGCTTCGAGTTTCTTCGCACTATTAGTTATTTGGTTCGATCACACTGAGCAACAATTGAAATTGTTGAATAAAGCGTTGTACAGATTTACGGCGAATTTTTCGAGCACACTGACTTCTTTATTTGTGATTCTACCCGGACTGCGCCAATTATATGATCGTGGCCGATATATAATAAAAAAAACAATATTTTGATTTCAACACAGACTTTATTTAGCAGTTGTAACTTAGAGTTTTCACAGTAAAAAGGATAACATGTCTTTGTTTCCCACGTATTTATAGTGTGTCTTATCAGAAAGGTTCTTATTACAGCGTGAGAGATTCCGTTAGACACTCATCACATATTTGTTATGTCGTCATCTAATAGGGTTACATAATATATATATAAATAAATAAATAAAATATAATATAGGAGTCCAGCCTATATTTCACAATCTTTAAGATTCATTGCATCAGACTGTTTCTCACAGTGAAACATGACATTGCTGAGTAAGGTAAGTTCTGCATATTATCAAGAACACATGTAGTTTGTCGTTTGATTAGGTTAGTAACTTGTACTGTAAACACGCTGTACTGTTTGTGTTGAATATATATATATATATATATATATATATATATATAATAGATGGGCGAATATCATCCGCGAATAGTCGAATGCCGCGAATATTGACATTATTCGATATTCGAGATTTTCGAATATTAACGTCAGTATAGCGAACATTCGAATTCCTCGAATATCGCGTTATATGTTGATCTCAATTTTTGACTATGTTTTCCTTTATTTATTTATTATTTATTTATTTATTTATTACTATCATTTGTACATAAACTTAAAGCTATTCCAATACTTTGAAGTTATTAATAACAAAGATATTTTGTTTCAAACCCATGAAGACGTACCATATTTCAAATTTGTTTTTCGACAACATCAAGCCGTACGTTTCACCTTAAATTTGAAGTTTTCGTTCTTTTCTTTTTTGTTTGTACGTTTTGTTTTAATTTTATTTTATCTTAACAATTTCATTCAAATAATAAAAAGGACATAATTAAATAATTATTAATAATAAATAAATTAACTTTTAGGAGTATTCGAATATTCGAGTACCTCGAATATTCGAGATCTGATTAATATTCGTATTCTATATTCGAATTCGAGAAATTTGATATTCGCCCATCTCTAATATACAGGCTGTAACATGAAAACCTGGCCATAGGCGTTTAACATGGGAAATCAGTTTTTCCTTGCGCAAAAGTGGCCAATTGATTTTAGACAAAAATGCTTCAAATAAAAGTTGTAGAGCTTGAAATTATGGATCTAAATCAGTTATCAGATTTTATTTTGCACATTTTGTAAGCGAAATAATCGCATTAATATTTTATAAGAATTTCTACTTTATAGTGATAGCCATGGAATTGAGACAAAATGATAAACAAATGTATGACGTTTTAACTGTCAGAAAAGTTTAGTTTGAAATGGATTTGTGATTTATTTAAGTGACAATAAAGGTGATTGTTGTTATATCATTATTGAAAATGGATAATTTTATTTTATAATTTTTTAATATTTATTATAATAAATAATAGAATTTTTACGCAAATAATTATTTTATTTATTTAGAAATAACATTAAATTACAGAAGATGTTTGAAAAGTTCTCAGTTTTGTGCTAAGCAGTAGCCTAATCTATTGTAAAAACTATTTCTAACATTGCACAACTATCTAATATTTATTTTGTTACATTCGCCTACAACAGCGTTTTTAAGTTCTTGCATGGCATTGTATCTTTTTTTATAAACGCAAGACTTTAAGTGTCCTCATACAAAAAAGTCACAGGGATTTAAATCTGGAGACCGTGCTGGCCAGTTTACTGGCCCTCCACGCCCTATTCAACTTTCTGGAAACGTATCATTCAGATAATTTACAACTTCTCTTGTATTATGGGCAGGACAGCCGTCGTGCTGGAACCACACATACTCATTATTTGCGTGGGCTATTTCTGGTCCTACTATTTCTCGTAACAATTCTAAATAAGTGTTTCCATTTAATCGTTTAATAAAAAAGGACCAAAAATTTTGTTGCCTAAAATTCCTGCCCATACATTTACTAATTGTTCATATTGTGTTCTGGATTCAATAACAATGTGCGGATTTATCTGAGACCAGTGTCGAAATTTATTTTTATTTGGTTCGCCATTCAGCGTAAATGTACACTCATCTGTAAATAATATGTTCTTTAAAAACCTCCTATCATTGTTGGCCTTTTCCATAATTATTTCGCAAAATGTTGCGCGTCGTTCGCAATCGTGTCCAAAAATATCTTGGTGGTATTGTATTTTATAAGAATAGTATTTGTATTTTTTTAATATTCTATAAACCGTCATGAAACTAATATTTAGTTCTATTGAAATTTCTCGTACACTGAGATTTGGTTCCATTTCTATTAATGCTATTATTATTTATATTTCCATGCACATGTCCCTGTTCCTGTTCCACCTGATTATTAAATGTACCGGTATTCTCAAATTTGGTAATAAAGTTCTGAATTGTTATTTTACTTGGAATGTTATGGTGCGACCAAATAATACTGATTAAATCACGTATTCTTTTAAAACTTTCACCAGAATATTTCCACTTAATAATTTGTAACTTTTCTTCATGTGAATAGTTATCCATTTTCAATAATGATATAACAACAATCACCTTTATTGTCACTTAAATAAATCACAAATCCATTTAAAACTAAACTTTTCTGACAGTTAAAACGTCATACATTTGTTTATCTTTTTGTCTCAATTCCATTTTTGTCTAAAATTAATTGGCCACTTTTGCGCAAGGAAAAACTGATTTCTTATGTTAAATGCCTATGGCCAGGTTTTCATGTTACACCCGGTATATATATATATATATATATATATATATATATATAATACTTCTAAATTGACAATAGTTAACATGAAAGATATCGATTTCAATATTCAACATACTTCAACTTTTTAGCATATAAGACATAATCGTCTGGATTTTTAATGAATTAAAGTTTACTACATAATTCAATATAAAATGTTTTACGCGACCTAGATGCCTGCCGAGAGATATTTATTTGAATGTGACTAAGTTCCTCGGCATCATTACTACCATTATGTAATAATTTATGTAAATACAATCATGAGTATATCTGTCGTCTAGAATAAAACGTATGTATATTGAAATGAGATAACGCAGAGTAACTATAAGTTAATGGATAAAAAAAAGGATATTTTCCACGAACAATAATGTAAAAATTTCTTTGCACCCATTTTATTTTATTGCCATAAATACGATTATGGGATTTCATAAAATAAGACAGTACTCAATTTTCGATCTAACCAGTGAATAATATAAGGACTTAAGAGTTGAGAGATTAATGAAGTTACGAGAATTTCTAATAATTAAATTTAATATTTCAAATTTGTATTTACAAAATAGTCATAATGAGGACCGAAGTGTAAACTGGAATCAAATAAAACCCAAAATCCTTATGAGTACTCACTCCGTCGAGACTTCGATCAGCCATCCAGTAAGTTAAAATAGTTAAAATATGTTTCATGGAATAAGACAAGACAGTTTGAAATATTGAGAAAAAGTTATGACGTGGAACACCAAGCCAGAAGATTATCAATATTATTTTGAAGTTGAAGACAATCAGAACGAGAATTAATTACTTTAAACAATTTCAAATTATCAACATACAGCAGTGAATGTGAACATTCTAAGCACTCGGTAATATCATTAATGAATAAAACAAGAACGCGTGGCCCTAAATTTGATCCTTGTGGAACAACAGATCAGGAAATAATGTGATTAGAATTAAAATCATTATATCAAACAAATTGTTTGCGATTAGTAATATATGTACGCAGTAAACCAAGTAGATTCGGAGAAAATTCAAACTAATATTTGAGATTAAATAATAAAGCTTCATGTTTCACAGTATATATATATATATATAATTTTTTTCCGTTTAATCTTCAGACAAGTACGGTAAATCGGATTTTCGCGATTACGGCGCCAAAAAAATTAGTTAAGTATTTCTTGTTCTTTTTTTAAAAGAAATCTGAAATGAAACTTTAAAAATAAATATTTTGTTAGTGTTTTCATTACTCGTGTTTTATTTAATAATAAACTTCACAGAACCCGAAATTGTAATAAACGTTACAATTGCAACAAATCCTGCAGATTTTCAAAATGAGTATCTTATGAGCACTATTAGAGCAAAAATAGAAGGTGAAGCAGCTGTAAACATATCCAGTTACGTAATCAACACTTGGAACGATTTAAAAACAGCTTTAGTAAGTGCATACGCGAACAAACGCGATAGGTACACTCTTTGTATTGCAATGACTGAATTAAAGCAAAACGAAAGATAGTCTGTATTTGAATATTATAATAAAGTACAACACTTCCTAAACTTACAAATATCATACATGCAAACAAACTCTGCGGCTGGCGAAGCAGACGTTTTAATGACATACTTTCAAAATTACGCTTTAAGAATATTGTTAAGGGGGTTGAAAGAACCAATAGGACAATTAATGCATGCTAAAAATCCCAGGAATTTAAACGAAGCATTGTCAAACGACTTTCAATTTAATAATACGTTAAAAAATGCAAGAACATTTATTAATATGAATAAACAGCAAAAATTCAATCAAAATCCTAACCAACAAAATTTAACACCCAGATACATGTTACCTCAATCAAGTAGACCATATAATATGCAACAAAACTCTTATCCATTTAATAGAAACTCAAATTTTAATCCAAATATGCAAAGATTTAATTCCGGAAACCAATTTAGGAATTAAATTTATAATCACAATAAACCTACTCCAATGAGTATTTCTACTCAAAACACTTCTCAAAATATCGCGCAAAAACGACCAAGAATAGGATCCGAAACGCGATCTCAAAATTATCAACAAAGACCAAAATTCAGTTCTGAAGAACTGTATAATATAGATGACCCCGAATCAAGCGTGCATATAGAAAATTTTGCTTATCCCGATAACGACATAATCGATAATTACGAACAATCATTTGAACAACCAGGATATGGAAACACGGACGAAATTCAATCTGACGAAAGTAATTTTTTAGAAAAACAAGCCTCGGTACAAGATAAAATTTCTCAACGCGCTTTGAATTAATGAACTGCACAATAAACCAAAGTAAACTTCCGTTTATTATATTAGCCGAAAATAACTTTAAAGTACTAATAGATACGGGTAGTACTAAATCATTTATAAAACCTAATGTTGCATTCAAATTTTATAAAAACTCTATCACTCGAGACCCATTTCAAATTACAACAGCGCATGGCACATCCTGCAGATTTTCAAAATGAGTATCTTATGAGCACTATTAGAGCAAAAATAGAAGGTGAAGCAGCTGTAAACATATCCAGTTGCGTAATCAAAACTTGGAACGATTTAAAAACAGCTTTAGTAAGCACATACGCGGACAAACGCGATAGTTACACTCTTTGTATTGCAATGACTGAATTAAAGCAAAACGAAAGAGAGTCTGTATTTGAATATTATAATAAATTACAACACTTCCTAAACTTACAAATATCATACATTCAAACAAACTCTGCGGCTGGCGAAGCAGAAGTTTTAATTACATACTTTCAAAATTACGCTTTAAGAATATTGTTAAGGGGGTTGAAAGAACCAATAGTACAATTAATGCGTGCTAAAAATCCCAGGAATTTAAACGAAGCATTGTGTATGCTTACAAACGATTTTCAATTTAATGATACGTTAAAAAATACAAGAACATTTAATAATGCGAATAAAGAGCAAAAATTCAATCAAAAACCTAACCCACAAAATTTAACACCCAGATACATGTTACCTCAATCAAGTAGACCGTATAATATGCAACAAAACTCTTATCCATTTAATAGAAACTCAAATTTTAATCCAAATATGCAAAGATTTAATTCCGGAAACCAATTTAGGAATCAAACTTTTAATCACAATAAACCTACTCCAATGAGTATTTCTACTCAAAACACTTCTCGAAATATCGCGCAAAAACGACCAAGAATAGGATCCGAAATGCGATCTCAAAATTATCAACAAAGACCGAAATTCAGTTCTGAAGAACTATATAATATAGATGACCCCGAATCGAGCGTACACACAGAAAATTTTGCTTATCCCGATAACGACATAATCAATAATTACGAACAATCATTTGAACAACCAGAATATGTAAACACGGACGAAATTCAATCTGACGAAAGTCATTTTTTAGAGGAACAAGCCCACTAATCAAGATGTATTTTACACACTCTTGAATTTAAAATCATTCTGTATTAAAAATAAAATTAAAAATCTCTCTATACCAAAAATCAGTTGTGGATTAGACGAATTGAAATGGACAGAAGTAAAAACAATGCTTCAGTACATTTTTAACAACACCGACATTCTTATCACAGTGTTTAAACTGCCAGCCTTGCAAAAACTCGAACTAAATGTAAACGACTCTGATAATTAAATAACATTTATAAAATATATGAAACAGGAAACAGTTTAATAAAGAATTTGATACCAAAAACTTTGAACAAGTCCTTAATTGTACAAACAGGCGATAAAAGTAACATCAACGACGAAGCGTCTAGCGACAGTGATAACACAATCCATTCGAATAAAGAAAATCCCATAGTAGGCATTTCGATAATAGAATGTCCAGTCAATTATGGCAAAAATCTAATAATTATAAAAGAAACAGAACATAGTCCTAAATCACCCCCAATTTTAAAATTACATCAAAATACAAAACAACGGTTTGTGATCGAGATCTCGAAAAATAATTCCGAAAAAGAAATATTTAATTTGATTAAAGAATATATAGCACCCAAAGTCAAATATCACGTTTATTTTGAATGTGACTTATATGAAAAATTTAGTTCAGTTCTGCATAATCACTTCAAAAATTCAGTTATAAATTTAGTAAAATGTACACAATTTCTCACTGACGTAGCAGACGAGGATGAAATAATAGAAATTATTCGTAGCAATCACGAAGGCAAAACAAACCATCGCGGTACCGACGACACGGAAGCACGTATTAAAAGAAATTATTATTAAACTAAAATTAAATATTACACCAACCGCCTCTAAACCTTTTGAAATATTACTCCTCCTTTTAAAAATATGCACAGACATATAAGCTAAATTCAAGTCAAGGTATTGAAATGGCTAATAAATTAGTACAATATTTTACTCATCATGGAATCCCCGACCAAATTAAATCCGATAATAAATTAGAATTTAAAAATTCAATCGTCACAGAATTGCTAGCTCTTCATAAAATTCATACACAATTTTTCAGTTTACAATATCCCGAATCGAATGGAATAATTGAACGATTCCAATCCACGCTAATTGAGCATGTCATATTAATTAATAATCAAGAAATTTATAAAATTGAACCCATTAAAATAAAAGCAAACTATGCTCTTGTAGCATATAATAACACAATACATTTCGTGACAAAACTAAAACCCTCCGAAATTATATCCGGACACCTTGATACAAAATCTTCCTTTAATATGGACATTGAAACACAGTTAATCAATAATTACATTGAAAATCACAAAAGTAAAACAAAATTATTGTATGAGTCAATAAAAGATAAAATCGACCAAAATAAAGAAATAATTATCGGAAAGTTTAATGAAACTAGAGAAGAATTACCGGCAATTCCCCACAAAATTCACGTCAAAAACAAACAAAAACAGGCTAAAACAAAAAACAAATATAAACCAGAATTACTAAAACAGTAGACAAAAACTTAAAAACCGCGAAACTAAAACCAACACACGGTACTACAACAATAAAAATTAATTTAACCAATGTAAAACGCCCTAAGAAAAAACTTACCAATTCAAAATTCTTCCAAGTTGCTCGCGATCGGCAGCGGGTCAACTATCCAAAATATAACTGAAAACTTGGGAATACTCCCTATTAAATTAGGCCCAGCAAAACTCGAGAAAACAACTCACACCTTCGTCCATTATTACAACTTGAAGCCGCTCTTCCAGCAGTATAATAATTTAAACGAACAATATAGTCACCTTAAAAATATTATTTCAAATAATTCACATTACTTTTTTTTAACATATGACTTCGACTGAACGTACAGTAATGAAGATAATTTTAAAGTTAAATTTTTATGAAAGAAAAATTCGGTTAACATCTCTGCCCGGCAAGCGGAGGGTCCCTGGTTCGAATCCAGGCGTCATCCGAATTTTTCTTTCATAAAAATTTAACTTTAAAATTCACATTACGTTAACGAATCCCGGAATTATGTAAAAATCATAGATTTTACTAAAAATACTATTAATAATAAAATCATAAACATTGGGTTTCACTCAACTGCCTTAACAAAAAGAAATAAAAGAGGTCTTATAGACGGATTAGGAACCGTTTTCAAATTTATTTCTGGAAATTTACATGCCGTAGAAAACTTTAATAGTACTCTGAAAGATATACAACATAATGAAAATCTGTTAAAAACTAAAATGATGCAATTATCCGAAATTATAAATAAATTGCTTGTTGAAGACTTTCTATACGGAAAGAGTAATAATAACAATAATAATAATACTTTATTTGTTAAGAGAGAAACCTCCGTACAAATAGATTGACAATAATTTGATATGAATAGTTGTGAGGTACATAATATTGTGTAAGTACATTTTATTCATTTAATATAAATGCTCGCAATTTTAGGGCAGATTTGAAGTAGTTGGCTATATCCATCATCTTCGTCCTGGTTGGTGTAGAGAGTAGACTATTTAGGGCATTTTCTAGTAAACAGCGTGCTGTGTGTTTATTGAGAAAATTGGTCCGGATAGGGTTGAAAATAGGGCAGGAAAAAATAAAATGATTTAGATTATTTTCTTCTTGTAAGTTACATAAGCTGCAGTTTTCTTCTTCATTAAAATCATGACACAAGCCATCTTGAAAACAGTAGAATCTTTTAATGTTCATTGTTCTAAGTTGACTATATAATTTAAGGATAGCAAAAGGAATATCTAGGGATAGGTAGTTGTAGCTGGTAATGTAGGTTTGATAAGAAGGGTTGTAGGTGGAACGTGTTATTTTTCTAGTATCTTCTTCGTACAGTACTTCGTTATAAGCTTTTATAATGTTATCTATTTCTGCTTTGAGTGTTATGCAGCTCTGTGTGTCCCATACCCATGAGAAATTAGCTCTTGCCTGTATATCTTGTAGTTGCCTAACCCAGTTATAGTTTTTTTGTTTTTCCTGTGAAGTAATGGTCTCTGGTTTATTGTTTAGGATAGATAACTTATTGTAGCACATTTTGATATATCTTTCTTCTGGCATGAGCAGTATTTTATACCAAAAACTGATGATGCTTTTTACGATTTCTACTTCTAATTTTTTGGAACCCGTCTCTCTTCTAATGATGTAGCCTGGGGTTGTTATTTGCCAGCCATTTAGGGTTTTAAAATGTTGTGTTGAACCTTTTTCAATACTGTCTCGTTGCGTAGGTCCCCAAACTTCCGAGCCATACAACAGTGTTGGTACAAGTATCGTACTATATAGTTTTGCTCTAGTATTCCAACAGTGCATTTGCGCTTTCAACATCGTATTTTTAATGGCACCAGTCACCCGGTAAGATTTTCTTAAATTTTCCTTAGTATTTTCATTGAAGTGTCCTGACGCTGAGAAAGTTGTACCTAAGTAGGTGTATTTATTTGCAAACTTGATTTCGTTGTTTTGGCAAAAGTGTTTTAAGTGCCTTTTGGGTGGTCTTCCAACGTGGAAATGAACTATGCTAGTTTTTCCTGCATTAACAGAGAGCTGATGTGCATTGCAGTAGTCAGTTAGCGCATTGAGTTTCCTGTGTATGTCAGGTGGTGAATTTGCAAATAAGACTATATCATCAGCGTACTGCAAAGATAGTATGTCATTCTTGTTGTTTATAAAATATCCTTCAATGTTTTTCTTTCTGAAACTATTTTCGAGATCGGAGATGTACATTGCAAATAATAAAGGGCTGGTGCATTCACTCTGTAAGACCCCTTTGCTGACTTGTATTTCTTGCGATAGTTCGTTATTTACGTTGATTCTTACAGTTGCTCCATCATAGATGTTTTTTAAAAGTCTTGTGATCTTGCCACTTATTCCTAGGTGAAAGATTTTATTCCAAAGAGTAGAATGAGGCACTGAGTCGAAAGCCTTTCGGAAGTATACGAAAATAGCGTAAATTCCTTGTTTGTTTGTTAGGAAAACTGATTGTATTATCGAATTTAGAACAAATAAATTATCAGTGCTAGATCTTTTACGTCTAAAACCTGCTTATGCCTCAGGGAGTATATTTTTACTCTCCACCCAGATCTGCATTCTATTGTTTAGAATGAATGTAAGAAGTTTAGTTATAGCATTGATTAGGGCAATGCCTCTATAATTGTTCTTGTCCATGCGGTCTCCTTTCTTATATAACAGTGTTTTTAATTATTTTGGCAAATTTTCTTCCATGAAAAAGTTATTTAACATGTCTTTAAGGTATTCTATCCATTTATGTGGGAGATTTTGTAACTGTTCATATATTATTCCGTCAGATCCAACTTATTTGCCTTCAATTTTCTTAAGGAGTTGCAGACTTCATTATAGGTTATGTCGCTGTCCAAGTAAGGGTGATAAACATAAAAAAATAATTGGTCATGTATTAACTTTTCGCCATACCATTCTTGGAAGTATGTAGCCCATTCTTCTGAGTTAATAGGATTTGCAGCATAGTTCGTCACTTGTAGTGTGTTTATTGTAGTCCAAAATTGCTTTTGATCGGACACATTCCGTAATTTGTTTTTAATGTAATTTTTGTACCTATTTTTTTCTTCAGTAATACTGTATTTGTATTGTTTCTTAGCTTGTGTATATGTGGATAGATTTTCTTGTGTAAAACCGTGCTTTTTGCAGTTTCTTAGGCAGTTTCTGGTATTTTTTTAAAGTTTTCTACATGTTTCGTTAAACCATTTCTTTTCCTTAGAGTTACCTGGTCTGTTTTGGTCTATTTTAATTTTATTTATTATGCCAATTTCATTAGAAGTTGCTTTTATTTCTTTTTTTAAAAGTTCGTATCTCTCTGTTGAATTTATGTTGGAAATATTATATGATTTATCGCTAAGTTTTTGCCTGTAAAGTTCTGCTTTTGTCGTATCCCATTTAGTTTTTGTAAAAGTTATTGTTTCTTTGTCCTGGGCTTTTTTGCTTTGAGATGGGTTTGTAATTTTTATAGAACAGATAAGATGATCGGATATGATAATATCTTCTATAACAGTAAAATCGTATATGAGTTGAAGAGTGTTTAAGTCTGTCCAAATCAAATCAATAGTGCTCCTAGATAAGTATAATTGGAGGGAGTGTCACTTCTAGATCTCCCGTTTAACACCATGAAATTTTCTTTTTCGAAAACTGCAACGAGTTCTTTACCTTTTTTATTTAAGGTTTTATCTCGCGCAACTCTAATTGGATTCCATTTATTATTAAATTTGAGCTCTTCTTCAAGTTGGTTCAGTTCTCCAATGCGGGCATTAAAATCACCACACATTATAACTGAGTAATTTGAATATTGATTTGTTATATTTTGTAGGCATTCAGAGAAAAGTTCTAATAGAACAGTGTAATCAAATGAATGTGAAAAATATATTGCGGCAATAATAAGTTTTAGCTTGTTGTTTTGTACTTTGAGAATAATCCAGTGCAGTTCTTTATCAATAATTGAGACATCTTGAGTAGGGAATTTTGAGAAAATGACTATGCCTCCAATTGCCCGTCCAGTGCTTGCTTCTTTTTTTGCTTCTTACTCATATCTATTATAATCTGCGAGAAATGGGGGATTATTACTTAATTTGAAGTTTGTCCACGTTTCTGCTAAACATATAAGATCATGCTTTAGAAAATGTTTTTCATCTTCCGAACTTAAATTAAAAATGTTTTTGTAGCCCTGGATATTCCAGAATAAAATGTTGTTAAAATATTTATCTGTTTCAATTATTTTGCTTCTTAGTTTTTTGAGATTGATTGTGTTCTGAGCCGTGTTTGAATGTGTTTGTCTAAGGGTCCTGCTTTTGGTTGTGTACTTTTGTGACCTTTTCTTCCAGTTAGTCTTGGTGTTTCCTTTGTTTTTGTTTCCTGTACGGTAGTTTGTGGAAAGTTTTAGAAGTCTCTTCTTCTTCATATTGATTTGCTAATGAGGAAAGCGACACAGAACGTCTCCTTAAGAATGAATTGTTCCCGTTTTCTTTGTTTTCATCATTTTCTGTGCTTATTTCAACATCTTCAGTAAAGTCGTTTATAGTGTATTTCTCGTTATTTATATACAATATATTCTGGAATAGCGTGGCTCTCTGCCCTGCTTTTCTGGCTCTGATAAGATGCGGCTTTAAAATTTTTCTTTCTTGTAATATGTTATAAAAGTAATCTTCTTCGATGTAAATCTTTGAGCTTTTAAGTAATTTAGCATTCTTTAAGATGGACTTTTTTGTTTTTTTCGAATCAAATTCCACTAGTATCGGTCTTATTTTGTTGATTGCTGGTTTTCCAACTCTTTTTATATCCTCAATATCTTTTGTAATAATATCTGGCAGTTTCATGTTGTTATTTATCACCTTCAAGATATTTCTTTCTATATTTTTTTCTCTCAGTTTCTTTTCTAGTAGCTCAATTTGCTTATCTTTTAATTTAAGCTTTTCTTCTAGTTGCTGAAATTTAATTTTTGTTTCTTTATCATTGTTATGGACTGCATCACTTAATATATTCAAAAAAAATTGCATCTTATCTATTTTAGTATTTATTTTATCATCAAGCGGTTGTAGTAATTGTTTTATTTGTTCTATTGTGGCCATGTTAATTGAAATAATTATTATTTTATTTTATTCCAATATCGTTGGAAACACTGGTGTTTATTATTTATTAGTTGTTAGCGCGCGCGCAATACGTTACTCAGCCAGCTACTCAAAAATAAGCGTTACGACCTTGATTAGATTTTATGATTTTAAATCACAGTTTTTTGCTTAAATCTGTGATAGGCAGTTTAGATTAAACACTTTTCTGAGTGAGGATTACTTGACTTTATTAGTTTCACGTTTTTATGAATTTAAAAAATATTATTATCTGATTATTTTTAGATTCAAACTATTCACTTATTCACACACTGCTTATCACTTTAACACCAATGTTGCCAATCTCTATACGGAAAGAGTATTTTCGATCAATTAATCATCTTCTATAATTCTATTCTGAACACATTACAAGATATAGAAAATTCTGTAACGTTTTGTAAAGTTAGAACTTTGCATCCAAGTATAATCCAATCAGATAAATTATTATTAGAAATTCAGAAAATGTCAGACCATTATAAAATGCAATTACCATTTGAACCTAAATTAGAAAATATTTTAGAATACGAGGAACTGTTAAAAGTTAATTGTTAAATTGAATCCTCACAAATAATCTACTTTATTTCCATTCCTATTAATTTTGAAATTAATTTCGACCTTTATCATTTAATCTCAACTCCAACTAAATACGGAACAGAATTTGTTACAATTATCCCAGATTCAAAGTATGTTTTAAAAACAAATAAAGATATTATTCCTCTAAGCGACATGTGTATTCAGAGTAGAATATATCAGTGCCCCTACAAGTTCCATGCCCACATCAACCCTACATGCGAAGAAGAAATATTGGATAAACAACACACAAGCCAGTGTCACTACACGAAACTAGACATACAAGAAAACCACTTCGAATTGCTGTCTGAAATAAACCAGTATCTAGCTATTCTTCCTAAAGAAGAAAAATTTCCAAAATTGTCCCGAAGGAAACAGCATAAAATCATTAGCCGGCATCTACTTAATAAAAGTTGATAATAATTGTGAAGTGATATTTAAAAATAAAGAATTAATGTTTCTCGATAAAACACATGGATTACCTCTGTTGCTGCCTAAATTAAAGTTTAAACTTGAAAATAATAAAATTTCAAACATTTCAATAAACTTATCGTCTCTGAAATTCGACAAAATCAGGGTGAACCAAATGATACCGATCCAAATGATCAATACCGATATTTACGTCCCTAGTATTTGGACAATACTTCTATATATCGCAGTTGCAATTATTATATTCTATATAATACTGCAAAGACTACGAATAAAAATAATCAACCGGAATTCAACAAAGAAAACTGAAGACACCGAGGTCCAACTTCCAGGGGGTGCCTCCTTCTAAGGGTGGAGTTATAGTGCCACATTTTGATAACATAAACATCATATTATATTCTCACGTTAATTGCTGACTACTAAATGTCACGTAGCATAGTGACAAGAAATGTTAAAATTAAGTTTAGTCTAGATTCAGAACTCATACTGTAATGACATAAATAATTGTTTATTGTTTCATTACTTCAGGTACATACGTTAATGCTATATGTTATTTGATATGCTGATTACGAATGAAAAAGAATTTTTTTTTTAAATCGCAAAATTATTTTCCATGTTTTCCTGTCCAAATTTTTTCGTTGCCATTGCCATTGGTTGGATGATTTTGTTAAAGTTACTAATTAAATAAAATTCTATTATAAATAACTGCTAATAATTGAATTGTGTAATTATTCTTTCGTAGTACGTCAGTAGGTCAATTTATTGTTTCTTTTGTGAATGATACATACATAACAGTGTAAAAGAATTGTTGATTTGTTTTAAAAATGGATAACGCGACTGGATTTAGTGATAGTGAATTAGTGGAAATAGTGCTAGTATATGGAGAGGCGAGACAAAACGCGAGACTAGCAGAGCGTATTTATGCGGACCGTTTTCCTCAAAGACGGCATCCTAACCACCGTATGTTTGTTGGAATTACACAACTCCTGCGTGACAGGATCTTTGCGACCTAATCGTGGTAGAGAGAGAGGCCCTCGCCAAGTAAGAAATCGTCGCATTGTTGAAGATGCAATTTTAAACGCCGTCCATGCCGGCCGTACAGTTAGCACAAGGAGAATATCACGACTTTTACATGTTTCACATTCCAGTGTTTGGAGAACTATTCGGAATCATGGTTATCATCCGTACCATTTTTAAAGAGTGTATGGACTACTACAAACTGACCATCCAGCTCGGGTAAATTTTTGTGAATGACTTCTACAACTACATGCCCTAAATCAAAATTTCACCTCGCACAAAATCTTCTCTGATGAAGAAAATCTTACGGGAGACGGAGTTTATAATTTTCATAACTCACATCACTGGGCGATTGAAAAACCGCGTATTATTGTAAGAAGCAATTTTCAGCAGCGATTTTCTTTGAATATCTGAGCTGGAATCATAAATGGAACGTTGCTTGGTCCCTATGTTCTACCTAATAGAATGAATGGTGCAAATTATTTATCTTTCTTGCAAAATAATTTGCCGGAGTTATTGGAAGATATTCCCTTAAATGTACGGCAGCATGCATGGTTCCAGCATGCCGGTGCGGCAATACTTAACTCAAACCTTTGAGGATAGGTGGATAGGGCGTGGTGGTCCTGTAAAATGGCCTCCTAGATCTCCGGATCTAAATCCATTAGATTTTTATTTTTGGAGCTATTTCAAATCATTAGTTTATGATAACCAGGAAGCTCCTGACACTCTGGAACAATTGAGGGAACGGGTTGATGCTGCTAATTTTATGAGACATCATAATTTGTTCAACGAAGCTTGCAGCGTGTCTTTAATTCACCGTGCTGCATCATGTATGGCAGAGAATGACAACAAATTTGAGCAATTTTTTAAAAAATTATTCGAATAGTATGTATTTTATTTATTTTGACATGTCAATTATTTTGAATACATAATAAACTATAATTATCGTTTCATTAAAAATAATTACATTTTGTTTGTTTATTTTACTGCTATTATGTAATTTAAATTGTTGATGACCTACTTCATTGTTTGTGATTAATAGGAAAGCAAATCCAGTGCAGTACTACAAAAAATGTTTTAGGAAAATAACCCTTAATTTGTCGAATTTCAAAAAATTATTTTAGATTCGTAATCAGCATATCAAACAACATATATCATTCACGTATGCACTTGAAGTTATGAAACACTCATATATATATATATATATATATATATAAATTACGAAACTTGAATTGAGATTCGAGTTTTTAAAAAAAATTTAATTTGACACAAAGATTTATTTTAACATTCAAAAGTAGATTTTTACAAAACAGAGGTCAATTCTTAACTAACTACATTATGAGAGTCTAACATAAAAAATGAAATATGACTACAACTACTAGTGGGGATTCTTGCGGATTCAGCGTCTTCTATGGGAATAGTGGTTCGCTAACTCCTCCCTCCTTAAAATTGAGCTTCATCGGGAAGAATCAGGTTCGATTTATTGGCTGATATTCTCGATTGAAGGTCTGGACGTTCGGTTGATTTGGATTTTAAAAGCCATTTTCTTCCGTAAATTATCGTCACGATGATGCCAGCAATGATAATAATTACGTATAATATTATCGTGGGGTAGTTTATGAGGTTATTGTTGTCTTGATCTTGTTCTATTTCTTCGTACTTGTTTATTGGTATTTTTAATTCTTGGATGGAGTTCAGGTCGACTGTCATTTTTGGTATTTGCGAAGTATTAAGCTTGATATTGAAGTTTTCTATTGTTGTTGGTTTGCCAAAGGTACCTTCTTTGAAGTTTAACTTCTGCTTCTGAAATTTTATTTGGCAATCGTCTTCTTTAATTAAGAATATGTCTTGTAAATTCTTTATTTCGTCGCCGTGCTTGCAGTAAGCTTGAATAACATCAGGTTTAGGAAATACGGCTAAAAATTGATTCGCTTCTTCTAAAGTTTCTATATGATTTCGTTTAATGTTTATTCTTAAGTACTCGCAATTTTCGTTCTTGTTTCTTGAGATGATATTCTTCTCGCAGGAGTTGTCATCTACTTCTGACATTTTGTTTGGACATTGGTAATTATTATTTCCTTTAGTACATACGCCATTTAGAGCTTTAATATGACCATCGATTGATTTTAAATAATATTCATTACTTGGTATAATTGTTACAAATTCAGACTGATATCGGGTAGGTATTGGAATGAGATGAAGTAATTGGAAATCTGTTTCATAATTAATAGGAATTTCGATAAAATAAATTATTTTATCTGATTGGAGTTTACAATTTACAGTAATTAATTTTTCTAATTCTGGTATATTTTCCGGTAATGGTTCGAGAGGTAATTCATGATTATAGTATTTTGAAATTTTATTCAATTCTACATACAGATCATTAGTTTTTATTATACTTGGGTGCATAACGTGAAGTTTGCAAAAAGTTAGAGAATTTTCTATATCTTGCAAAGTATTAAGAGTTAACGTTAGTAAAGTATTTAGTTGACTAAAAATTTCTTTTAAAAAATATCTCTCTTGATCTTGGGTTTCACCGATAACAATATGTGCCAATTGTTCAATTTTCTTTTTGAGTATTATCTCATTTTGTTTGATAGTGTCGATTGTGTGATTGAAATAATCGATTAATTGGTTATTGACAGAGTATTGGTGTTTTAATTGATTGTCTATTTTGTGTTGATTGTTTTGTAAATGGTTTAGAATATTTGTGTATCGTTTTTCATCATCAGCGTCTAAATTACCCGTTATGGATTTAATTACGGATCCGAGGCCATTTATTAATCCTCTCTTTGATCTAGATTTTTGAAAGTGTACTGATAAGTGACTAATTTTTTCGTCAATAGAATTTTGAATAAATTGGATAATCTTGTCATCGTTTTCAAATTCTTTCAAAATTATTTTATTGTTTGTAATTGTTTGTTTGAGATTGTTGTATTGTGTATTCAGACTGTCATATTGTTTAAAGAATGGTTGTAGGTCGTAGTAGTGAATGAACGTATGTGTGGTTTTTTGTAGTTTTGCTAGTCCTAGGTTTATTGTCAGTAGTCCTGTGTTTTGTGTAATATTCTTAATGTTTAATCCGTAGGAGTACGTGAACAGGAAGGACCTGGAATAGCGTAATTTTTATGAATTATTTTTCTTGGTCTTTTTATATTTGACAGGTGTATTTTTGGTTGTTTTTTGTCATTAGGATTTGTCTCAATTTCGGCAGTTTTTAAATTTTGATTTATTGTCTTAATTTTTTCTTTCTTAAATTTTGGTTGTTTTGTTTTATTGACTTTTTGTTTATTGTGTACGAAAACGGTTTGAGGAATGTTAGGTAAATTTTCGAGATTTTCGTTTAATTTATTTATCAAATCTGATTTTGTGTTATGCATTTTTTCGTTAATGTTCTGGTAGACTAATTTGGTCTTTTCTTTGTGTTTTTGCACGTAATCTTGTGTTACTTGTTTTTCTAGCTCTACGTCAAGGGGTGAGTTTGTTTCTAAGTGACCATTTGTTATTTCTATTGGTTTTAATCCGGTCGCGGTGTGACTTGTGTTGTTATAAGCTAGGATAGCATAGTGAACTTTGTCTTCGATTGTTTCGTTTTTGAAATTTTGTTGTAAATTAAATAATCTAATATGCTCAATAAGAGTAGAGTGGAATCTTTCCACGAGACCGTTTGAATTTGGATGTTGAGAACTAGTGAAGTGTATATCGATTTTGTGTAAAGTTAGCAATTCTTTCAATAAACAATTTTTAAATTCTACTCCGTTATCTGAGATAATTAATTTTGGAATGCCATGATGAGAAAAGAATTTTGTTAGTTTACTTGTCACTTCAATTGCATTTGTTGAGTTAATTTTGTATGCTTGCGCATATCTTGAAAAAGCATCAATTATTGTAAGAAATTTACAATTTTCTAAACTGAGTGTATCGATATGAATAGTGTCAAAAGGTTTGTTCGGTGTTGGTGTTATGTTTAATTTCGGCTTAACTGGGTTTCGTTCATATTTTGAGGCTAAACAAACTTCGCATTGGTTAATGTAATCTGTTATAGTCTTTATTTGATTTGGCCAGTAATATTTTTTCTTTAATTGGTTGTAAACTTCGTGAATTCCACGGTGATTGGTCTTGCCCGTGTGATAATTTTGTATTGTTTCTTGTATGTCGTCTTCATTCTCTACATCTAATAATTTTGTGTTACATTTTACAAAGTTGATTTCCGCATTTTTGAAATGTTTTTGTAAGACTTTAGTAAATTGTTCATAAACAGGATGTTCAAAATATAAATAATATTTTACTTTTGGAACTACGAATTCTTTAATGAATTTTATTGAATCTGCTTCGAAATTAGTTTTAGATAATTGTATATTAATTCGCATTTTATCCGAGTGCAATTTAGTTAATTTAGGTTTTGAGGGTGAATGTAATACTTCCGATATAATTATTTGGTTTTTACCTGCATTAACAGATGATTCACTTATTGGAATTCCGATAATGGGATTTTCTAAATTTGAGTGAACAGTGTTGTTTGTGTCTGAGTTTGAGTCTGAGTCTGGGGTATCGTCTGGTTCTACAATCATAGATTGCGAATCATTATTTGTATTGAATGTTTCGTCAAAATTTTCGATATACCAATCGAAAAGATTTTCGGTACCGGGTTCTACTGTTTTAACATTTAATTCGATACGAGAAAGAGCGTCAGCATTTTTATTTAACGAGCCTTTTTTATAAGATATTTCGAAATCGAATTCTTCTAATTTAAGCCGCCAACGTACTAATTTAGAATTTGGTTCTTTAAGCGAAAATAACCATTGTAGTGGTTTATGGTCGGTGATAATTTTGAATTTCCGGCCAAAAAGATACGGTCTGAAATATTTTGTTGACCAGACAATCGCGAGTAGTTCTTTCTCAATTGTAGAATAATTTTGCTCCGATTCGTTTAATGTTCTACTTGCATACGCAACAGGGAGATCTGAACCTATAGGTCCTTGTGAAAGAACTGCACCTATAGCAAAATTGCTCGCATCGGTAGTTAAATTGAAAGATTTAGTGAAGTCGGGATATTGAAGTATCGGTTCATTAATTAAAAGATTTTTGCAGATATTAAAACAATTTACGTAATCAGGGTCGTTAATTTTGATTTCAGCACCCCTTTTTAAACATTTGGTTAGTGGTTTTGTCAATTTAGCGAAATCTTTTATAAACTTCCGGTAGTATCCTAGGAGGCCTAAAAATCCTTTTATTTGTTTGGTAGTTTTCGGAATAGGGTAGTTTTTGATAGCTATAATTTTGTCGGGGTTCGGTTTTACGCCAGAGGGTGTAACAACATGCCCTAAATAAGCCACTTCTTTTCGAAAGAATTCAGACTTGTCTAGTTGAATTTTGAGATTGGCTTTCTTTAATCTATCGAATACTGATCTTAAACTCTCAACATGTTCTTGGAGGCTGGTGCTGAATATGATAACATCATCCAGATAAACTAGGCAAATTTCATTCACTAAATTTCTTAAAACGTTATCCATGACTCGTTGGAATGTCGCGGGTGCGTTTTTCAAACCAAATGGCATTCTTAAGAATTCATAGTGTCCGTTTTCTGTATTGAATGCGGTCTTTTGAATGTCTTCTTTACTCATTTCAATTTGATGAAATCCGGATGCTAGATCGAGTGTTGAAAAATATTGACATTTGCCGAGTTTGTCTAGTAGAGTGGTTATGTTGGGAATGGGGTACTTATCGTCTATAGTCTTATCGTTCAGCTTCCTATAGTCGATAACAATTCTCCATTTCTTTTTTCCGGACGCGTCAAGTTTTTTAGGTACGATCCACACTGGAGATGACCAGGGTGAATGGGATGGCCTAATGATTTTTTGATCGAGCATTTTTTTATTTGTGATTGTACTTCCGTTCTATGAATTTCCGGGTATCGGTATGTCTTAGTGTATGTCGGGATTTCGTCTTTGGTACGGATTTTATGTTTTACTTCGTTCGTAAAAGTTAGAGCGTTATTTTCATCATGAAGAATTTCTGAAAATTCTTTTAATAATTTTGAGATGGCTAATTTTTCTTCGCTATTCATGTGTTCTGTTCGAATTTTGTTAAGATCAAAAGATTTTTTGAATATTGTTTATTAAAATTTAAATTATTTATTTCAAATTTTCTAAAGACTGAGCTTGAATGCGATTAAAAGATTTTATAATCAGGTCATTGTCACTGGTGTTGATAAGCGGGTACAGAATTTGATGATCTTGCACTTTTGCAATGCCTTCTGGTATTATCAAGTTATTCACATGTGTCTCAGAGATAAGCGCATCTCCATTTGCAATGTTATCTACGTACAATTTTGTAACTTTTTCTGAATTTGATGGAATTCTTATGTAATAAGGATGTGGTACTATTTTGTGATACTGAATTTGAATTTCTTGTGTGGGTGTTATAATTTTGTCGCGTGCTAAATCAATGTTTGCTTCCAACAGTTTTAAATTATCTAATCCGAGTAAGATATCAAAATTATTATGAAAGTTGAATAAATGATATTTTAATATAATGTCGGTTTTATTAAATAATTTTGAACATGGTAACAAAACGCTAAATTTTTCAGTAGAAGTTCCATGAGCTGTTGTTATTTGAAACGGATCGTTTTTAATTTTTGACTTAAAATATTTTTCTGCAGTTTCTGGATTTATAAACGAACGCGTACTGCCTGTATCAATTAACGCTTTAATATTAAATTCTGGAAAGATGATGAAGGGTAATTCACTTTGATTTTGTGACAAATTCATTAATTCTATGCGGTTTCCGAGGCTACTAGTTCTAAAAAAGGATCTGGGTAAAATTCTGGTTCCAAATTATTAGGATTTGGATCAGGATCTTGCTCATAGGTAATGTCATCGTATTCGTGTTCGTCAGTTGTTATTTCGTTTATTTCTGTGTTATATAGTTCCTGAGGACGATAAAAGTTTGTGTTTGATTTTGGTGTAAATGTGTGTGTCGTGCTAACACTCATAGGCGTCTGCTTGGGAAATTTCTGCTGTGAATTAAATTGTGGTCTGAAAACATTTGTTTTCGCGTTTTGTGTTGGAGGTTTGTTTGTTGCAAAATTATGATTTTGTCTTTGTGCTGGGTGTGAGTGTTGTGCTGGGTATGAATGTTGTGTTTGTGAGTGTTGTGGTTGCCAGTATTGTGGCTGTGAATGTTGTGGTACATTTCTCAAGAGTGGTGATCTGCCAATATTATTATGAAAACTTTGTTTTGGTTTAAAACTAGGTTTATTATTAAATTTTTGTAGCGATCTTTGTGCTGTTTCTAGTTGAAAATCATTTGTCAGCATGTTTAATGCTTCGTTTAGATCTTTTGGATTTTTGGTTCTCATGAGAGTGCCCAAGGGTTCTTTTAGCCCTCTTAATAAAATTCTTAATGCCAAACCACGAAAATAAGCTATTAAAATTCTTGCTTCGTCTACATGGACGTGATTTGTTAGGTACGAAATTTGTAAGTTTAATAGTTCTAAAACTCTATTGTAAAATTCGAACGGCGATTCGTTCGTTTGTTTAATTTCACAAAGTTCGATGTTTAGGGTGTAATAATCTCTCTTATCTGAGTAAGTATTTACTAGAGCAGTTTTTACGTCTGCCCATGTGGTAATAGTACAACTAGCAATATTGACTGCGGCGTCGCCTTTGATCTTAGCGAGAATACTCGACATGAGATACTCATTTTGAAAGTCATTTACATCGTTATTATTGTAAAATTTGTTAACTAACTTTTCGCATATTTCAACGAAACGCGGGAGAAGTTTATTATCTCCGAAAAATTCAGGAATCATATCAATGTATTCCCTTTTTAAAATTGGGGTTGCCATTTCTCTTAAATTTAAATTATTAATTTGATTAATTAAAGATTGATCAAGGATATTACTTGATTGGGATAAAATAAGTGAGTTAGAGGAACTGTCTGAATCTGTACTTGAATCTGACTCTGAATCTGTTTCAATGATAACTCTAAGTGACATAAGTACTTACAGAAAGAATATCCGTTGGTCCATTGGTCTCTGCGATAGAAACGTGTGGATGTAGACGGGACTCTGTGTGCAGCAGGGTCTGGATAAGCTTGGGTGCTCCGTCGACGTTCTTGGACGTGGTTCTTCCGTAGGTTTTTCTTGATACTCAATTAATCGTAAATACGAAACGAAAATTGCGATAATTATTCGTTTGAGTATCCTACTTCGACTGCGCCAATTACGAAACTTGAATTGAGATTCGAGTTTTTAAAAAAAATTTAATTTGACACAAAGATTTATTATAACATTCAAAAGTAGATCTTTACAAAACAGAGGTCAATTCTTAACTAACTACATTATGAGAGTCTAACATAAAAAATGAAATATGACTACAACTACTAGTGGGGATTCTTGCGGATTCAGCGTCTTCTATGGGAATAGTGGTTCGCTAACTTATATATATATATATATATATATAACTTGAATTCTTCCGGGTATCTTCTCGCGTCTGTCTGGTTTGGTTCTGAGAAGAACCGTTGTTTAGACGACGTTTCGGCAAGGTCTCACTTGCCATCTTCAGGTCTTGGATTGATTCCGTGTTCTCGATCTGGTGTTAGGTCTTGAACTGACGTTTGTTGGTGATGCAGCAGGCTTATATTTAGTGGTCATAGTTGGATGCTTCACTGAGTTGTTCCGGTTGTTGGTTCTGGTTGCTTGGTTTGGTCTTTCTGCGTCATTGATTCCGTTGCTGGTGTAGTATTCGGTGTATGCTTTTTTACCTTTTGTGCCAATTTGTTAAGTGCTGGTTTCCATGTGGGTGGTAATCTTCGTGTGTCGTCCCTTGTATTCAGGTTATTTGGTCGTTTTTCGATTTCTATGGCTTCTCTGATGATTCTTTTAGTTGTGTGTCCGATGCTAGCTATCATCCTTGTGTTCTTGAAATCGATCGTGTGTGATGTAGTTTTCACGTGCTGAGCCAGAGCTGAGGTTTTCTCGTCTTTTTTCACAGAGTTTTGATGTTCGTTTCTTCTGATGTTGATTCTTCTGTTAGTTTGACCGATGTAGGTATTGTCACAGTCTTGACAAGGAATTTCGTATACTCCTTGGCTCTCCAGGTTGATCTTGGTCTTCGGATTTGGCAGAATCGTATTAATTTTCCTATCTGGGGTGAAGATGGTCTTGATTTCGTTTTTCTTCAGTACTCTGCTTATTTTGTCGGTAGTGCCTTTAACGTATGGAAGGTAGGCGTAAGTAGGTAGTTTTTCTTCATCAGTTTCTCTTTTTGTTTTTTGTGGTCTAACAGCCAATTTTATGTTTCTCTGGTTGTAACCGTTTTGAAGTAGTGCGGCCTTGATAGTTTCCATTTCTTTTTGTCGGTTTTCGTTGTCCGCTAATCGTTGTGATCTTGTGATGGGTGTTTTCACTACTGACTGTAGCTGGGCTGGATGGTGATGAGAGTCAGCATTTAGATAGCGATTAGTATGTGTTGCTTTTCTGTAAACTGTGTGGTTCAGGCTTCCGTCTGCTGTTTTCTTTACAAGTACATCTAGGAACGGAAGTTGGTTTTCTTCTTCTACTTCCATGGTAAACTTGATGTTGGGATGAATTCCGTTGAGATGGCCCAGAAATAATTCCAGCTGCTCCCTTCCGTGGTTCCAGATTACGAAGGTATCATCGACGTATCGTAACCATAACTTTGGTTTCTGGTTAGCGGATTGAAGGGCTCTAGTTTCGAAGTCTTCCATGAATAAGTTTGCCAGGACTGGTGAGAGTGGAGAACCCATGGGAGCGCCTGCCACTTGTTTATATCGCTGGTCTTTGTATATGAAGTAGGTGTTCTTCAGGCAGTGTCTCGTTAGTTCCAGGATGTGTTCTGCAGGTTTGTGCTTTTCCTTTATAATATTCAATGTTTCTTCCACTGGTATGTTTGTGAAGAGTGATACTATGTCAAAACTGACTAAGAGATCTTCTGGTTGGACAACTTCTTTCTTCAGTAGCTCGATGAAGTGGCTAGCATTCTTGACGTTAGATTCCGCTTCATCGGCGTATGGTTGAAGTTTTTTAGCCAAATATTTTGCCAGTTGTTGTGACGGAGATCCTATGCAGCTAACTATCGGTCTCAGTGGAGTTTCTTCTTTGTGGATTTTAGGTAATCCGTAGAATTTGGGACATTTAGATGATTTCTCTCTTGGAATTAGTTGAACTTGTGTGTCGTTATCAATTGGACTGGCTTTGATCTTCATCCTTGTGGTCTTCTCCAGGTATGTTGTTGGATCGGAGGAAATGCTTTCATATGCTGGATCGTCCAGGAGTTCTTGTATTTTACGGTCGTAGTCCTCTTTGTTCATCACAACGGATGCGTTGCCTTTGTCCGCTGGTAGAATGATTATATCCGAATTTTGTCGCAGCGATCGTAGTGCCTGCTGTTCTTTAGTTGATAGGTTCTTCTTCGGTGGGCGGGCTGTTCTTAGTATGCGTGAGACATGTTAACGGATCTCTTCTGCTTTATTTTTCTCCAGGTGAAATATGGAGGATTCCACGCCACATATTATCTCTTCCACTGGAATATGGGTTGGTGCTACTGCGAAGTTGAAACCCTTGGATAAAACGTTTAGTGATGCTTCATCCAGTTGCACTCTTGAGAGGTTGTACACCACTTTTTTGGGATCCAGCTGGTGGTTCTTCTCCTCTGGTTTTTGTTTTTGCAGAAGTTTATCGAATTTTTGTATGTGTTTATTCTTCGTCAGGTTGGTTTCGGTCTCGCAGCGATATTCCATTAATTGGTCAAGCTTTGTCCACAACGTCGGGTGTAGTTTGTTGTTTAGTAGTAGATGCCATTTCAGGAGCTGAATATTTGTGCGATCCAACTCTCTTCTAGTGTCGTGGATGGCTTCTCTTAGAAGAGCTAAGCTTGCTTTTCTTAGGATGTTGTTCGTATATATATATATATATATAAATTTACACCATGATACCTCGATTAATTGTCAAACTGATGCGTATAATAATTTAAAAGATGCTCAAATTTTTGTAGGGAATTTAACAATTTAATTTTTATATATTTTATTTTAATTAATTATGATTTTTGTGTTTTTTTTCTATTTTTATTTTTCATATGTATCTTTTTCCTTTTTTGTTATTATTGACATTTTACAAATATTGTTTTTTATTTTTACGTTTTTTAAAGGTTTGAAATTTTGTTTAATATGCTAGTTTTATATTATAATTATTGTATTTATATTTGAAGGTGCTGATGACGAGCTAATATTTTTGTTCGAAACGTCCACAAATAAATATTTTATAAAAACATTGGATTCTGAAGCCTTTTCTTTATTTAATATAATATATAATTGAATCTTTTTTTTAAATATATATTATAAATAATAATAATCAGAATAAATTGGTACCTATTAAATCATCTCATCATCTGTGGCGCTACAGCCCAAATCGGGCCCGGGCCTACCGGACACACCGAGCAGCAGTTTTTACACTGCCGTACTGCCGGTTTTCGTAGTCGAATGCTACATTATTTAAGACGTATAAGTGACTAGCTTATAGCGCCCGAGTGTGATAAATACATGTAGCTGTATTTTATATTTTTACGACAAATCACACATTGTCGACAGGCGGATTCGAACTGACGAACCTTGGCTCGGGTGACGTCACAGTATGTTAAGAGATGTGCCCTAACACGCTCGGCCACCGCGCCTGTACCTATTAAATAATAATATAAAATAAAACATTACTGATGTATTTTTTCCGGGCTTTTAAATTGAAAAAAAAAGTGTTGATTTTTAATTTCTACTATTTATTGTTTTATTTGTATAATTTAAGAATTTTGAGAAATAAATAAATAAAGCATTAAAAATTACATTGCGTTTTTTTGGTTGACAAGAGTTGGGGCGTGAGCTGACCACCCGGCACTCCGGCGCAGAATATGCTTAAGACGGGCCTGGTTAGAGTCTGAAGTAATGAATCTATTGTTGTTAGTGCCTTTTCTGTAAACATCAAATTCTAATTTATTTTTGTTTCTAACAATTAAAACGTCTAAAAATGGTAACCTATTATTATCCTCTTTTTCAATTGTGAACTTAATTGTAGGGAAAACGCTACTCAATTTAGTTAAAAAGTTATCTAGGTTACACTTTTTTGTATTGACTATCGCGAAAATGTCATCTACATACCGAACTCAAAGTCTAGGAAAGTCTACGTTATTCTCTTTAAAATTAATTTCAAAATAGCTCATGAACAAGTTTGCCAAGATAGGAAATAAACTATTACCCATTGCTGCTCCCTATGTTTGTTGATAAAATTTATTATTAATTTGGAAATAATTTTGATCCATACAGATTTGAGTTAATTTTAAATATTCTTCTACTTTTACTGCTTCTACGTTATTGTTTTCCAAATGTAATTTCAAGAATTCTAAGGTTTGCGGTATAGGAACACTAAGGAATAAGGCACTAACGTCAAAAGATACTAATATTTCATCCTCATTTAGTTTCAGGTCTTTAATTTTATTAATAAACTGAATTTAATTATCTACCGCGAATGTTTTAGGTTGAACCGGTAAATTTTTATATTGGTTAAATAGCCATTTTGAAAGTAAATAAGTAGGTGAATTAATTCCCGAAATTATAGGTCGCATTGAATTACCGGGTTTATGAATTTTAGAGAGACAGTACATTTTAGGTATTACTGGATTAGAAATTGTTATACTATATTTTAGTTGTTTAGAAATTAAATTAAGACAATCTTTAATTGTATTTTTAAACGACGTTATCATTGTGTTTTTTAATTTCTTTATAAGGTCCGGTTTTAATGAAGTTATTAACCCGTTCAAAATAATCTAACTTATTTATAATTACAATTTTATTTCCCTTATCCGCTTTTAAATAAAATACGTCCCGTTTTCTTAAATTTTTTATAATTTTATGTTAATCGAAATTATATTTCCGTATTTTATAATATTGTCTGAAATTTGTATTTTACACGCGTTTCTTATATATTCTTTAGTGGAGTAATCAAACTTTTTAATATTAGATTCAATAGAGGCAACTAATTCTTCTAACGGTGTTTCTTTATTATTAAGCGCATATTTTAAACCTTTATTAAGTAAGTTAACTTTATTAATGTTAAACTGTTCATCCGATTGATTTATTATTAATTCTTCCCGAATGTTACTTTATTAATGACAGCTTTAGGAATAAAATTTTGAAATTTATTGTTTATTTTAATAATTTTGTTATTGAGTTTATGATGAATGACTTCATGTAAATTATTGTCAAATGCCGTCCAGGATTGACAGTCAATATTATTTAAATTTTTGGTTAATTTTAAATGTAGGTCATAAACTTTTATTTCTAATTTATTGCGTTTGGCGTACAAAATTTTTATTTCATTGATTAACCATTTACGTTTAGCGTGTTGTATTATAGTTTCCGGTATTTTACAGTTTTTTGAAAGATTTATTTTAAATTTAGGAAAGATTGAATTTAGTTTAAATTTTTTTAAGAAAATGATATCCGCGTTGACTAATTTTATTTTCGTTTTGAGTTTAAAATAGGTATTTAATTCAGTTGACCGGGAAGCCATAACTAAAATAAATGTAAGAAATCTAAGGCTAAGAACTAACTAACAAAGATTTTGACCCATACGCCTTAATAAAAGTATCAAATTAGATACGTATTTCGAGAAATAAATTCTCATCCTCAGTAGAAAAGGGAAAAAAATCAAGATTACACGACTTGTGAACTAAATCAGTGGTCAAGATAGAATCCAATTTGCCCAAAAGGGGACGCAGTTAGTGATATATTTTTTCGCGTAAAATGAGGTTACCAGCCGTCAAGTCACCCCCAAATTTGGTAGTAACGGAGGAGCTAATAAATAAAGCATTGTATTTTTATACTTTTAAATTTAATATCGTATTTGATTTCTATCATATGCTTAAAAGTTTAATTTCCTTCTTCACACATACAAACCAATGGACACAGATTTTAACATACGCATAAAAATTATTGAATCATACTTCAATAACAAAGGCGATGCCGTATTTGGATAAAAACTGGCAACATCGTCGGGCTGAACAATGAACGTAAGATAGCGAATTCTATATAAACGGGCTTCGTAACGTACAAATACCATATTCGGGCTACACAAGTTATAGTTAACATATAAAATTCTCAAATCAAGAAAAATGTTTCCCCTCGACAGGAATTACTACTAATTATTAATATATGTACCCAAAACCACTGAGTATAATCCGTTATCAGAACTACAAATAGTGAATGCAACAACGCCCCAAGAATATCCCGGGCTTCTTCAGGTACTATTTATACGTATATATATAATATTGAAAAAATACAAAATAATTCTGTTTTTTTGGGAAATAATGGTTCCAAAACTAGTACATTTTTATCAAAATTAGTTGATCCCCGATTTTATTTTTCTTGTTCAGATCACAGTTGCTAGGAAAATCGTGAGTCTTCAGATTATTTTGACATAAAATATTGTGACCGTAGTGGGAAAAGATTGTGGTTAACCCGCAATAAAACTATACCTGCTTTCAAATCATCGGCGCTGAGAGAGCACAAGATGTTAGTTTGGTTGCACAGTTTTTACATTAGGGAATTAAAACATGAAATATGATGTAAAAGTCGAAAACAAACAGAGACTTTTGTCTTGAGCGGGACATTTTTAAACAAATTTGACTGACAGAAAGTTTTATTTTTGCATAACCTTTCATTTCATATACAAATTGTATACTGAAATGCCCTGTAATCTGTGAAAAGTTTTATCTAAACACAAAAATGACTGTATCTTGTTTATTATAAACTTTATCAAAAAAGTTGCTGTCAATATCAAACTCCGGATCGGCCTAAGAGAACATATTCGACACACATATATGTACTCATTTTACTACAATATAAATAATGATGAATAGTTACTTATGATATTAGGTACACTTACAATAAATACTAAAAAACGCAATTGCTGAGACAACATATTTTACGTTATTAAACCAAAAATGTCATCAAAACCAGAATGATCTATTTCCCTATCAACATCACATATATCACACGCAAGATAATATTCTACTTGTCAAAACACTTGAGTATAACACACTCTTCAGTTCTCTTCCTAACCCAATTTCTCCCTGCCTCATTCCTTTCTCTTCCTCCTAGTTACTCTGCTCCTCGCGTATCAATATTCCTCCGTGCCTGGGAAATTACCTTACCGCCCTACTTCTCTTTCCGGCAGGGATGGTGGTAAAAATACGCGGGGCAAGAGAGGCATGTCACGACTACTTTGATATTCTGTACGTGCTACCAGCAGCCGACACAAAGACTGGAATTATACTTTATTCTCTCATGCATTCACTTACACCAAAGACGAACGGATGTGGAAATCTAAAAACCCGGATTTCTTCTTTGATGCTTGTGATGGTGGTGCTTGGTGCCTTGTGGCGGTCTAACACCTTGGTGATACTTTACTTTTTATTCTCTGTTATTTGAGAACCGTGACGGTTTTGATTTTATCTTTTTACAAAGTGAATTAAATATATAGAAAACAAATCCTTAGGTAGAAACATGTAGATACTCATACGTACAGTCATCTTTTAGTGTTTGATATAATATGTGGATTCAAAATAATGCTGATATCTTTTTATTAACAATAAGTAATTGATTAAATCAAAAATTCTCGCGGGCAAAAACCCGTGCTGTCCGATTTTTATCTTTTAGAATAAATTAATAATGTTGGTGTAATTAAAAAAAATGTAAATATATTAACATTTTAATAAATAATTATTTTCAATGGGCAGTTCTACGCTCGAGTGAAGAAATTGCAGATTTAGGCTTGCCAAGTTGTACAATTTTACACAAAGACATTAAAAGCACTTTGTACATAGAATATTTTTTTTATTAGGATATTTGTACGAAAAGTTAACATTTCAGTGAAGTTTTTTATGTTTACTGTGGATGCTAGTTGATGCTATTTTAGCTTCCATAAAACACTTTTCAGTCGGTAAAATAATACCTAACCTGAAAAAGTTCTTCTTCAAAAAAATCTTTATTTTTCATAGTTTTATGCCTTTTCACAGTTTTTTTTGCGTTTTTAAGCTTTTTTCTTAGTTTTATGATTTGTCACAGTTGTATTTGATATTAAATAGAATTTATAAAAATTACCTATTACGTAATATTTAATGACGTATGCTCAAATATTTTTGTTCTTTGGGGTTTCCCGGTTTCGTGATCCATAGATGCACCGTATCAATCTCACGTTGCGTCTTGTTTAGTTTTTCTGTGTTTATTACAAGTAGTGTTGTATCGTGTCAACTTAAATACAATTTTGAAAGGTATATTGTGTAATGCGGAAGCAAAAAACCACTATTGAAGAATGGATACGAGCGTATCCTGAATTGAATTTTTAAAATAATAAAATATTTTGTCAAACTTGCGAAAAAATGGTAAGATTTTTATTTAAATGTTTGTAAATATAATACTGTACCTACCTTACGGTTTTCATTTTGTAGATTATGTGCGACGAAAAGTCCAATATAATTCAGCACGTTAAAACAACATTACATCAAGAACGCTTAAAAAAGGACAAACAACAAACTATTAAAACATCCATGGCCTCATATTCCATATGCAGCGAACAAAAACAATTTAATTACTATTTGTGCAAAACTATAATAAAATCAAGTATTCCTTTAAATAAATTGCACAATTCGTCCTTTAAAGCCTTCTTGGATAAGGATTGTAAAAGGAAAATTCCGAGTGAAAGTAGCCCCCGAAAAAATTACACAAGCCTATATTCAATGAAACCAAGCAGGAAATTAAAAAAATTATAGGCAACAATTATATATGGTTTTGTGTTGACGAAACTACAGACATATGCGGTAGATATGTAGCAAATTTAATAATAGGGGTACTAAATAATAAAATTTCGTCAAAAGGTGTTTTAATATGCTCCAAAGAATTAAATAAAACTAACAGTAATACAATTTAAAATTTTATTCACAAAGGATTAACAATTTTTTATTTGCCTGAGGCAGTGCCGAATGAAAAAAATTTGCTAATTCTATAAAGCTGGTATTAATATGAGGATTTTTTTTATAAAAATTTAATCCATTGCACATATTTAGCTCATGGATGCAATCGTATTGTTGAAACAATCTTCGCCCTTATGATAATGCGCTCAAAGAGCTATTGTTTTGCGTTACTGCAGTGAAAGGGGTTGGTGTTGAATTCAACTGAGAGAAATATGACCTATTGAACGTGCGACGGCCAATTGACAGAATCGCAGCTGATCGGTAGCTGCTCTTGGCCGGAACCTGGATAAAACGTCGTGTTTTATACAGGTAAGCGCCGCCCCTCGATCCTTGATTGGATTGCGATCGAAGATGCCATTTCCCTAAGCTAAACAGATATCACATATATTTCGTGGAATTTTTAATTGTTTATAGTACTACTATTCGTTAACACCGTCTATGCGTGAGGGAGAATGGAAGATCGCGGTACCCTGCAACAGAGCGAGTTAGTTGGTCGCAGGCACTTCCCAAATACTCAGAGTGGTTTGTGGAATCCGTGCGGGTTTATTCATTCGTTAGTTTCTTATAAGGAATTTTCCCCGTGGTGCTATAATTTGTTATTAGTTTTAAAGAGAGAGAAACAATTTGGCATGCTAACGTTCCGGAATGAGAAATAGCGAGGTAGTTGGTGGTTTTTACCCCTTCTGTACTGGTTGACCGATGCACTGCTTGTGGTACCAATCTCGCAAAGCGCGTCGGAATTGTGCTTGTGTATTTTTAATACGTCCCGTGTAATTTTTCCGATATAAGCTAAACCCTCAAGGCGCAGAGCCGGCTTTTGATGATAGTTTTAAGAAGACTAAATCTTTTAATTAGATTATTTTCGTCACTTCCTTGTTTTATAAATGTCTATTTAATAATTCTGTTTTCTATTATCCGTCCAGCACCTAGTCTCTAAGTAAAAATCTTAAATATTAATATTATGTGTATATATTTCGACAAATGTTCCCGATCCCATCCTGTCGCTCCCTGCTTAGCGCCCAGCGTTACAAGGATGCCCACGCTTGGCTATTGGTTTGTGTCATTCGCACCCCGAAGAGCCATAATTTACAACCACCATCTGGCCTGTGAAAATATGATGTTTATTGTAAACCATCATTCGCATGGGAATCTGAGTAGTTTGATAATTACATAGAGTTTTATATTATTATTATTGATATATATATATATATATATATATATATATATATAAATTTAAAATTTAGCGTCTCTGTTGTTTTGTCAGGTATTGTTATGTTGCTTAGTTACTTGTGAATTAAGTTTGACAGAACTGTAATATTTGCATTCATTGGAATTGGAATATATAAAAGCCTAGAATATTGTTATAATTAATGAAGGGACTTTTATTCAATTCTATTATTTTAGGTAATATAGTTTTATTTAATAATTGTAACCTCTAATTGTTAATAATAAACTATTATTTTAGCAATCGTATAACTGTCTACTTCATTTGAGAATTACAAATTGAATAAACGTCTAGAATTATGACTTCACAGAAGAAACTACAAGTACATATTATCAAGAAAGGCGAAAATAAATATGAATTAGTTGCGTTATCTATTGATAAAAGTGTTTGGTTCAACTTACCAGATGAATTGAAAGATTTGAATCTGCATACAGAATTGTTAGCAGTTAAGACTATTACAAGTAGTATGAAATCTATTACTAAAGTAGGTGGTTATAGAAAAATCACAGTTACTTTTAAACCAGAATTACAAGAAAAATATTTAGATGAAGAAGAAAATTTTTGTATTAATGATCACTATCTAGAAGAATATGTTGAAGAAGCAGATGCTATAAGTGCGGTATTAGGCGAAACAAAGATTGCAAATGAAATTTTTTTAATTAAACGTATCAAGGAATTAGAGGATCGCATTTCATCTGTAAATGAAATAAGCTTAAGTGAAGTAGAACACAAATTTTTATTAAGCATATTTAATGGAAAACAAGAAGCTTCAACTTGGATTAATTCCTTTGAGAAAGAATGTATCAGATTTAAAATATTTGATGGGGCAACAAGAGTAGAAGTGCTAAAAATGTTTATAGAGGGAAATGTAAAAGAATGGTACAGTTCTAATTTGATTAAGTTACCATTATCTGATTGGGAAGCTTGGAAAGGATCATTTTTATTAATTTACGGAAAGAAAACTTGGGCATCTATTCGTACTGCATTTAATTATAAATATATATTTGGTTCTTTGATTGATTTTGTGCTTAAGAAAGAACGTTTATTGCTTGAAGCTGATAATAATATGTCAGAATTATTTAGAATTTATCAAATAGTTTATAATCTACCACTTGAGGTTCAAGATAAACTTGAAAGAGATAAAATTAAATCAATTAATGATTTGGTGAAAGAAATAAAGAAATTTAATGATTCATACGTTAGTAAAAAAAAAATAGAAGAAAAAAAATATTTTGACAAAGAGAAGAAAATTGATGTAGAAAAAAGAAAATTTGTAAAAACGACTGATGTAGAAAAGAAACCATGTTCTATATGTGAAGCACTTGGTTATAATAATCGTTACCATCCGATCCAAATTTGTAGAAATAAAACAACTAAATTAACTAGAAATCAAATTAATTTAACAGAACAAGAAGAAGAAAATCAACATGATATATTAAAAATTGAGATGAATCAAGATTTTAAGAATAAAAAAAACTAATAAACCCGGATAAAGTCACACCATACTCATTAATTAAAATCAAAATAATTGTGGACAAATGTAAGTTAGTTGAATCAATTTATGATAATGGTTCAACATGTTCATAAATTAATGAGAAACTTGTAGATTTACTGAAATCAAAATTAAAAAACAATAAAAGTATTTTAAAGACTATAAGTGGTGTGAATTTTTGAAAAACCGGGCAACTCTACACTTAAAAATAGGAGAAATAGAAGACAAGTTAGATCTAATAGTAGTAAAGAATAGTGATTTTAATTATGATTTATTACTTGGTTTGGATGCAATTAAAAAGTTCAAATTAATACAAGACGAAAATCTAAAAATAAAACAAAAAATAGATGAGAAAATAATAGATGTAAATAATATAATAGAAGATAAAATAAAAAATAAAAATAATTACAGAGAAGATGAATCAAACAAAATAATTATCGAATCATTCATTAATGAGAATCCTTCTGGATATTATGAACATTTAAATTCTGAAGATTTTGAAAAAAATTTAGATCATTTAGATAAAGATAAAAAGAGGAAAATAATTGAAATATTTAATGAATATCAAACATGTTTTGCAACAAATAAATTTGATGTTGGTTCAATTAGAGCTGGAGAAGCGCAAATTAAACTGAAAGAAGACAAATACATTTCGAAAAAACCATATAGATGTTCATTCCCAGATCAAGAAGAAATAGAATCACAAATTTCCAAATTATTGGAGAATGATTTGATAGAAGAATCAAATTCACCGTTCGCATCTCCAGTAACATTGGCATTTAAAAAAGATGCTGGAAGAAGATCACGTTTATGTGTAGATTACAGAGATTTGAACAAGATAGTAGTACCTGAATCACAACCATTTCCTAGAATAGACGATTTAGTAGTAAATGTTGGAGATTGTAGCTGGTTTACAGCATTAGATATCAATTCAGCTTTTTGGTCTATACCAATTAGGATAAAAGATCGGAAGAAAACAGCATTTATAACTCAAAAAGGTCACTGGCAATGGAAAGTACTACCATTTGGTTTTAAGAACTCGCCAGCTATTTTCCAAAGAATATTGGCAAGTATACTTAGAAAATATAATTTAGATAAATTTTGTGTAAATTACATTGATGACATATTAATTTTTTCAAAATCATTTAATGAACATTTAAAGCACATTAAACAAATATTTGAAGCAATTAAGAAAGAAGGAATTAAATTAAAATTAGTAAAATGTGGTTTTGCAAAACATTCTGTTAAGTATTTAGGCCATGTAATTGAAAACGGTAAAGTTTGTCCAATTAAAGACAATTTAATTGCTATTAATGAATTTCCACGTCCAACCACAAGAAAGATGGTACGTCAATTGTTGGGAAAGATAAATTTTTATCATAAATTTATAGATCATTGTACACAAAGATTAGCACCATTACATAATTTATTAAAAAAAATAGAAAAATTTAAGTGGACAGAAGAATGTGAAAATTGTTTTAAAGAAATTAAAGGCTATTTATGTTCAATACCAATTTTAGCAATTTACGATAAAGAAAAGGATATAGTAATAGAAGTTGATGCAAGTCGTTCGGGTTTAGGGGCAGTTTTAAAACAACCTCAGGAAGATCGATTTTTGCATCCAATAGGATACTTTTCAAAAAAATTAACACCAGGTCAAATGAAAAAGGAAATAATGTATTTAGAATGTCTGGCGATTAAAGAAGCAATTGTATATTGGCAACATTATTTGATAGGTAAAGAATTTATAGTGACATCAGACCACAAACCACTTGTAAATTTAAAATCTAAATCAAGAACTGATGAAGCGTTAGGTGATTTAATGTTATATTTGTCACAATACAACTTTAAAGTAATTTATAAAGAAGGTAAAGATAATATAGAAGCAGATTCCCTATCGAGAAATCCTGTTCTAGAAATTTTTGAAAATGAGGATGATTGTTTGAAAGTAGTGAATATTATTCAATTAGAAGAAATAGTTAATGATCAAAAAGCTATAAAAGAGGAGATTAAAAATTCAAAGAAGATTTTAAAAGATGGTGATATTAGTTATAAAATATTAAGAACTAGAAAAAGAATTTATGTGTCAGAGAAATTTGGTTCAGATTTAATAGAAAAAGTACATAAATTTTATGGACATATCGGTAGTAGTCAGATAGCTGAGAAGATAAGATCATTTTATTATTTTAGAAATATGGATAAAATGATAAATGAATTTTGTAGAAATTGTGAAATCTGCATAAAAAACAAGACAAGAACAGGTAGAGCGATTGGGTTATTATCAAAATTGGGTCCAGCACAGTACCCATTTCATATTGTATCTATAGATACAATTGGTGGTTTTGGAGGTAATAGATCTGTAAAGAAATATATGCATTTGATAGTAGATCATTTTAGCAGATATGCATGGATTTTAACATCAAGTACACAAACAGCAGATGATTTTATTAAATTAATTAACCCAATTATAAAAGAAAATGAGATTAAAATGATGTTAGTAGATCAATATAGTGCATTAAAATCAACTAAATTTAAAGAATATATAAAGAGGAAGAATATTCAATTAATTTTTACAGCAGTAGATAATCCGTCATCAAATGGTTTGAATGAACGTTTAAATCAAACTCTGGTAAATAGAATACGTTGTAAATTAAATGATTGTAATAAAAAAAACCATGGACCAAAATTGCAGAATTATGTGTTACGGAATATAATAATACTATTCACAGTACGACAAAATTTACACCAGCGTATTTACTATATGGTGAGAAATCTGAAATTGTTCCATTAGCTTTGGAGAAGGATTGTGATTTAGAAAAGGATAGGATAGAAGCACTTAAAAATTCAGAAGAAAATTTTAGAAAGAATAAAAAGAGAATAGATAAAAATAGAGAAGAATATGAATTTGAAGAAAATGATTTAGTTTATGTATCAAATGGTAATAAATTAAATAGAAACAAATTAGATGAAGTTAGAAGTGGACCATTTATTATAACAAGAAAATTATCTAAATCAATTTATGAAGTCAAATGTAATAAGACACATAGAGAAGCAAATTTGTTTCATTGTTCTAAATTGATACCTTACTCTTTTTATCCCGAAAAAAAGAGTCTCCGACCATCGGAAGTGTAAATTTAAAATTTAGCGTCTCTGTTGTTTTGTCAGGTATTGTTATGTTGCTTAGTTACTTGTTTATTAAGTTTGACAGAACTGTAATATTTGCATTCATTGGAATTGGAAGTATATAAAAGCCTAGAATATTGTTATAATTAATGAAGGGACTTTTATTCAATTCTATTATTTTAGGTAATATAGTTTTATTTAATAATTGTAACCTCTAATTGTTAATAATAAACTATTATTTTAGCAATCGTATAACTGTCTACTTCATTTGAGAATTACAAATTGAATAAACGTCTACAATTATGACTTCACAGAAGAAACTACAAGTACATATTATCAAGAAAGGCGAAAATAAATATGAATTAGTTGCGTTATCTATTGATAAAAGTAACGTAAACGTGATTTACGGTTACAATAAAAAATTATTTATTATTTGACAACGAAAGATTACATTAGATTTTTCATACAAGTTGATACTTCAATCTCTCAACAGTAACTGACTTACAAATGTGAATACAGAGTACACAGTACTTAATTTTCTTGGATGTTTTCGAATTTGTTTATAGGTGACTTCAGATCTTGAATATTTTGGATGTTGATACTCATCGTTGGAATTACGGAATTTGGCTTGTGTTTAAATTGATTTGGAAATCTTCTAAGATGATTGATTTGCCGAAAGTACGTCTCGAAATTTTTGAAATTTGGTTTTTAAATTTCAATTGGCATTGGTGGATGTTTCCTTTTGTACGTACGCCGTTCAAGTGATTTAATATGATCATCAGAAGTTTTTAAGAGATAATTTTTATTTGGTATGGTGGTTACAAATTCAGTCTAGTATTTGGTTGGGGTAGAAATAAGGTGAAATAATTTGGAAATCAGTTTCGTAGTTAATAGGGATTTCTAGAAAATATACAATTTTATTTGAATTTAGTTTGTAATTAACTGTTATTAATTTTTCAAATTCTAACATATTTTCGAATGTTGGCTCTAAAGGGAATTCATTATTATGATAGTTGTAATTTTTATTTAGTTCTAAATAGGAATCGTTTAATTTTATAATGCTAGGGTGCATTGTGTGTAATTTGCAAAAAGTTAATAATTTTTCTGATTGTAAAGTACTAAAAATCATACTGAATACGTTGTTTAGTTGTAAATATCGTGAATGGCTAATTTATTTAATTGCTGAGTTCCATCAATAACTATGTGCATTAGCTATTTAATTTTTGACTTTAAATTTTTTTTCATTATGCTTTATTATTACAATGGTTTGATTAAATTCTCCTATTAACTGATGGTTAACGGAGTATAGATTTTTTAGTTGATCGATTAATTTGTGTTGGTTTGTTTTCAAATGATTCGAAATTTTATTATATCTTTTTTTTTCATCTTCCGTATCTAAATTTAAATAGTGGATCCTAATCTATTTACTATTCCTCTTTTATATCTAGGTTTTTCGTAATTAACAATTAAGTTACTAAACTTATCATCTATTGTTTAAATTTTTAATTTATTTGGATTTCAGGCTTTTTCAAAATTAATAAAAAAGTTAAAATTAATTATTAATTTTTTATTAAGTAATAAATAAGGCGACGTTTCGGCCAAAAATTTAGGCCATTATCAAGCAGTTGGTGAAATAAAATTAAGATTACATAATTGAAACAATAAAATCTTTTGAGGTGAACACCTCACGAGTCAAACAGTAACTGTTTGACTCGTGAGGTTTCACCAACTGCTTGATAATGGCCTAAATTTTTGGCCGAAACGTCGCCTTATTTATTACTTAATAAAAAATGTATAATTAATTTTAACTTTTTTATTAATTTTGAAAAAGCCTGAAATCCAAATAAATTAAAAATTTAAAAAATCTACCATTCGGCTTATTGAAAAAGAAGTAAAATCCCTTGATTTTACAAAATTCATTTCTTATCATCTATTGATTCTACTGTATAATTAATTATTTTATCGTGGTTAATAGAGTCTGTTAGGGTAACATTGTTTATGTGTATTGTGTGTTTGAGATTGTTGTGTTGTGTTTTTAAGTTATTGTACTGGTCGAATTTAGTTTGTCAATTGTATTCTGTAGTGGATTTTGCAGGGGATTTTCTATAGGTGGCGGGATACGGCTTAATGCATCAGCGTTTGTATTCAGTTTACCTTTTTTATAAATAATTTCATAGTCAAATTCTTCTAGCCTCAAGCGCCATCGAACTAATTTGGAATTTGGTTCCTTGAGTGAAAATAACCACTGCAATGGTTTGTGGTCTGTAATGACTTTAAACTTTCTGCTGAATAGATAAGGCCTGAAATATTTGGTCGCCCAGACAATAGCAAGTAATTCCTTTTCAATAGTGGAATAATTTTGTTCTGATTCGTTAAGTGTTCTACTGGCAAATGAAATAGGTAAATCTGATCCGATAGTTCCTTGTGATAACACAGCACCGATAGCATAATTACTTGCGTCCGTCGTAAGGTTGAATGGTTTGGTAAAATCAGGATATTGGATGATTGGTTCGTTGACAAGGAGATTTTTACATGTGTCGAAACATGCGACATACTCGGGATTATTAATATCTATTTCTGCTCCCTTTTTTAAGCATTTAGTAAGGGGCTTGGTGATTTTTGCGAAATTTTGAATAAATTTTCTGTAGTAACCTAGTAAGCCTAGGAAACCTTTTATCTGTTTTGTAGTTTTAGGAATTGGGTAATTTTTTATTGCCAAAATTTTATCCGGATTAGGCTTGACGCCTTCAGGGGTGACTACATGACCTAAGTACGCTACCTCTTTGCATAGGAATTCAGATTTGTCAAGCTGAATTTTTAAGTTAGCCCTTTTAAGTCTATCAAATACCGCGCGCAAACTTTCAATGTGTTCTTGCAGGCTCGTACTAAATATAATTACGTCGTCGAGATATACGAGACAAATTTTATTCAGTAAATTTCTTAGCACATTGTCCATCACACGTTGGAAGGTGGCGGGCGCATTTTTTAGTCCGAACGGCATTCTTAGGAATTCATAGTGTCCGTTTTCGGTGGAAAATGCAGTTTTTGGTACGTCATCATCGTTCATTTCAATCTGGTGAAAACCAGAGGCCAGATCTAAAGTTGTAAAATACTGGCATTTGCCGAGTTTATCTAAGAGTGTTGTTATATTGGGGATGGGATATTTGTCATCAATGGTTTTTTCATTGAGCTTGCGGTAATCAATGACCATCCGCCATTTTTTCTTCCCGGACGCGTCTAATTTTTTGGGGACGATCCACACGGGAGAGGACCACGGTGAATGCGAAGGTCTGATAACGTTTTGCTCCAGCATTTTGTCTATCTGTTCTTGTACTTCTTGTCTGTGTATTTCTGGGTATCTGTATGTCTTAGTATAAATGGGTAGTTCGTCCTTAGTCCGTATGTGGTGTTTAACATTGTTTGTGAATGATAAGGAATTATTGTCAGTATGGAATATGTCAGCGTGTTCTTTAATTAAATTTGTAATGGCAGATTTCTCTTCTGAATTCATGTGTTGAGTTCTAATTAGAGATAGATCGAAAGGAGGTTTTGGATTTGGACGACTAAAATTTATGTTGTTAATTTCAAATTGTTCAAGTGGTTCGAATAAAATATTGTTATTTATACTATTTATGGTTAACTCTGATTCATTTGGATTTATTATCGGGTAATAAAAGAAATGATTATCAATTTTTGCAATACCTTCTGGTATTATAGCATTAGAAATTTGAGATTTTGGAATAAATACTTCCGCGTTATCAATGCAGTTAGTATAAAATTTTATTATTTTCTCGGACTTAGGTGCTACTTGTACGTAGTGTGGACGCGGCTTTAGCTGATGATAGTGAATGTTTATCTCGCATGCCGGTGTTCTTATCTTATCGTTTACTAGGTCAATGGTTGCTTCTATTGTTTTAAGGTTGTCGAGTCCTAATAATATGTCAAATTGATCATGGAAATCGAAAAGATGATATTTGAGCATAGTATCTGATTTTTAAATAATTTTGAACATTGCATAAATAAACTAAAATTTTCAGTGGATGTACCATGTGCGGTGGAAATTTTAAAAGGATCATTTTGAATTTTGTTTTTGAAAAACTTATGTGCGATACTCGGTTTTATGAAAGAGCGTGTACTACCTGTATCAAGAAGGACTTTTAAATTTTGTTCGGGGTAAATAATGAATGGTAATTCGCTTTGATTGTTAGTTAATTTCATTAATTCAAATTCTGTTCCGAGGCTATGAGTTCTAAAAAATTACTCGAGCTAGATTTTTGTTCAAGTTCTTGGCTATCGTTGTCTGATTCTGGTTCGTAGATAAGAGCGTTATTTTCATCGTAATATTGTTCGTCATTATATTCCGTAATTTCTGTGTTATACAGTTGTTCGTTTGGTCGTGGTTGTGTTTGGCGGTAATGTCGTGTGTATTGTTGCGGTCGAGCTTGATTGTTGTAGCCTGATGGGCTTGGTCTGGGTACGAATGATTGTCGAGTGCTGACACTCATTGGAGTAGGATTTGGAAATTGTCTATTGGGATTTGGATTAAAAACATTTTGTTTGGGTGATTGAATTTGGTTAAACGGTTTGTTTATTGAGTTTTGAGGATATGGATTAGGTTGGTATGTTAATTGTGGTGTTTGTGTAGGTGTGTATCTGAGTTGTGGTTGTTGATATCTGAGATGTGTGTTTGTGTGAATGAAATGTTTTGGTTTTTGTAGTGTGTGTGTTTTGTTTTGTGCGCGTAAACAACTTTCAATTTGAAAATCGTTGGTGAGCATGTTCAATGCTTGGTTCATGTCTTTAGGATTCTTTGTGCGCATGAGTGTACCTAGTGGTTCTTTTAAACCGCGAAGCAAAATTCGCAGTGCGTACTGCCTGAAATATTCGGCAAGTACTAAAGCTTCGTCACTTGAGTTATTTAAAGTGACGTAGGAAATTTGTAAGTTTAGTAAATCTTGTATTTTATGGTAAAAATCTAAAGGTGTTTCACTATTTTGTTTTAATTCTGTTAGTTCTATTCCGAGAGTATAGCAATCTCTTTTATCAGAGTAAGAATTTACTAGGGCAGATTTTATACAAGACCATGAGCTAAAGTTGGAACTAGCTAGATTTACGGCAGCATCGCCTTTAATTTTTGAAAGAATGGTCGACAACAGATATTCATTCTGAAAGTCTCCCGGTTCTACTGTATTAAAAAATTTAGTTAATAACTTTTCGCAGATTTCAATAAATCGCGGTAAGAGTTTAGGGTCCCCGTGAAATTCGGGAATCATATCCAAATATTCTTTTTTCAATACTGGAGTAGCCATATTTTTATTTATGTTTAAATTATTAAATTCTTCTAATAAAGTTTCAATATTATTTTCTATAGGATTATTATTAAGGGATGAATTACTGGAAGCAACTGAATTTGTATCCGTATCTGAATCTAAATTTAGTTGAATGATATCACTGATAGACATAAGTACTTACAGGATAAACATCAACTTGTCCATGGGCTCGGCCGTGACGATTCCGTGGACTGGTGTCGGCTTCCGGCGTTCTGCGTACAGCTGGGCTTCAGTCGGTCTCTTCTCGTACGATGTTCTCTCGTAGCGTGATAGAGCTGGATTTTTGGTGTACAGCAGGGCCTTCTGAAGATCTCTTCTTACACGATATTCACTCGCGATGTGACAGAGTCTTTGCGACGATTTTTCGTTGAAAATTTTAATACTCAGTTAATCGTTGAAACGAAACGTGATTTTTTGATATTTGTATTAATCAATAATCCGTCTGAGTATCCTACCGACTGCGCCAGTAACGTAAACGTGATTTACGGTTACAATAAAAAATTATTTATTATTTGACAACGAAAGATTACATTAGATTTTTCATACAAGTTGATACTTCAATCTCTCAACAGTAACTGACTTACAAATGTGAATACAGAGTACAGGTTGTGTTAAAAGTGCTTATGCACACATAGTATAATATAACATATTGTGAGGAAAGAGAGTGGTGACTGTGCCTATATATATATATATATATATATATATATATATATATATATATATATATATATATATATATATATTATGCTTAGTTATTTATTTCACCTGATATTTACCACTTGAAACCCGCAGTCCCGTCTCAATACAGAAATCCATTGTATAATCACATTTGAAAAAATATAACCTTGTACTCTATCTTGAGAACTACTGGTTTAAAAAATTATTTTCTTCTGTAAGCAGATGTCTTTCTGGGTTTTCTACAACTTTGTTCTACAGTATTTTTTTTTATAAGTATAATAATAAAGTAAATGTTAGCGGTGGTTAAAGTTCGCTTATACACCATGTATACATATAAATTAATGAATGTATCTATGAATATTTCCACTGCGTATTTCGTAAAACAATATAACAAATTCAAACATATTATTAAATTTGTTCTTTGTAACAATTTATTATTTCTTCCAGTGCAAGTAAATTATTACCATCCATTTTTGAAAAATTTAGGAAAATATCAAAATAGTTTTTTAATACGCATTCTAAAGTTCCGGACCCTCTAAATATACAGATATTTTACATATATGTATATGTTACCGTACGTATGATATATCAACAAAATTTTACTTTTAAATTTCGTTTTATCTTGCTTCGTTTTTTATCGTAATTGTTACAGCCTGGACCCCAGGAACAAGTGCGTATCGCGTTGAACTGTTGTCCCAACAAATTTACTCCAACACGACGATAGCAGTGGCGTAGCAAACAAAAATAAATGTATTAATTTTTGAATGAAGGCAAATAAAGTTTCATTTTGCTTAACGTTAGCAATATAATTGTTTAAAAAAAAATTCATATGAATAATTAAATGGATAAGAACAATTTTTTACTGAAGAAAACAATAGATTAAAATTTAATATATGTGAATAGTGTATCGAATACATGTTAAAATTTGTTAAATTATACGATGCACATGGTTAACAAATCAATAGTATTTGTTCTGCTATAGCTAGATAAAATAGTATTATTCAAAACCCCCAAACTAGTTCTATATTCAGCAGAGAGATATAAGTTAATTTAAATTTTATCAAAACTGCCATAGCTGCTCAGAAATACTGCCAAAATTATCATTTGACTTATGATTTCTCCTTTTAAAATCAATACTAGAAGAATGGATAATTGTTTTGATTATTTTTTTCTACTTCAAAGTGTCCATCTTTTATTTATCTTTTTCTCGATATGTAATTGTATAGGAAGTTTAACGTATTTATATAGTGACTTATAAATATTTTTGTAAAAATAAGTTTAATATGATCCTCCAATGTTGTACAAAGATAGATAAGGGCGTATATCATGCACGAATACTTGAATACATTGGATACTGAAGTTATTTTATCCTTGAGATTTTCGAATATTAATCCAAAATGGTAAGTAACCCCCTACCACTGCAAGTAGTTAAATGCTACAGTAAAGTCATATCTTTAACTCGGGCAGTAACTCTCGATATTTTTGCGAATATCAAAAAAGTTATTTTTGTTCTATAATCAGTATATCAAATTATATGGCATTAAAGTTTATATATATATATATACTCGTATATATGTAAAGAAAGTATACCTTCTTCAATTTGAATTTGCCGCGCTTCTCATGCTGCGCGCGTCTTTTGATTGATTACCGTTAGATAGAGTGATAAGTACGATCATCAGAAGAATTGAAGATTGATAGCGGTACACAGAAAGATATAATTCATAATATTGTAAACAAATTAAGTAGCGTAAATAGAGAAGCGGTAATAGCAAACTTTAATTGTCGTTTCTTTATTTACAGGTAAGATTGTAAATAGTGTAAATAATTGTTAAATAGTTAATAAAATATCCTCTTTGTTTACAGAGAAACACATTTTGGTTTACTTTTTATCCTGCACAAATAATTGCCCTATATATATATATATATATATATATACATATATATATATATATATATATATATAAATATATATATATATATATATATATATATATATATATATATATATATATATATATATATATATATATATGATTAAATTAGACCAAAAGTGTAATACGAAAATGTTAAGTATTAAAAACTGCATCTAATGAATATCTAATTGTTGCTCTTTTTTAATGCAAGAGTAACAAGCAAACGAAAAATGGGTTTTATAAAGTAACTTTAAGATTGATTGTGCTGTGGACCGAAGAGAGGAAGGCGCTATTTTTCGGCGCGCTTTCCTTACATGTTAGACACAACATTTTATCACGACCTGTTTCCAAAATAACTCTGATTCATAAAATTTGAATTACAGTCGACAGTAGCTTAGTTGGATATAGCTTATGTCCGAAATTCATAGGTCCCAGGTTCTAATCTTTTTGGTATCCTAATTTGTCTCTTTATAATTGGATTTGATTTATGTTTTAGCATTATTGGTTTATTCTAAAGCATAAAAAAGAAAATTGGTAAGTTTAAACACTACAAATTTCTTATACGCGTCACCTAGACAGCACAAAATTTATATCATAGATGGCGCAGTGTAGTACAGTAAACCAAATAAATTATAAACATGACAAACTGCGAATTAATTTATTTGATAAAATACGCGAATAAAATAAAGGACTGCCCGTTCTTATAAAACAATTTAATCTACGATTCAAATTTACTTATCAATTCAATTAATATAACTAAAGATGTCAGTATTATTTTAATTGAGCAAGTAAAACTGACATTAAACTGACAAAAATATTTAAAAATAAACAGGTAGGTATCAACAAAAAATATATATATTTTTTAATAGGTTAGGTTTTTTTTTTTTTAATAGGTTATATAGGGTAACATTGGTTCGTTCTTATGTCCACGTTGAATTTGAGTATTTCCACTGTAATTGTTCAGAAAAATAATATTATCGAGGCTGTGCGGATTAAATAACGGTGATAGTGACGCTGTGTGTATATTTTCGTAGCAATCTGAGCCTACTTTCTAGTATATCGTGAGTTAAATTGTGTGGCGTTGCACCAAGGTCACGCGCAAAACCAACCATAACCTGCAGATAAATCAAATTTAGCCAACTCCCGCCAGCAATTATTATTTTCGAATACAGTGTTCCCAACACTAGCAACAATTATAACACTATAATATGGCTACAATACAGCAAATAACAAAATTAATAACACCATTAAATGACAATATTGAGAAACTGCAAATGTCAACAAACAAAGTGCAAAAATCCATTGATGATATGAAATTAATGGTAAATAACAACACAATTAAATACGAAGAAATCCAAAGACAACTAGAGAAAAAAGATAAACAGATTGAATTACTAGAGCGGAAAATTCGAGAAAAGAATATCATAATCTACGGGTTGACTGAAGATATAAATGAAAATACCGAGAGTAAAATAGTACATTTAATAAAGGAAAAACTAAAAATATCTACAATCTGCCCTGAAAACTTCGAACTAACTAAAAGGCTGGGAACCGCTCAAAATAACAGTATCAGACCAATCTTAGTGGAACTAAACTCTAAACGAATAAAAAGACAAATACTTACTAATGCTAAGCTACTAAAAGATTCCAAAATTTATATAGATGAAGACTACAGCCCGAAAGTAATACAAGAAAGGTAAGTTTTGTAACCACAACTAAAAAAAGCTAGAAGTGAAGGTTGCAAGGCAGTACTTCAACACAATATCCTGTATGTAAACTGTAATGTTTTAGTTTCTTTAAACAATGTCCACAATATTAGTTTTATGAATATTTATTTGACTATCTAAAAATATACACATTGTTTTTATCTCTGTCAGGTTCTCTCTGCTCGACTGTCTTCATGACCTGCTCTATATAAATATGTAACATAAACAACATTGCATACAGATATAGTGACTTTGAGGTAGAGTCCGGAGAAGAATCGGAAAATTATTCAGAATTCGGAACTAATAAATCAAAGCCAAGTAGTAAATCAGTTTCTCTAGCTAGTCTAAATAAGGCTGCCACTGAAGAAAATGGAGATGATGAATCAGTACAATCTCAATATAATGCAATAATTGGAAATGCAGCACCAGCCGTAAACAAGGAAACGGAACTAGCTCCTAGTACACCTATGAAACTTAAAAGACAAAAAGAAACAAAAGGACCCTTAGATAAGCACGTTTTCACACGTTCTCGTACACAATCAACTTAAAAAAAACTCAGAGAAAATGTAAACACAACTCATAATAACAAAATAATGTTCTGGAATATTAAAGGCTACAGCAATATTTTTAATTTGAACACATATGAACAGAATATTATACTTAAACATGAAATTATCTGCCTTTCGGAGACCTGGCTAAACTATAAATTGCACGAAAACCCATCATTTTTATCAAAATATGATAGATTTGAACAAACTGCAATAAAACAACACAACATGGGTAGAGCAATTGGAGGACTAATTATATTTGTTAAATCTAACTCATTTGTAATCAATATAGTGGACCAAGACTTACATTGGATATTTCTGAACATTAAAACTAATCACTTGAGCTTCATTTTAGCAGCCTCATACTTCTCCCACTCATATGAGTATTCCACTTTATTAGATCTGTTTTATGTTAGTACAGACAATATTTTAAACACATACCCAGACCATTTTATTATACTTGGTGGAGATTTCAATGCTAGAGTAGGTGCATTAAATACCTGCGAGGACATAATTGCTAAAGACACAAACTTATATGCAACAAGACTCTCAAATGATAATTTAGTGAACAAACAGGGCAGGGAGTTGACTAGAATGATGGAAACGTCCAACTTTTTTGTACTGAATGGAAGAACACACAATGACTCGCCTGCTAAATTTACGTATATTGGACCTAATGGCAATAGTATAATAGATCTGATATGGGTTGATATCAAAACTTTTAACTTAATCTCAGACCTGCATATAATAGATGATATTATTGTCTCTGACCATCTGATATGTTCACTTTCACTAAAACACTTGTCAAATAATATCGCCACAACAAGAAAATCAACAAAGGTAACAAGAGTAGTATGGGATAACGCAAAAATTAGAGATTATGTACATCAATTAACAAATTTTAGCGGCTACATCACTGAAACTAATACTGCAGAAGAAAGATACGAGTTTATAACAAACGTAATCAGAACTGCAACAGAAAATTCCGGACTCCTAATTCAGTCGGGAACACATAATAAAATATCATCTCAGAAAAATAAATGGTACGACGGCACTTGCTCCTCTTTAAAAAGAACTGCACGAAATTTACTAAGAAAATGTAAAGCAACTAACTTCTGCCGGGCCTCAGTTCAAAAATATACAGAGGCTAGGAAACTATACAAACAACAGATATCTAAACAAAAATTAAACTACCGAAAAAGTATTAAAGAAAAACTGGAAAATATCCTAGATCAAACACAATTTTGGAAGGTGATTAAATCCCTTAACTCTACACGACACCTGGAAAACCCAATTTGTATAGAAGAATGGGTATCCTATTATAAACAATGGTTTGGAGGAAAAATCATAATCGATTCTACTTTTCTTGACGCAAGGCACCCATATCTAGATCAAGAAATTACAATGCATGAACTCAATTATGCATTGAAGAAACTGAAAAATAACAAAAGTCCCGGTACCGACGGAATAATATACGAACAATTAAAAAACCTCACAACACACTGGAAACTATACATAAAAGACATGCTAAACAATTTTATAACAAAAGAAGACCTACCAAAAAAATTAAAAACAATTAAATTGACTCTAATACATAAAAAAGGAGACCACACGAACAAAGACAACAACAGAGGTATTTCTCTGCTAAATGCGTTCACTAAATTATTTACTTTCATCGTAAATAACAGGATGCAAACTTGGGCAGAAAGTTTCAATATACTGCCTGAATCACAAGCCGGTTTTCGGAAAAGAAGAAGCTGTTGTGACAATCTATTCATATTGAACACCATAATACAGACAGCTTTCCTTAAAAATAAAAAAACTTATATTTGTTATTTGTAGACTTTAAAAAAGCCTTTGACACAGTTCCTCATCGATTACTTTGGGAAAAAATCTTTAACTTGGGAATAAGTGGAAAACTGATCAGACTATTAAAAAATATATACAGCGAGGCAACATTGCAAGTGAACCTAAACAACGAACTTTCAGAGGAAATAAAGATTACTAAAGGTGTTTTGCAAGGAGAGTGCACGAGCCCGCTCTTATTTGCTCTATATATATCTGACTTAGAAGATTTTTTTCAGAAGCAAAGGATTTGAAGGTTATTTGATAAATCATTCATATGATATTATCTCCCTCCAATATGCGGATGATATGATCTTAATCGCTAATTCTCCCATAGATTTAAACAATAAATTAAAAGCATTTACGGAATACTGCAATAAACTTCTTCTTCAAGTAAACTCAGAGAAGACCAGAATAATGCATATACACAAAGGAAGACCACCGAAAAAAATTTTACGATATACCTGCCAAAACGAAGAAATTAAATTTACATGGTCATACACTTACCTGGGGGTATCTTTCAAAAATTCAGGATCATTTACAGAGAATACAAAAGAAAATATCTCTAAAGGAAATAAAATAACAGGCACCATCAAAAGTACAATGATCAAATCAAAAACCTTTTCCTGGAACACTATTATACATTTGTATAATATGTTATTTATTCCAGCAACATTCTACGGCGCAGAAATCTGGGGACACACTCAATGCGACAGCATTGAAAGGGCACAAGCGCAATTTTTCAAATCTATGATGAGTTGGCAACAAACAACACCCAACTATTTAATTAGGAGAGAAACTGGACAGTTTAAACTGGAAGTACTGATATTCAAAAAAATGTTGCAATGGTGGTACAGAATCCTAATTATGCCAGAAAATCGACATGTCAAAATATGCTATAACAGACTTATACAAATTAATAACAACTTGTCAATTAACCAAGATAAACAAAAAAAATGGAATTGGGCCCGAAACTTAGAACTAATGCTGAAGAGAGCAAATTTCCACTGGCTTTGGCAAGAACAGAATCCACTACTCCTAAAACAAAATATTGAAAATATCGTCACAGCCTACAATGAAATCCTTTATGCCATGGACTCTGAATCCATTTCAAAATCCTCATCTAATCCTATCTATAAAACATTAAATACAACCTTAAACTATTTTAGCATCAATACGCCCTATCCGGTCCTAAAAACTTATAGCCAGTTGCGTACAGCAAACCCAAACCTATTTTACATATGCCAAGACGGATATTGCCACAAATTTAATGGAGAAGAAATTTGCAATATCTGTAACAAACTCGAACCAAACAATATAACACATTTTCTGTTCCAGTGTCCCATCTTTACCCCTTACAGAATCACATATCTTGAGAAATATATTATCAACAACAATCTAAACTACCAGACCCTGTTTGCTGAGAAATCAAGGCATACAATGTATGATGTGTTCAATTATATGAAGAATTCTCTGGCCCTCCGAACATTTATTTTACAATACTAATTATTCAAAATTGTATTTAAAAATTTAATATGTCAAGCATTAACTATTATATATTTCATGTTACCAATTCTCTTTTGTACGGAGATGTATTTTTTCCTCTCTTAACAAAATAAACTATATTATTATTATTATTATTATTAAATAAAAATAAATAAATATATCATCACGCCTTTTACCCATCACTGGGTGTGGCACTCTGCCTAAGCAGATCTCGGTAAGTGATATATATATATATATATATATATATATATATATATATATATATATATATATTAATAGGTTATATATTTCAAACAGTTATTTTTGTTGACAGTAAGTTGCTATAATATCTGTATCATCATTCTTCTGTTTATATAGCAAGAGATATTGGCTGGCAACACAAGCCTTGTTTTTGGGTGTTTTAAGAGAACTGTTATAACATGTTACAGATAGCTAAAATATTCAAATATACTGTTCGAACAACAGGAAAAAACAAAGCTCATGGTACCAGCTCTTGAATCTGATAATTAAATCCATATAATTTATATGACAATGATTTCGAAGTTGGTACCTTTAAAGGGTAAGGCCACTCTAAAATTTTTAAAAAATGCATTTTTTTTATTTGTTTAAATTATAGTTTCAACCCTTAGGAATAATGGACAATTAATTTAAATGCCGCGCGGAAAAATTTCAGAGGGAAAAAAGCATATATCTATTAGTACTAGTATATATATATATATATATATATATATATATATATATATATATATATATATATATATATATATATATATATATATATATTTATATGTTAAATGAATTTAAGATAATTGTTAAATTATATAAACTTGTAGAATAAATTAACTAAACCAAACACAAAATATTTTATTTTTCATCAACTTGTTTATAGTAACTAACACAATAATAATAAAACATAAATAGTAAATTCAAATATTTCATAACAACCAATAATATAAAAAGAAACCTAAACCTACTTCTTTCCTTTACTTATATGTCATGTAAATAAATAGTAACAGGCACCACAATACTCCCCCCAAAAAGAAAATTAACAAACAAACAATATAAATAATAAAGGAAAAAAATAGATGTCAACATAGAAAAATAAGAGTCAAGTCAGTGTCTTTAACTAAATATCAAGTCAAAAAAGCTGGTTTTAATCTATCTATTGTTACCGTCTCGCTTTTATTATTGATCAATACTTTAAAAAATTTGTTAAAACGATCTAAAACTTTATATGGACCTGTGTAAGGTTGTTGTAAAATTGGTCCAATTGAGTCTTTTCTAATAAAAACATGAGTTGCTTTAAATAAATTAGGAGGAATGTACATTTTTTTTTCTTTTTGATTTCGTGACGCGGGTGGTATAAATTTGCCAATTGCTGATTTAATCATCGTCATATAAGAGTCAATATTGATGTCATTCAATTTATTTGAATTCGGTAAAAACTCTCCAGGGAGGGAGATTTTAGTACCATAAACCAACTCAGCTGCACTACATTTGATTGGCTCTTTGTAAGTGGTTCGTAAACTTAATAAAACTATGGGTAAGAATACTGTCCAATTAGATGGATTTTCAATGGATCTCAAAGCAGCTTTCAGTTGCCTATGAAATCGTTCAATCATGCCATTTGCTTGTGGATGGTATGAGGTAGTAGAAATGTGATGAAATCCGAGTAATAAAGATAAATTTTGAAATAAAGCAGAATTAAATTGTAGACTCGTGATTATAAATGCTGGTAATTTGCAATCTAGATAAAGCGTCGGCTACAGGGTTTTGTTTACCTGAAACATGACGAATGTCATTGGTAAATTGGAAAATGTAATCTAAATGTCGTATTTCGCGAGGAGAGTAATTATTTGATTGTTTAATTTTAGAAATAAATGTTAATGGTTTATGATCAGTTAGTATATAAAATTGTCGACCTTCAATAAAATAACGAAACTTCTTTACTGCCAAAAATATTGCTAATAGCTCTCGACCAAAAGTACTATAACGTTTTTGTGTATCAGTTAATGCCACAGAAAAAAAAGCAATAGGTTCCCAGTTATTATTATTATATTGTTGTAATACAGCCCCAACACCTACATTTGAAGCATCTACCATAATATTGATTTCAGCGGTATGTGAAGGAAAAGCTAAACAAGTCGTGACAGTAAGTTTTTCTTTAATTTCGTTAAATGCTTTCCTAGCTTGATCATTCCAAATAATTTCTACTGCACTATCTTTTGAATTATCTAATAAATTGTTAATTGGATGTAAAATTATCGCACATTCAGGGATAAATCGATGATAACAATTAATTAAACCCAAAAATTCACGCAATTGACGTTGCTTTTTAGGAAGAGGAAAATTACTAATAACATCAACTTTACTTTTCAATGGTTTAATTCCAGATTGAGAAATAGTGTGACCTAAAAAATCAATTTGTTTTACACCCAATTCACATTTATCTATGTTAATTAAAATACCGTACTCTTGTAGTCTACCAAATATAATTTCTAAGTGTTTTTTATGTTGTTGAATGGAATTGCTAGCAATTAATAAATCGTCAATGTATGCGAAACAAAAGTTTAACCCTCTAATTACTTGATCAATAAACCGTTGAAAAGTTTGAGCACTATTGCGTAATCCAAATGGCATAACTGTATATTCAAAAAGTCCAAATGGCGTTGTGATAGCTGTTTTGGCGATTGAATCTTCATCCATCGGAATCTGATTATATTACCAAATCTAATTTTGAATAAATATTTGTATTTTCTAAATTTGAAGCAAAATCTTGTATGTGAGGAATGGGATACCTGTCTGGAACAGTTTGTACATTTAAAGCTCTGTAATCACCACAAGGCCTCCATTCCCCATTTTTTTTTTTACCAAATGTAGTAGCGAAGCCCAATTACTAGATGAGGGTCGAATTAAACCTTTTAAAAGCATTTTGTCAAATTCCGATTTAGCAATAAGTAATTTGTTTGGTGGTAAACGTCGTGGTCTAGCAAATGTCGGTGAGTCAGTTGTTATTATAAAATGTTTAATTGAATGACTCTTTTGACATTTAAAATCTATGGGTGTAGTCAGCTTTGGAAACTGAGACAAAACAGTAAAAAATATATTTGAATTGGAATTTTCTGTCACGTTGGACACAATTTTGGCATTTGATGGGTTTTCTATTGGACAACCCGATTCCAACAACCTTTTTGCAGGAAGATCAATTAACAATTTGAAATAATTTAAGAAATCTGCACCTAAAATTGAATGACGAACTTTTGCCAGGTAAACGTTTTAGATAAGCCAAAATCTAATTTTAAAGTTTTTGATCCGTATGTAGAAATTGTTGTATTATTTGCAGCTTGCAAAGAAAAAGATCTTTTGACACAATTAATCTGACTTGATTCTTTAAAGACACTCACCTGAGCCACGCTATCCACCAAAAAACGATGTCCAGAATTCTTATCAGTTACGTACAGTAAATTTGTTGATGTTACGCTATAATCAGTACAAAAATTAATCGGATATGCGATGTCATTTAATTGAGAAGTAATAACCACCTCTTTATTTAAAATAGGCAAATTACTGGAACAAGGAGGAACGCATTTCCTAGCTCTGGAACCAAATCTATCGTGATACCAACATACTGGTTCAGTAGATGATGTCGGTATGTTTTCCGCTGTTGATCTTGATGACAATTTTAATTTCAATTCACGAACATCTTGCACTAATTGTTGCAAAACTGAAGTCTCCCTTGAAATTGAAGAAATTGCTGGTTGATCGATACTGATGATTTTGTCTGCAATCTCTGCCTTTTCTTCAAGTGAGCAATTCTTGACAGAAGTAATGATGACCTGAACGTTAACTGGCAGCTTTTGTAAAAAAAGTTCTTCCAAAATAGTATCATCTAACGACTTAGATCCAATTAGCTGGCGCATTCGCCTGGGTATTTGAGTAGGTTTATCTTCAATATTTGAAACATTAAATGTTGTAATTTTTCTTTTTCTGTCAGACCAGTTCGTTTAATTAAGCTTCTTTTAATTTGGAATAAGGAAGATCTTGTGGAGGTGCCACAATAATGTCTCTAACTTCACTTGCAAATTGAGGACTTAATACAGTAATTAACTTACTAAATTTACTGAATTCGGAAGTGATTCTATGAGTTACAAAAATTGCTTCTACTTGAGCAAACCATAACTCTGGGTCGGCCGGCCAGAACTCAGGAACTTTAAAAGAGGTAGACAATGCAGAAACTTCTGAGGTAATCACTTCGGGTGAAGTGGAAGGAGCCGATAATGCCATACCGTACTTAAATGCCTCACGTCGGGGTCACCAATGTTAAATGAATTTAAGATAATTGTTAAATTATATAAACTTGTAGAATAAATTAACTAAACCAAACACAAAATATTTTATTTTTCATCAACTTGTTTATAGTAACTAACACAATAATAATAAAACATAAATAGTAAATTCAAATATTTCATAACAACCAATAATATAAAAATAAACCTAAACCTACTTCTTTCCTTTACTTATATGTCATGTAAATAAATAGTAACAGGCACCACATATATATATATATATATATATATATATATATATATATATATAAAATAAATAAATATATCATCACGCCTTTTACCCATCACTGGGTGTGGCACTCTGCCTAAGCAGATCTCGGTAAGTGATATATTTTTTCGCGTGAAGTGCGGTTACCAGCCGTCAAATCACGGCCTCCAAAGATATTAGTGGTGGAGGAGCCACAGGGGTAGATTTTTTTTAAATTGGTGAAAAATTTGTTTGTCGGCTGTGGGGATCGAACCAGGGTTCTCAAGATCCACAGGCCAACTCGATACCACTGAGCCACCTACCCCATATATATATATATATATATATGTATGTATATATGACTCGAAACTTTAAACGCGTTTTTCTCGAAATCATATTTTCAAAATCGGGCGAAAAGAAATCTGAAATACTAATTGATGGATCGTGCTGAATCTTTTTATTTCTTATTCTAGATATAAAATACTCAAAAACTACGGAGTTTTTTTTTAAAGTGCTTCATTGGTTTTTTTATGATCGTTTTTATACAGAAATTTAGTCCCGAATAATGAACTTTTTTTTCAACGTGCGCCATTTTGTTAAAAATCCAAATTTTCAAAATCCAGCACGTAGTTTTTTAGAGTATACATCAGAGATTAAGAAAACATATCCCTTTTTGTTCCAAGTCCATTGCTGTTCCCGGAATGTTTTCGCCCGATTTGCCCTACGCGCCATTTTTTAAATTTCTGACGACAATTTTGAATATTTTCTTTAAAAAAAATTTTTAAATAAAGTTTAAAGAGCACTAAATAAAGATCCAAAAACAGTTCTTAAGCAGCACGTTTAGATTTCGTTAAAAAAATCTAGAAAATGACCCATTTTCCTTGTTTTGCGTGGCCTTACCCCTTAAATTCCTTAGGAACAGTTACATCAAGCTTAGTTAAAAATTAAGTTAGAATTATGTTTTAGCAAATTAAATTCAAAATTACAAAAATTGACGAGTTTGGGCAAGTAAAATATTTAAATAGAGATTAAATATTAACAAAAGTCAAAAGGCTATTCAGTGTTTTGATATTTTATTATAATTGTGTAGAATTGAAATTTGTTCAATTGTGTACGTTTTCTGAATTATATTATCATTAATAAATATGTCATCATATGCATCATACTATGTTTCAAGATTAAGGTTTACTTAATAAACATACTACAAAAACTAATTTTAATAAGACAACAAAATAATCTGTAAGAAATGTATGTTGAAATTTAATTTAACTTGAGAATATCCAAGGCTGCAAATCGAACCGGCCCTTTTTTTTTAACCCCGAACCGAACTGGTCAAGTAGGACCAAACCGAAGATGTGACCCGGTTCGAACCCATATTATCTAAATATTTACATAAAATATGTATTGAAACGAGTACTGCCCTGCTCTCTCTGGAACAGTCGATATGACGTAATCTGCCGTGCGTTTAGCGCTGTGTCATACGTAATACTGTAACGAGTACGGTCCTGTTCTCTCTGGAACCATTGAAATGACAGTAGCGCGCGTTTTAGCGAAATACGTCTACAATGGGCTAGAATATTCTGGAATAGTACAGTAACATGATTTAGTATAAAAAGGTTAATTTGGGCCGGCAACAGGCAGTCTATATTGAAGTGTGAACAGTGTAAGTCATTGCTTAGTAGTTTAATGTGAATATAAATACGTGTTGTACTCGTTCTTAAATATATGTCCTAGTAGTTGTACTACATTATTTTCGTTTTAAATAAATATTTTGTTAGTGTTTTCATTGTTCGTGTTTTATTTAATAATAAACTTCGCCGAACCCGAAATAGTAATAAACATTACAGTATGTACATTTAAATTGGTAATGCCAATCTCAGTTCTAAATATGCATTACATTTCGTTACTAGGCTACTTTTCAAACAGTTCTGCGAGATTATTTAAACGACCATATATCAACTACATATAGAATTACTCCTAATGTATTTGAATACATAGCAGGACTGTGACAACAATATATAAATTTTATTAGTTACTTCAGATGACATATTTACTTGCTTACTCCAATTAAATTAATTTAGTTGACAAGTAAAATATAATCATAGATTATTTTGTTTTATAAGACTAACTCTTAATCTGAAATTATTTTGGTGCAACTGAACTTTATTTCATAAATAGTTATTAAGTAATGGACAATTAGTATGGTTTTGGTGCAACCGGTTCTTAGATCAGCGATCGTTAACTGGTGTTTGTAACTTAATTGTGAAGCATCACGTGTCCCTTGTAATTAGTTGCTAATGAAATATATATATATATATATTATATTAACAAACACCGTTTTGTCAAAAATAACTACCTACGTATCTAGAGAGAGAAATGCGTGATTTTTCATAAGGTCTAATTTGTAGCCAGAGGCGAAATCCGAGGGCCCCAAATAACACTGAGAGGAAAAAGAGCATATTTCCCGATGTGTATATACTAGAGATGGGCGAATATCAAATTTCTCTAATTCGAATATCGAATACGAATATTGATCAGATCTCGAATATTCGAATACTTCTAAAAGTTAATTTATTTATTATTAATAATTATTTAACTATGTCCTTTTCATTATTTAAATGAAATTGTTAAGATAAAATAAAATAAAAATAAAAAGTACAAACAAAAAAGAAAGACAAAAACTTCAAATTTAAGGTGAAACGTATGGGTTAATGTTGTCGAAAAACAAATTTGAAATATAATATCTTTGTTATTAGTAACTTCAAAGTATTGTAATAGCTTTAAGTTTATGTACAAATGCTGAAGAAAAACATAGTCAAAAATTGAGGTCAACAAATAGCACGATATTCGAGGTATTCGAATGTTCGCTATACTGACGTTAATATTAGAAAATCTCGAATATCGAATAATGTCAATATTCGCGGCATTCGACTATTCGCGGATGATATTCGCCCATCTCTAGTATATACTATATTTTACGATCTAAGTAAGATTTAAAAAAAAGTCATTTTAAAATATAATTTATATTGTTTTTTTACATTTATTAATTTTAAAATTATTAGTAGTTTTTGACAAAAAAAAAATTATTGACAACAACGAAAATTTATGTAAACAAGTTTGTTTATGTCAAATTACATCTCAGCTCTAGAACAGGGAGACGGATCTCACCTTAAGGAATATAGGAATACAGTGTTGCTAAATGTTAATTAGTTCAGTAGTACTTAAGTAATTAAATAGAATATAAATATGAATATTTTTGTGCGATGTCTAATAGTTCGCTTTGTAAATAATATTTCTTGAAACTTGTTGTGAACTGCTGATTATTATTCTACTGACGTCAGTAGTATGTAGTCTCACTTTTCGAGCCGTCTAGGGTGGCGCCAGATAATTAAGTTTTAATGACCCTGGGGAATGTGTGTATTTGTGATGTAAGATAGAAATGTTAATGGTTTTAAATTATGGTATTTTGATAAGTAAATATTTAAGAAAATGTTATTGAATTTTAATTATGATGTTATGATAAGTAAATATTTAAGAAATGTTAATGATTTTAAAATTATGACCGGATAAGCAAATATTGAAGAAAAATGTTAATAATTTTAAATTATACTGTTATTGATATCTATATATTGGTGAAATTTTAATGGGGATGAGAAAAATATTAAGGTAATATTGTAATTACGCTTTAATATTCTTGTTATTTGAAAACAGTTGTAATTTAAAGAATTTCAAAATAGTTAGAAAGGTTCAAGGGGAAATAAAAAGAAATCCAAATGTAGTGTAGGTATATAAAGGGATATATTTTGTTAAAATTTATTCAGTGTTAGTTGTATTGACGGAATAGAAGGCTCGACAGTACGTAGGTAAGATAAATTATAAATTGCGTTATTAAATAATTGTATGTTTCAGAAATGGATTTCAATAAGCTGAACGTAAAAGGAAAATTAAATAATATTAAGCCCCGAAGAAAACTGATAGAATTAGAGCTGAATAAGGAATATAAACTTGTAGATATAAAAGCAGTTAGTACAGGCTTCGGCAGAAAAGTAATTGTCGAATGTGAGGAATTTGTTACCTATCTTCCTGGACGATTTGATGAATTGACCGATGAAGAAATATCTGATTTAAAAAAATCTGTAACAAAATGGGGTATTAAATACACAGGACTGAAAGATTATGGTTCTATGGGGAAAAAAGCTCGACTGCTGGAATTCGTTCAATTGTAATATGTTTATACCTTCTGTTTATTGTAAATAATATGTATATGTTTAAATATATATATAAATATTTATTTAAAAATAAATGTTGTAAATGACATGAAACGCTATTGCCTGTACCTATCCCCTGAATATATTAAATAATTTTTTTTTATGCATTATAAATAGCTAATTACACTTCCACTTGGCATTACCTTATTAAACAGCTTGTTGACAACATGTGTACGAAATTTAAACATCCTTTTTCTGCTATTATTGCTGGTCCGTCTGGTAATGAAAAATCATACTTTGTAAACAATTTTATATCTAATATTGATAATATGAGTGATACAGCTTTTTCAAAAATATGCTGGCATTATGGTACTTGGCAAAATTTGTATGATATGATTCAAGCTCACAAGATACATACACGCTACATAAACCAGTCAGAAAACATTTTCCAAGAAATAAGTACAGAATTGCAAACATAAACGATCTATTCCAGGCAGATTTGAATGATATGCGAAAGCTAAGCCGGTTCAATGATAATTACAAGTACATTTTAACAGTAATTGATGTATTTAGTAGATATGCTTGGGCGATTCCATTAGAAGACAAGAAACCTACTACTGTAATTGCAGCATTTAAAAACATATTTAGAGAACGAAAACCACTTTATCTGCAAACAGATAAAGGATCAGAATTTGTTGCCAAATAAGTTAAATCATTGTTAAAAGAAAATGATATTAAATTTTATGTTACTCAAAATCCGGATGTAAAAGCATGCTTCGCAGAGAGATTCAATAGAACATTAAAAACAAGAATGTATCGCCACTTTACTTATAAAAATACAAACAGATATATAGATATATTACAAGAACTTGTCTCAGCTTATAATAGATCTAAACATCGATCAATTAAAATGGCCCCGAACGAAGTAAACGAGAATAATATATTAGAAGTATGGGGAAAGCAGTATAAAATTAGACAAAGTGTAAAAGCTCCACAGGTAAAGTTTAAAGTTGGAGACTTAGTTCGAATATCAAAATATAAACATGTATTTGAAAAAGGATACGAAGCAAACTGGAGTGAGGAATTATTTAAAATTTGTGATATTAAAAGAAGAACCCCGTTGTTTATAAAGTAAAAGATTTAAATAATGAAATAGTAGAGGGAACTTTCTACGAATATGAATTACAACATGTACATGTGACGGCGGATACAACTTATAAAAAAGATAAAATAGTAGCAACAAAAGGTTCGGGCAATAGAAAGAAATTACTCGTCAAGTGGAAAGGTTACAGAAAACAGTTTAATTCCTGGATACCGGCAAATTAAATTATTGAGTAATGAATGATAAAGAATATTTTATAACAGTACCTAGTAATAGTTCAATGCAATATTATCCTGATAATAAAACTACAAAATTTACAACTCAGTTACCACAGAATATAAAGTTAGATGGATCTTGGGAAGTGCTTTGGCTAAAATTATTTACCCATGCTCTTTTTATAATATTAACAACCGAGAAAATAAAGTTTTCATTATGACAAAGAAAGAAAATATTACAGAAAAAAAGCGTAGTAGTAGGTATTGAAAAGAAAAAAATGTTAAAAAAATTACAACATTGATGGTGTGTTACATGAATTGAATACAAATGTGAAAATTAATAAATATGTGGCATTCTCTTATAACGCATCAGAAAAACGTGTAGAAGCAAAATTTAGAGGTTCTGAAGTATGTCCATTAAAATTGTCACCAAAATTGGCGCTTCAGTTAGGATATCCACCATTTACCGACTTATATCAACAAAGAACCTCAATCAATTTACCTAATTTGATGTTAGGTATAGCACCACAGTTATAGCGATATTATTGAGTCTCAATTAGTGGGGGATGTAGTTACACAACTTTTGCGAATTGTACAGGTTAATACTGAATATGTTTTCGGATCAAATAAAACGATATCATATGCGCAACCGCATTTTGTCCCCGTTTTAAGAAGAGAATTTTCAAACATTGAAATAGATATCAGATGCAACGACGGATTTGCGTGCATTCGAGTTTGGAACGTTATGCATTAAACTTCATTTTCGGCGCTCTACATTATGAAAACGTGTCCGTATCAGGAATATTATAATTTGCAAGCAGGAAGTGGTATTGGGCTTGTTTTCAAAGGAAATCAATTTCAAAGAGGTCATGGACTTGTAAGTTTTTTTAGTGGATTATTCAAAAGTATTGTACCTTTAATTAAGAAAAGTGTCGGAGCCGTCGGAAAACAAGCTCTTAGTACGGAAATACAATTTTTAGGAGATTTAAGTGAAAGTCGTCCAGCCAAGGAATCATTCAAGCAACGTGTATCGGAGGCGGGGATTAATTTAAAACGTAAAGCTGAAAATAAAATTGAGAAATTAATGAGTGGGTCTGGTTATGAAAAGAAACGACTAATTAAGAAACATGTTCATTTTTTAAAATTTTTTAAAAAATGGTGAAGAAATCCGAGTGAGGTTAGTACGTTCGAGAGATAGTTTTCATTTAATTTCTACGGGGACAGATTTCAAAGTACAAATGAATGAAGCAACATTACTTGTTTGTCGCGACAAATTAAATCCAAGTATTTTTCTTGCCCATAACAAGGCTTTAGAAATAAATACTGCTAAATACCCCATTACGAGAGCCAAACTGAAAGCGATTACAATACCTACAGGAATTCGAGGCAAGTCGTTAGACAACATTTTCTTGGGACAGTTGCCGAAGAGATGTATAATTGGCTTTGTATCTAACAAAGCATTCAATGGCGATTATAAAAGTAATCCCTTAAATTTTGAACATTTCAACATAAATTATTTATCACATTGTGTAAACGGACAACAATTACCCGCAAAGCCGCTGCAGCCTTCCTTTGGAAACAAACCAGCATATATTCAAATGTACAACACATTATTTTCTGGGACAGGCATACATTTTTCAAATTCTGGAAATGGAATTTCCAGAGAAAGTTATCCTCAAAGATATTGTTTAACAGCATTTTACCTCACTCCTGACCTCTCAGCAAATTCGATCTTGCATTGGAATCTAACACGCCATGGCTCTTTAAGAATTGAAGTTAGCTTTGAACAAGCCCTGACTCAGACCATAAATTGTGTTATTTATGCTAAATTTGATAATATTATTGAAATTAATCGAAATAGAAATGTTATTGTAGATTATAATAGTTAGAAAACATAATATGTATAATTTATAAATAATGAATAAAATAAAAATAATTATTAAAATGTTTCACTTCAAAAATCCCTTTATGTCAAAAAAAATAAAATTTTAGAGTTAGTTCAAAACTATCAGTCGTTCAGACGAAGAAAAATGGATGCTGTATTTATCAATTCTATATTTCGATATTATTTTAAAAACACAAGTCATTATGGTGTATATGCTGCAAATATTTGGTCGCGTCATGTTAATTTTCCATGTGCTCTTATTGTTAATTCTGATCCTGATACACTGCCTGGGACACATTGGCTAGCAATCTTTATTGACCGTCTTGGAAGCGGTATGTATTTTGACAGCTTTGGACGTCCGCCATATGTTATGGAACACATAAATTTTTTACAAAGAAATACTCGAAGATGGACATATAATACGCATGTTTTACAAAGTTTTACTTCATCTGTCTGCGGTTCCTATTGTTTAATGTATTTGCTATTTAGAATTAATTGTTACACACATGATAATTTTGTAAATTTATTTAACAAATATAATCAATCTGAAAATGATGAATTTATAATGTATATGTTTAATTATTATTTTAATAAAACTCTGTAATTTTAAATATTGTTTTTATTATAATAAAATATATAATTACAATAAACAATTTGTATTTCATTATTTATCTAAACTCTTCCATCCATTCCTTTCGGCAGTGTAAAAGGCTTTCCTTTGCTTCTTGGACATGTTTCCTGGAGGGGATAGCAACACGGGTTTGTTGTAAACATTATTCATTGGTTTGTACGTTGGTTCATCTATGTCATCCCGGGATTCGGATGTATGAACTACATATTTTTCAACAGGGTGTAGATGTAGAGTTTCTTCAAAATAATTCTTTTTTAGATTCTTCCATCTGTTTCTTTCGGAAGCGTAAAAGATTTTCTTCTGCGATATTGACATATTTCCCGGTGGTGGTATTAGCACGGGCTTGCTTAGGCAGGATATTAGTATCCGTTCCATAGGGTTGTAAGTGGGGACATCTACATCATCCCATGATTCGGACGCCGGATCTTCGTAGTGTTGAACTGAGTGAAGCAGTTTTGAAGAATCTTGAACTTTTGATGCCATCTTTGAAAATACTGGACTTGTGAACAGGTCAATATGTATCTCTACAATACGTACCAAATCCTTCGATTCCCTTTTATAATAACATTCACTATACTTACTAATGATGTCTATCTACAGTAATTAAAAACTCGTAAGAATTTGTAAATACCATTATTAACATAATTGTCATTATTTCAATGCAAATCAACTGAAAGGCGGTAAATATTAAAATTAATAAAAAGTAAAAATAAACATTATAATATTTTATTTAAATTTTATATATATAAATACATTAAACTATTTTTAGTCCATATGGAACACTATTAAAGTTATTCACCAATCGACGTTTCATGAATTGTATTTTAAATGTTTTTGATTCTTTTTTTGTAATTACACTATGATTATTTGTACATCTTATATTATTAGAATTTATTACTAAATTATCCTGCATATTATTATTTAAAACTAAGTCTTTTTCCAAACATTTTTTTTAATGTAGCATGTTAAATACATATTATTTTGATTTGATCTATTTACCAATGCTTAATGTTTTGTTTATATAATTAATTTAATTGTTTACCTAGTCTTGTTTTAGTAACAAGAAATTTGTTTTTGATTTGTATTTTTTATTTAAAAATAATATAGATTCGTTGTCAAATTTGAGTGTATGTATTGTATTTATATATATATATATTAGGGTGGCCCTTATTTTGGGTAAGTTCGAATTTTGTCGGTCTCCACCCGAAATCTGGTTTAAAATCACAAAAAAGTAATAAATTAATTTTTTGAGATTTTAAAAATAAGTTTAACCCGTGCCTATAGACCACTTTCACTTATACACATTTACAAATAAACACTACAAATGATAAAATATATGTGGCTAAAAATATGATAAAATAAATTAAAAATGTTATAATCCATATGAATATTATTCAAAAACAGTCTAAAATAATCAAAACTAGTTTATAAAACAAAATTGTTGGAAAATAATCATTACTGTGAATCACTTTTTGCGTATTTAAAAAAACTCAATTTTCGTTAGTTTTTAAGCACCCGTTTAGCAATAAACAATCATATAAAATTATTGTTTATTGTAATCGATCGATTCGTTATCTCATCTAGTTTAATTCCCGCTTGGAATTGTGTCAAAATATTGAAAAACAAACAAGTTATTGCATTTTGAATAGTCACTGCTCTGCAGTGATTTGGGAACTGAAGGCAAAAGTGAATATGGCCTAGAGGCATGGGTTAGATTTATTTTAAAAATCTCAAAAAATTAATTTATTACTTTTTTGTGATTTTAAACCAGATTTCGAGTGGAGACCGACAAAATTCGAACTTACCCAAAATAAGGGCCACCCTAATATATATATATATATAAGTTATAGGGTGGAATAGTGCTGACATAGACAGTTAATATTTAAGAACGTGACTTTATGTAGAATTATCATATTACATTATATGTAGTTGTAGTTTAGCCATGAAATATTATTGTATGTTTTAAGTTAGTCTTAGCTCAGAATTTGTACAAGTAGGAACGTCTAAAGTAAAATAAATACTTTTTAAAAACAAAGTTAATTTGTTTAACGTTATAATTGGCGCAGTCGGTAGGATGGGCCTTAACAAGTTAGTGAAAATAATTTGGTTCACCCTTGTGATTTATTTGGCCAACGACCAGTCTTTCTGTGTTAACGAAAACAACACTTCGTGCGCGTAGTGAGTTAACGTATATAACTAACTAACACGCATCTTATTAAAAGACAAACATAAAACAAATTAACTAAAGTTCCTGAGCGTCCTCACTGTGCTGAGTGCAAATCAGTCAACGAGAACGTCAACCGTGCAGCGTCGATCAGCTGGACGGCATCTCCGATTCCAGAGGCACCTGCACCCGACCTAGACAAGACTACAGTTCCAGGAACTCATCAAGCGATTTCAACGAATATGAAACCGTTACTGATACTGCTACTGTAAGTACCACATGTCATTTAGAGGTCTAAACGTAATAATAAATTCAAGCGAAAGCTCAAATTCTGAATCTGACTCATCTTGACGATCTTAATCTAAATCAAAACACCTTAAATAATCCTTCAATTATACTAAGACAACCTATATTAAACATGGCAACCCCAGTCTTAAAAAAAGAATATCTGGATATGGTGCCAGAATTCTTCGGTGAAAGAGAACTTTTACCAAGATTTATCGAAATCTGTGAAAAATTAGTAAAACGATTTTATAATCAAGCAGATCCACAAGATTTCCAAAATGAATATTTAATGAGTACAATATTAGCTAAAATAAAAGGCGAAGCAGCGATAAATATTTCTAGTTGTTCCGTCAAAACATGGGGAAACTTAAAAACTTCACTAATAGATACGTATGCGGACAAAAGAGATTGTTTCACAATAGAAATGACCGAACTAAAACAAGGCGCGAACGATACGGTATTTGAATTTTACAATAAAATACAACATATTTAAACTTACAAGTATCGTATGTAGTAACAAACCACCCGGCTACTGCAGCAATAATGAAATTTGCGGTAAAAGAATCGTGGATATACAATACTATTTCAATGATCTAAAATCTATAAAACATCGTGGTTACGAGTGTTCCTTTTTCGACATACAGATTTATTAAAAAGTATTTTTAAATTCAAGTGTAATATTTGTGGCATAGAAAATAAAATTCACACTGAAAATTCACAGATAATATTGGATGTCAATAAATTAGTTGTTGCGATATGGCAGTTGTTTCCTTGAATTCGAAAGAAGATTTTAATGAAAAAGTTCAATTAGGCAAGTTGACAAATATGCACTGAAGTATACAGAAAAAGAGAAATAAATTAAAAGCAAGGCGAAACTGCGGATATTTCAAAAAAAGATTAAGCAACGAAGAATGTGAAGAAGCGGAAAAAATAGTTTTTAATATTATAAAAAATGCTGACCGAAATAATATTTTCCAACACACTATTGGCCAGTTTACTGAACAGCTTTGGAAGGAGGAAAGACGAAAACATGTTACGGCCTCGCACTTCGGACAGATTTGCAATAAGTGGAAAGCAACATTCACAACGAATATGGTTAATAATAAGTTGTATAATTTGTGTACCGGTTGTAAAGCAACAGAATATGATATTAGTAACGAAAGTAAGGCTATTGAAATCCAAGTTTAAAATAACAAAAGCGGCATGAAACCATATTATTTTTAGGTACGTCGCTGGACGGACGAATCGGCTGTGGTAAATTCTGTGAAATCAATTGTCTCTACAGCGTACGATACATGACAGTGATTGAAGCAGTAGAGAAAAAATTATAAAAGTTTTAGAAATTAGAAATGGTATTATAAGTTTAAAAAAAACGATAATTTTTTGTACCACATACAGGGCCAATTAAATATTTCAAATAGAAATATATGTTAGTTTGCAATTTACACTAATATTGACATATATATTGAAAAAATACATAATAATTATGTAAGTACTTTGGGCAGACATAATGGTTCCAAAACTAATATATTTTTATCAAAATTCTTTGTTGTACGAATTAGTTGATCCTCAATATAGTCACGGATTACCTATTAGAGATATTTGCTAATTGTATTTTTATTTATCTTGTTCAGATCATAGTTGCTAGGAATATCGTCAGTATCATACAATTTTTGACAAAAAATATTCTGTGAACATAGTGGTAAAAGTTTATGGTTACCTCGCAATGAATATATACCTGCTTTCAAATCATCGTCGCTGCGAGAGCCCAAGATGTTAGTTTGGTTGCATAGTTTTGTACATTTGGGAAAATATGATGTAAAAATAATAATATCTTTGGGGGTCGTGATTTGACGGCTGGTAACCGCACTTAACGCGAAGAAATATATCACTTGCCGAGATCTGCTTACGGCAAAGTTCCAGACCCAGTAATGGGTAAAAGGCGTGATATGTTTATTTAATTTTTATGATGTAAAAATCGAGAACAAATATATAGTTTTTTCTTGAACGGGACATTTTTAAATAAATTTGACTGACAAAAAGTTTGATTTTTTCATAATCTTTCATTTCATATATAAATTGTATTTTGAAATGCTCTGTAATCTGTGAAAAGTTTGATAATGTCCAAACACAAAAATTACTGTATCTTGTTTATTATAAACTGATTATTATTTAAACAAAACTGTTTTTTGAAACTTTTATTTATTTAATAAAATTTGTATGCACAGTTATTCATAACTAACGATATTTATTTATATAAATAACCATATTTTATAAATTGTCAAGTCAAAATGTCAGAAACGTCAAATAAATCGCTTGCAAGATATCAAAACAAAACCGTCATAGGTAACGATATTTATTTTCGTTAAAAATTGAATAAATCTGTGAATTTACAAAACTTAAAAGTTAATTTACGGGAGCAAATTACTAGTGAATTGAAATGTATTTTACATCGTTTGATTCAGAAAAATTATAATTTTCGATTAACACTTCAATCTTTGTTGTCCGATAGAACACCGAGCAACAGCATGTAAAAAACTGATTTCCCATGTTAATTTCCTATATACACTTTTAAAACAGACACCCGGTATACACATGATGGAAAAAATTAAAAGAGCTGCAAATTTTTCCTCCAATTAAGTTGAATTATTAATAGATTTAGTTAGAGTTAAAAACATATATAGAATGAAAAATACTGATAAAGTCAAAATTTTCAAAGTGATTTACTCTATTTCTAATTATTTTAGGTCTTCTAACACGACCAAGTCGCTTAATAAAATTAATAATATCTTCATCGTCCAATGAATTCATTTTTACAAAATTGTGACAAAAATTTTTGACATATAAACATCAAAACGTACTGAAAAAATATACGATTATAATGAGGTTAAAAGTATTTATAAATTTGTCAGCTGTCATTATTTTTCATGAAATGTGTTGTAATATAATTTAATTAAATAATTTTAATATGTGTATTTCAATTTATAAGGAAATTATTGTATAAATAAAATAAAATAATATGTGAAATTCAAGTTCACAAAAAGTATGGTTGTGTATGCATGACGATTTTTTCTGTCACAACTCTTGTGTCAAACTTATAAAAATCTCGTTTTTTCGTATTTCAACTATTTGCATTAATATAAAGAGTTGATTAGACTCTGGGTAAAATTGGACAACCGGAAGTGATACTTTACTTGAAGCCCATAACAATTTTTAATAATAAACTATTAAAATATAATCCAAAACTTTTATATCAATGGGAACAATATTTTAGATTTTGGCTAAAATTGATAAACCGGAAGTGATATTATACTTGATGCTATTAAGGCCGCTCCGGAGTGAATACAATTTTAGTTTTTGCCCCTAAATCTTATGCACCCGGTGAACCCAGACTGATGTAAATATTGTTTTCTTCTATTTATGCTATTGTATATTGAAGAACATAACATTCTTTACAAAATATGTTTACTTTAATCTCCATTTTATTTCTGTATCTTGCAGGGTTTAAAAATCAATAAAATTCATTCTTATCATTTTCAAAATCTCCAATTATTTAGAAACAATGACCATGAAAAAGAATTGCCTTTGTGCCACCTTACATTATTTGATAATTTTTGTAAATGTACAAATTATTGTTTACTTATTAATGGTGGAGTTTTTTAATAAATGTTGTAATTCATAATTGTAAATATTTTGTTTTTTTATTGATACATATTCTAAATTAAACTAAAATAATACAAAAATTTGCTCCGTATAGTAGTTTCCCCATTTTAAACATACTATTTGATGACAGTAATGGATATTTTTTAAAAAGCTAGTCTTACACGATATAACTATTAAATAAATTAGGTTTTTATTTTAATAAAATTAATCTAGGTTCCCATTTAAAAAGTAAAAGTTGATAGCCGTAACGCATAATCCTGGCATTTAAAAAAATATCTATTACTATCATTACATATATAAATAAATGAATATATCATCACGCCTTTTACCCATTACTGGGTGTGGCATTCTGCCTAAGCAGATCTCTGTGAGTGATATATTTTTTCGCGTAAAGTGTGGTTACCAACCGTCAAATCACGGCCCCCAATAGTAAAACTTTTATATAAACCAAATTTTTATATTACTTACAACAAAAATAAAGGATAAGAGCGCCTTTCAGATACATTCTGTATATTAATTATCAAGATCTGCTACGACAGAGTGCCACACCCAGTGAAGAGTTAAAGGAGTGATGATAAATTTATAGTTATTTATTTACAAGCGGTATAAATGTATGTTTAATGAGCGGCAAGTTTAAGCGCGCGAGCGGCGAAGCCGCAAGCGCGTTAATACCGCGAGTGTAATACAACTATTTATTCAATTTTCAATAAAAATTTTCCATATATTTGTTTAATTGTTCAATGTTATCTGATTCATTTATATTTAATTGAATTCGAGAAATTTCAGGAAGTTCGAAAACTGTTATCATTATATCAATATTTTGGAAAATGTACTCTATCATTGATTTAACTTCATGCCAATTTAATTCGTCCAAGCAACAAGCAATTTTAGGAGTTTTTTATTTTTTTATTTAGACAGAATTCTTTTAATTTTAAAAGTGTATAAAATAAACCTTGTTTAGTAGGTTTGTTGAAATATCTTTCTTTTGTTATTAAATAAATTAAATATCTATTTTGATATTTTAAATAGACTAGATTATGAAGTTGTGGTTTTTGTTCTTGGAGTTTATCAACGTTACTAAATTTAATTTTGAATTTTTCTGCTATTCCAGATTTCATTTGTAAGTCTTTACTTACACAATTAGCTAGACTAGAATCTGGTGGTGCATTAAATAAATCACCTGTTACTTCTATAATTATATTTTTAGAATTTTGATTTTTATTATTTAAGTAATCCTGATATATAATTAAAGGTGAATCGTTATCGAAAATTTTTGGTGTGTTTTGGGTTACGTCGTCGTCTTTTGGTGGGATGCGACTAAGTGCATCGGCATTGGTGTTGAGTTTGCCTTTTTTATATACTATTTCATAATCGTACTCCTCAAGTTTGAGGCGCCACCGAATTAGTTTTTGACTACACTGTTTTAGTGACATTAGCCATTGTAACGGTCTATGGTCTGTGTAAATTTCGAATTTGCGTCCGAAAAGGTATGGTCTGAAGTATTGGGTCGCCCAAACAATAGCTAAAAGTTCTTTTTCTATTGTTGAGTAGTTTGTCTCGGTCTCGTTGAGTGTTCTGCTGGCGTAAGCTACAGGAAGGTCATTGCCAAGGCTGCCTTGTGATAACACGGCACCTAACGCTACGTTGCTTGCGTCAGTCGTCAGATTAAATTCTTTCTCGAAATCTGGGTTTTGGAGTAAGGGTTCATTAGTCAGTAAATTTTTGCAAAGTTCAAAACATTGTCTGTATTCAGGGTTGTTTATGTCAATAATTGCGTCCTTTTTTAAGCACTTTGTGAGAGGTTTGGTTAATTTTGCAAAGTCTTTAATAAACTTCCGATAATAGCCTAAAAGTCCCAAAAAACCTTTAATTTATTTACTAGTTTTCGGTATAGGATAATTTAAGATGGCTGATATTTTATCTGGATTCGGTCTCACGCCTTCGGGTGTAACGATGTGCCCGAGATAAGCTACTTCTTTTTTTTTTAATTCCGACTTGTCAACTTGAATTTTGAAATTAGATTTTCTAAGTCGATCGAATACTAATTTTAAGTTAAGCAAATGTTCTTGAAGGCTAGTGCTAAACACAATTATGTCGTCGAGGTAAACGAGGCATTTGTCGTGTGTAAGTCCGCGTAAAATGTTGTCCATAACTCGCTGAAATGTCGCTGGTGCGTTTTTTAGACCAAACGGCATTCGCAAGAATTCGTAGTGTCCGTCTTCAGTATTAAATGCAGTTTTAGGTATGTCTTGTTTGTCCATTTCTATTTGATGGAAGCCCGATGCCAAGTCGAGTGTAGTGAAATATTGACAACGTCCGAGTTTGTCTAAGAGGTCAGTAATGTTTGGAAGTGGGTATTTGTCACCTATGGTCTTTTCGTTTAATTTTCGGTAGTCTATGACTATGCGCCATTTTCTTTTACCGGATGCATCAATCTTTTTGGGAACTACCCAAATAGGGCAGGACCACGGGTAGTTGGAAGGCTTGATGATGGTTTGTTCTAACATTTTGTTTACCTGATTTCTTACTTCTTCCCTATGTACGTTGGGGTATCGATATGATTTGGTGTAAATTGGAATTTCATCTTGAGTTTTAATACTGTGTTTTATTTGGTTGGTAAGAGTCAATTTTTGATCATCAGAATAAAATATGTCGGGATAGTCTTTAAGTAAATTTAACACAGCATTTCGTTCTTCAGAGTTCATATGTGCTGTTCTTATTTTCGAAAAATCTAAATTAGTTTTCTCAACGTGTGTCATGTTTAAATTTGGACCGGTATAAGTTTCATAATTATCAATTTTTTCTGCGATAATTGGTTTTAAGAGATTAAAATTTATTGCCTGGTCAGAAGTGTTAACAATTGAACATAATGCGTGGTAGTTATCTGCGACCGTAATGCACTCTGGTATTCTCAAATGTGTCGTTTTTATTTGGGGTATTAATACAGTTCCTTGTTTTATATCTACTTTAATTTTAATAATATTTTCAGAATTTGGTTCTACAATATTCTTATTTATAACTGATATATTATTCACATTAGAATCATTTAATGATTTATGAAATTGAATTTTGATTTTTGCATTGGGTGTTATAATTAAATCGTTATGTGTATCAATTAGAATTTTTAATAATTTTAGATTATCCATGCCTAAAAGTAAGTCGAATTGTTCATGAAAGTTAAAAAGGTGATACTTAAGATGTGACAATTTCTTATCTTTGTTATTAAATATCTTTGAAATGGGAACTCTTGTACTGTGTAGCTCAGTGGACGTGCCGTGAGCAGTGGTAATTTGAAACGGGTCATTGCGAATGGAATTCTTGTAATATTTATGTGCTATATCTGGTTTAATGAAGGATTTAGTACTTCCAGTGTCAACGAGAATTTTTAAATTATGCTCGGGGGTTATAATGAAAGGAAGTTTGCTTTGCTGGTTAGTAAGATTTAATAGTTCGATTGTTGAAAAGGGTCGATGTCCGAGGCTGTTTCTCCTAAAAAACAGTTAGCGGATTGATCAGGAATATTATCGTTATTTATTTCGTTTTGGTCAGTAAGTTGTTCTTGTTCGTCACAATCATAATTTTCTAAATTATTAGCTTGTTCTATGTCTTCAATATTAAATAGTTCTTCTGCTACGTACTTAGGTAAATTTGATCTGAATTGGTTTTGTCCGAAGGGCCTTTGTCCAAACTGATTTTGTCTCTGGTGAAACGGATTCGGTTGAGAACGGGATTGTTGAGTGTTTCGGGTGGAAATACTCATTGGAGTAGGTTTTGGATAATTTTGGCTGGTAGATGGGCCTTGGTTATTGTGTGGAATATTATTTCGTGGTGTAATCATTTGTTGATTATTAGGACGTACTGGAGCTCTGTTATATGGGTTGGAATTATTAGGAAAAGGATTTGTATAATATGTTGGTCTAGGAGAGAAATGCTTTATGTTGTGTGTAGGTGGTTTGTGATTTGGTTTGAAATTGTTTGAGTTAATGCTCCTAGATGGTTTGGAGATATGTTCAAATTGAAAGTCGTTCGCTAACATGCCTAGCGCGGAATTTAGATCAGAAGGATTTTTTGCTCTCATAAGCTGACCGATAGGTTCCTTCAAACCGCGTAGCAATATGCGTAGAGCATAGTTTTGAAAATAATCATTCATGACAAGAGCTACGGCAGCTGTAGCATGAGTTGAAATATAAGAAATTTGTAAATTTAAAATGTGCTGCAATCTTCCGTAAAAATCGAAAACAGTTTCATTTGAATTTTGCTTAAGATCGGTCATTTCAATATTTAATGTAAACCAATCGCGTTTATCTGCGAACGCGTTCAATAATGCTTCTTTCAAATCGTCCCATGTTTTGACCGTACAACTTGCAATATTAATTGCAGCGTCGCCCTTAATTTTTGTTATTATACTATTCATCAGATATTCATTTTGGAAATCTGTTGGGTCGGCGACAATGTAAAATTTGTTTACAAGTTTTTCACAAATATCAATAAAACGAGGTAATAATTCACGTTCGCCATGAAATTCAGGCAGCATATCAAGGTATTCTTTTTTTAGAACTGGCACTGCCATTGTAAATTGGGGTTGTCTTATAATAAAATTTGTATTTAAATTAGTTTCAATAAAATCTTCAAGATCTGGTTCAGATTCTGAATTTGAGCTTGACTCAGAATTAATAAAAATAGTGTCTCTAAATGACATGTATGACTTACAGAAATATTAGTGTCCACTTCATGTGCCCTGAAGTCGTCCACAGGGTTAAGAATGACGGCCGAAGTTCTCTGATGTTCGTTCAGATGGTTACGGATGTCGAATCTTGGCTTCTGCTGTAGTCTCGAGTTGCTCTGGTTGGTGTGGTTCGGAAAGGTTTTGATTTTTCTTTTTTCTTTTTTCTTGTTCGATAGCCAATTTAATCACAATGTGAAACAAATTATATTCGTTAATTTGTATTGACTATCCTACCAGGACTGCGCCACTTAACTTTCTCAAACCACCAACTTAGTTTTTAAAAAAGATTTATTTAAGTATTACAATTACATGTGTTTCTACTTCTAAGTCTGAATCTGAACTGACTAACATTATTACATCTACATACTAAATAACTTTACATATTACTAATGTCACGTTCGGGGGAAGGTGTCTATGTCAGCAGTTTGGTGATGAGTGGAACACTATAACTTATATATATATTTATATATATATAATCTTTATGATTTAACATTTTGAAGAAACGTCAGAAATGAAAATGAAGCTCGTACAACCTATAAATAAATTTATATTTAAAACCATTACCAATTATTTATAAAGCAAAACCTACTGTAGCAAAACTTTCCAAGTTCAAGACCATGAACCCGCCCATTGTAATATTAAACTTTCTGTGAGACCGAAGAATAATCAATTTCAAAGACATTCTTATTTTTTTGTCAGAAATATTCGTCCATTTTGAGTTATATGTAGCTTCTCCAATACTCTCAACCTTGACAAAAAGTAAGAATTTTAGACAATTAGTTCATAAAAAATGCATATCTATACCTTATCTTGAATTAGTTGTCCAGTCTGACAATAAAAATATAATTGTACAAACACGCCAACAAATACGCCGCAGAAAGTTATTATTCGAGACCTAAAAGTGCTTAATTTGTAACTTTGTCATTTTAGTAATACGGTATAATTAATTTTATATACGTTTCTGATTCCATTACAATGCCATACATTGCTAAAGTAGTTAAAAATAAATTTGAACCTATAGTCAATAAAATTGCACCCGAATAGACAAATTCAATCATCTCTAGAAATCTATAACAGAACATTAGTATTAAATTGATATTTTATAAGTATCACTTTGGTTACTATTAAATGTATACATTATTAATCAAAATAATTTTAGTTTCATGGTTTTTAACTATGTAGTTACCTTTTCAAATAATTCTCTTATGTTTTTATTGCAGTTTTCTATATCTTGAGACTTTTATCAAAATAATAGTAAATAAAGAGATATACTCGTATTTAATTAATTTTACAGATTGTTTCTAGACAATATTTGTATAAAATACGGGTATACTATAATAACTTTCAGATGCTTTGATAAGATTTATGAAATAAATGAGAGTTAAATACAAAAGTAAACGCAACGTTATTTTTACTGTACGAACCTTAACAATAAGTTATGATGAGCAATACATTCTTTAACTGTATCATATTCTTCTTCATTTGTAATTTTGATTCCAACTGTAAGTAATCTCTCATTTAAAATAATGAACTGACAGTAAACTAACCCTATCATAATTATAAACAATGCATCAATTGGAATCAAAGTATACATAGCCGATGTTATGGTAAAAACAATTTCTATCAGTGACACTGCTTCATAATAAGGAGACTGTTGTAACATTTGTTTATTTGGAATCCAGATATCCATAGGTAAAGATCTACTTCTGGTAGACATTGCACCAATAATATAAAAAACTGTTGCACCAACTACATTGTATCCGTAAATTCGAGCAATCATTTGCAGTCCTTTATATATTTTTAAGATTTGAATTTGAGTTTCTACTTCAGCTATACTAATGGACCAAAATTTCGTCCATATTATGTCCATCATTTTGGATAAAATTTTGGCTTTCACGAGACATGTAATAATTTTTACAATCTCCTAAAAGTAAAAGATTTTAGTACGTTTATAAATTTAATAATACCAGTAAAATTTTATATTAAAAATAAAAATCGCTATCCATTAGTTTAAAAAATGATATACAATATTATTTAATTTCTGAATTTAGGTTGTGCTGAAAGACGATGTTTAAACAGAATTTGCGCGATTTTGCATCTAAGATTTTTACGTTTAAAATATTTTTCAATTTCTTGAACACTAGATACATATTCAATCTAGATTCTGTTATCGGTTTTCTTCTGTGAGTAACTCAAAAATAAAAACAAATGAATTATACCTGCTCTCATAAAAAATGGTTCACCGTAAATATTAACTTCTAACCTACCTGAAAAAATCCCAATGTAATGATCATTCCTTCAGCAAAGTGACCAATGCTTTCATATTTTACAAAAACCGAATCTAGTATCATTAGCAGTACCATTACACTATTATAGAAGATGAACGCAAAACTTATAAATCTTCTAGATTTGGATGGATTTTTTGGATTACAACCACCTGTATTTAGTCGTAATAGCCATTCATCGGTTAAAGATTTTGGTGTCAACTAAAATAATGATCAAAATAGAATCATTAAATTATATAGAAATGGCTTCTATCTATGAAACGTTTTTTTTTTAAATTTAAATATTAATCATCGATCATTTAACGTTATACAGACTGGTGACCGCAGTACCGGAACATAGGACTAACATTTAAAATCATATTTTTATAATTTCCTGGTTGCCTTATTATTTTAGAGCAAAAAGTTCCAAATAAATCATGGAGACGAATGAGAAGAGTTGTCTTAAGTGCAAAGTTGATTTTGATGGTGAAGAAATAATAGGATGTGAAGGGAAATGTCTCGGGTGGTATCATATTCAGTGTTGTAATGTGTGTGAAGATCAATATAAAGTAATAAGTACATGTAAAGGTATAAGATGGTACTGTAACATGTGCTATATTGAAAGTGAGGTTAGTGCGAGAGCATATTTGCAAGAAGTTCAAGAAAATGTAAAGCAGGTGATAAAGTTATTAGAAGATAAAGATATAGCAATAAACAAGAATGAAAACTATGAAACTAAACAAATGTCCTATACAGAAACCGTGAAAAAGCAGATGAATCAGACAATTATCATCAAACCTAAGGATGGGAATAAAGCTGAAGTAGGGAATATAATAGAAGTAATGAAAAAACAAGTTAATCCTACAAATTTGGCGGTAGGAATATAAAGTGTTAGAAATATAAAAAACGCAGGTATTGCAGTTACATGTGTTACGAAAGAGGATACAGAAAAACTACAAAAAGAAGTAAACAAAAAACTAGACAACCAATTTCACATTGAAGAACCAAAAAAACTAACTTATTGGCTAAAAATAGTTGGTTTACAAAATCAATTAACTGAAGATAACCTAAAAAAATGTGTGAAAGTGCAAAACAGTAAATTAATTGATGAAAAGGAATTTTATTTAAAGATGTTATTTATGAAGAAGGTAAGGAAGACTTTTACTGCAATCATAGAAATCGACAGCAGCACAGCGATGAACTAAAAGAAGAGAAGCTAAAAACGGAGTGGAGTGTTTGTAAGGTTTATCGACAAATGAATATTTTACGTTGTTTCAAGTGTTTTAGATATCATCACAAAAGTAATGAATGTGTTAAAGATGCACTTTGTTCACAATGCTGTGGCAAGAAACACCAAGCTGAATGTAGCGAAGTTAAGTGTATCAATTGTATAGAAGCAAATGACAAGTTCAATTTAAAACTAAAGACAGATCATTCAGTATTTGCAAGGGACTGCCCAGTTTATATGAAGAAGGTTGAAAAACTTACAAATAGACTGTATTTAAACTCAACAAATGGTGAATAGCAACTACAGGACACTGAGAAGACAATATTCTGTATTATTTTAAGAAATTTATTGTGCAATATAGATGAAATAAGTAAGTTTATCATGAATGAAGAACCGTTATTAGTTGGTGTAACAGAAATAAGACTGACAAGTGATATTAAGGACAGAGAGATAGAAATAGAGAATTATGGTATTGTTAGATTAGATTCAGAAACTACATATACGGGGGGAGTGGCATGTTACTTAAAGACAAATGTAAAATTTAAATTGGGGCAAAAAATTTCAGTTCCTATGAATTACTGGATACTTCCATTGGATATTTTGATAGAGAAGTGTGAAATTACTTTAATTTGTATGTCCCATTCACCTAATGGAAATCACTCAGAGTTTTTAGATTTTTTAAATTCATATATGGAAAACTTATGTTGTGTAAGTAACACGAAAATAATTATAATGGCTGATTTCAATATAAATTGGTCAGACAAAAGCAATACAAGTACAAAGAGATTGAGAAACATACTAACTGACAAAGGTTTCAAACAAATTGTGAATGATTACACATATTTTAGTTACAATAGTAAATCTATTATAGATCTTGTCTTTGTACTTGATACTTATAATTTGAAGTGCACAGTTTTGAGTAATCCAATATTAACAGACCATTTAATAATAAAAATAAGTATCAAATGTAAATATGAAAATAGTAATAAGAAAGGAAGGAGAAAATTACAAAAGTATAATGAATTTAAAACAGATTTAGGAAGAATGTTCTTTAATTTTAGAGAAAATTATGTAAATGTTAAATATGATTTTTTTTATAATAACGTTATAGAGATTATTGATAAATATATGCCCGGATATGAGATGGCTGAAAATAAAGTTTTTAAATCGTGGATAACAACTAGTGTTAAAAGTGTTGATAAGAAAAGGGATATCGCTTTTTAAAAATTCATGTTCACTCAAGTACTAGATGATTGGAATGCTTATAAACAGTTAAGAAATAATGTTGTATCTTATATAAGATATGAAAAGAAGTTATTTTATGAAAATAATATTGACTTATGTAGACATGATAGTAAACTAATGTGGAAAACTTTAAAAACTATTGTAAGTGATAAGAAAAAATGTAATTTTTCAGAGATAATAATTGAAAATGATAAGACATTGTATGATATAGGTGAAGTTGCTGAAAATTTTAATCAATATTATATCGATAGCATAAATAATATAGTACAAGATATACCTGTGATAGATAAATATTGTGATGTAAATGTTAATTTGCAAATTAATTGCACTCTTAAATATTTTATATTAGTAAATAGAGAAGAACTAAAGATTATAGTTAATAGTCTCAAAAATAAATATAGTTCAGATGATGTTCACACTTGGATAATAAAGGAATTTTATGATGTATTAGAGGACAAACTTATAAATATTATAAACACTGCGTTAGAAACGGTACCTAATATATTAAAACTCTCTACAATAACGGCAATTCAAAAAGTTGTTAACACAAAAAAAATATATGAATATCGTCCGATAAATATGTTGCCAATTATTGATAAGATATTGGAAAGGATTGTTCATGCACAAGTTAGTCAATACATGAAAGAAAATAATATTTTTATTATCAATCAGTCAGGTTTCAGGGAAGGTTATAGTTGTGAAACAGCATTGCAGTGTGTTGTGAATGATTGGGAGGATGCAATAGATGAAGGTAAATCTGTTATTGTTGTTTTTCTGGATCTAAAAAGAGCTTTTGAGACTATTGACCGAAAAAGGCTCTTAATGAAATTAGAATCTTATGGTATAATACATATTTGTTATGGTTTGAAAATTATCTGACTGATAGAAGTCAAAGAGTTCTATGTGATTATGTTTATTCTTCATCAAAAAAGTTGATCTAGGAGTTCCGCAAGGTAGTGTTCTTGGACCGTTGTTATTTATTCTTTATATAAACGATATTGGAAGGAATTTTAGCTGTTGTGATTTTCATTTATTTGCTGATGATACTTTAGTTTACATAAAAGGTGGTTAATCATTTAAATAAAGAATTAGAAAAACTTGATCAATGGTTAAAATATAATAAGTTAAAATTAAACGCCAGCAAAAGTAAAGTGATAGTATTGGGAAATGACAAAAATTGGATTAAATTTAAATTTGACTATATGGAAGTTAAGATTGATAATGTAAGCCTAGAAGTTGTAACTGTGTATAAGTATTTAGGAATAATGATTGATAGGAAACTGAACTTCGAAGATTACATTAATTAGTTGTGTAAAAAAATTGCCAAAAAAGAAGGATTTTTAAATAGAATTGGTAATTATTTATCTAATGAAACGAGAAAATTTATTTACAACACGATTATTCTTCCTCATTTCACGTATGTTTCAACAATTGTATATATGTGTAAACAAACTGACATAAATAGACTACGGTTACTTCAAAACCAAGGAATACGAATTATATTAAAATGTAGCAAATACACTAGCATTCAAAGTATATTGCAAATATTAGGCTGAGTCAATGTTAAAACGTTTATTAAGTACAACTGCTTAGTTTTTGTGCATAAAATAAAACTGGGAATGATGCCGCAATACATTGCAGATAATGTGAAATATATGAATACAATATATAATACTAGAAGGCTTTAGAAAGTACAATTTGTTGTCGGAAGAAATGAAAAATATGAATTTATCTAAATTTAAAACTAAACTTAGACTCATGTTGAGTGAGACATAAGTCTTATAAGTCGTATTTGTATTTATTATATTTGTTTATTGGTTGTATATGTTTGTATTTATATAGCTTTTAGCTAAATAAATAAATTATTATTATTATTACTATTAAATATTGTAGAACATAATTTTCTACATTAAGATCAATTAACAGAATTATTTTTTATGCTTTATAACGGCAGAAATTAAATTGAAAATGTTGAAAAACAACTTTAAAATAGGGATAGCCTTGGAAATTAAACAAAAATTGCCAGATGACAAAATAATTTTGAATTATTAATTTTTATGATAAATAGCAGTAAAAGATATTCTCTGTAAAAGACCCTTGTTTTTTGCTATTATCAATAACATTAAATGTTTTTGATTGTATTTTAAATTTAATACAAAATAAATTCAGAATTATCTTAACCTTCCTACTACCGAGTGTTTCGACAACCTCGACATACCATGTAGGGTAATTTTGTACCCCAGCTTTTTATTTAACTTTTTGGGGAAAAAACATGACAGTGTTGTTACTTATCATCAAATAAGCCCATATAACAAAAATTAACTTTATCGATAAAATATAACAATAATTACAGGGAAAAGAATTTATAAATATAGAGTAAATACAGTTTTTGTCATATTAATTATAAAACGTTGTTACATTTATTCTCCGCATGCATTACAGATGGTATACTTTTTACTATGATCTAAACATATAAATAAACCACATTTTTCACATTTATTACGTGTCTTCCTGTAATTTCGTCGAAGACAAAGAACACAACGCCCCGAAATGCTTGCCGATTGTGGCCGCGGATTCTTTTGCAAATCTGGAACAACAGTTATCATATATTGTTTTATATGTCTTTGTATATTCGGATCTTTGTTGTATCTTCGAATAATATTTGAGAATATTGCTTATAACGAAACATCAGCATCTGATCCGCAAAGGATGGCACGATTTGGCGCAAACGACCTTTCAGGCAATTTCAGGAAACCCACTAGGCCTTACACAGAAAATTGAAAATTTTCAAAATAGGTCTGACGCATTCTCTCTTTTTATTTATGATGATATAAAGAACTAATAAAAGCATTAATTCTTTATATATCAACATCAGCATCTGAAATGCTGATGTTTCGTTATAAGCAATATTCTCAAATTCATCCGGTATTTCAATCGCATCAAGTTCATCAATTATCTCTTCAACATGATCATCTTCAATATCACTTTCCTCCTGAATCTGAAATAGATGTTCCCCAATGTCTACATCACTATATAAATACATTTCCATTTTTTCAACAGTAAGGTTCGCGGGATCTTTAGGTTGCCGTGAAACTTCCATATTTCTGGAAAATAAATATATAAAATCATATAAAACATCTCCAATAATCCCCCAACATATACAAAATTTACTTACTTTTATTTTTTCAAGAGAAGTCACCGAAACACGAGCCAAAACACGGAACCAAACAAGAAAAATCAAGTTACAAATTTGAATGACACGAAATACCATGTGGGGTTCTTTTGGACCCCAGCTATATTTTGTTGTGTAAAAACGATTATAATTTTTTTCTTTAACTAAAACTTTCAACAATGTATTCCAGTATCCCTAAATTTTACATACCTAAATGGAATTGAACTAATTTACACGAATAAAAAAGTTATAGAGAAAAATGTGAAAAAAATCTGAGTTGGGGTACAGAATTACCCCACTCAGTAGTAGGAAGGTTAAATTAAGTGCTCAAATAAATCTCTATTATTTGCCAAACAAAATCCAAGTCTGATAAAAATTCCGTTGCATATTTTTATTATTGTCGGTTTGTAATTTTTCTACACTCCTTCACAATTTTATGATTCATGACTAACTTTGTAGATATTATTTTTTAAATGCTCCCATAAAAAAGTCTTTTGGGGACAAATCCGGAAATCGCTCTGGCCAGTTTACTAGACCACCGCGTCCTATCCAGCAATTCGGGAAAGATTGATTTAAAAAGTTCTAATTATATTTGTGAAAAGAGCAAGACAACCATTTTGCTGAAATAAATTTATATTTTCATCTGCAACATTATCGGTCCAGAGTAATTCTAAATATTTTTTGGAATTTAGTGTACCATCAATGAAAAAGGTCCTATATTAGGATCCCAATATTCCAACCCAAACTTTAACACTTTTACGATATTGAGAATGGTTATTTAATACTAAATGTTTTTCTTTATACCAATTACGAAAATTTAGAACATTTGGTTCTCCATTAATACTAAGTGTGGATTCATCAGAAAAGCAAATATTCTTGATAAAATTTCTGTCCGCATTCGCCATTTCCATTATCGTTCTACAAAATATTATGCTGTTTACTTGTATTTGTTTTTTTTATATTTTCAAGGTCGTGATGTGATTCCTAATCCTGATACAATTGCTCTTAAATTCACATTAGGATTATTCGATAAAGAAGCTAGATCATTTGTTTCGTTAACGTTATCTTCTACCTCTATTTCTTCTTCTGGTGCAACATGTAATTGTTTTATAATACAACTGTGGTATGGATGGAACACTGATTCATATTTTCTTTAAATATTAATAACTCTTTGAATTGTGTATATTGAAGAAATCTCTCACTTGTCTTAAACTATTACTACTATAATATAACTAAAGAAACTCATTTCTTTTACTAATTAAGTAATTATTCACCATTTTTTCTTATAAATCACTTAAATTAAAGGATCATAAATAACTACTGGCAATAAACTTAAGAAACAAGGCATATGTTCCTACTGACAGATAAAACGTTTATTATTTTTTAAATTTTGTTTCATTTCCAAGGCTATCCCTATTTTTAATATAATTTTCAAAATTTAATTTAATTTCTGTAGTTATAAAGCGTGCAATATTAATTATGTTTATTGATTTTAATGTAGAATTTTGTGCTCCACAACATTTATTTGAAGCTTTTTTCTCTAAAATAAAAAGGGAAGCAGTAAATTATAAAAATATAATTTTACAAGTCCTATGTTCCAGTATCGTGGTCATCACCTTGTTTGATATTTAATAATTACAATATTTTATTTTCATGGAATTGATATAAATTTGTCCCTGATTTTACTAAATAATTAATATAATTATGTAAATATCTTAATTACAATCAAATATTTAATTATATTTTGCCGTTATCATCGCTCATATCTTAACAGCGACATCACATCACTATAATTAATTATCCAGACTAATTAATAACAAAAGGGGACATAGTTACTGTGATAATTTGTCATCAATGGCGATGAATAAAAAATATATCACTACTAATACGTAGTATTTATTTTATTTTCTATATTGATAACGCAATACATACGAGTACTTGTGTGTATTAATTTCATATTTAAATTCTAGTTACTCGAGTTCAAAATCATATTACATTATTTAATTATACTTACTGCTTTAATATTACTCATTGCAGCTAAAATTATTACTGTAATTTCTTGCCTATCAAGTATCAATAATCTTGTGGTGCCAAATATGCCAATAAATACATATGAGAATAAAAATTACACCTGATGTTTCCCTGGTGAATAATTAAACCTCACATAAAGTTTCATACTTTTGCGGTTAAACTCTTATTCGAAAATAAAAATTGACATGACATCTCAAATTAGAGAAAATTTATTCAATAAATTATGTAAATTTATAGATGAGAGAAATTTTGCACAAGACAATTTCAAAAACATTGTCACGTATATCTATAACATACTAATATTCGAAAATAAATATGACTTGGAATTGTTACCTTAAATACATTTCAAAGAGATGCACAAGGTAACGCTTTTATACTTAAATGTGAGGTCTAAAAGCGAAACAAAATGTAAATAACGAAATTAACCAAAATTAATGTTAGAACATAAACAAACAAATTTTTGTTTGTTTGATAAAAAAAATATATATCATCACGCCTTTTACCCATTACCGGTTGTGGCACTCTGCCGAAGCAGATCTCGGTAAGTGATATATTTTTTCGCGTGAAGTGCGGTTACCAGCCGTCAAATCACGGCCCCCAAGATATTAGTGGAGGGCGAGCCACAAGGGTAGATTTAAATTGGTAAAAATTGATTCAGAAACAAGAAATATGTGAAAACGTATTACATCTTTGTATATATCAAGTAGAATATAAGGTTTTTTAAAAGTTAAAGTTTATTATCTATTCATCGTATCCACAAACAAACAAACAATTTTCACCAATTTAAAAAATCTACCCCTGTGGCTCCTCCACCACTAATATCTTTGGAGGCCGTGATTTGACAGCCGGTAACCGCACTTCACGCGAAAAAATATATCACTTACCGAGATCTGCTTAGGCAGAGTGCCACCCAGTGATGGGTAAAAGGCGTGATGATATATTTATTTATTTTATTTTATCATATCCGCAGGTAGATTAGAAAAGCTATATTAATTAGGTGCAAAAGTTATTAAACTAATAATAATTATTAAAATTGTTCTCGATTGTGAACACGTGTGACGATGTACACCGGCCAGTACAGACTGGTTCGTTCCGTTCGTTACACTACCTGAAACTTTCGTACTGCTTTTTTAGGATTGTGGTGGTATTTGCAGTGTGCCCCTTTATTACATGTAGAGGTCAGGTAGAAATAACAATCCACCGTTTTCCATGGCTCCTCTAGTTTTCGAAGGGTTGTAACAGCATATCACAATGCGGATGTCTGTACCGTTCCAGAATTTCTGGAATTTTGGTGAGTATCCTTGGTGACGTTGAGGATTGAGAAGCCATACTAGGTCTCCTGCTTGGTATCCGCCTTCTTCCGCTTTGATGTCGTAGGTTTCTTTCATCCGGTTGCTCGCGTTTTGGATGTTCGAACGAACTTGTTGATGTGGTCCATTACTTCTGGCACATATGGTGCATTTTCGGCACCAATACTTCACATCATTTTTGCAAGTTCACCAATTAAATCTTTCAAGCACTTTCTCCAACGTCTTCTTAACATCTGGTGTCCCTAGCATACGCATACTGAAACAAATCATACCAAGCTCCAGCTGCATACGTGATACAAACACACCGTTATATATCATGTGAACCGCACGTCTACCTAAGCCCCATTCTTTCCTCATCACTCGCCTAAGACGCCCTGTTACATTCACTACTTTCATTCTTAGCTCACGTAGGTGCGGTTTCACATCCATCCGTTTTCCAAACACGATGCCCAAGTACATAGTACTTTGGGCATATCTCACCCGATTCCCACTCACCCGGACACAAGGCTGCCTTCTTCCTGACAGTCGTCCTTTCAGCAGCATCATACACGTTTTCTCCCACATTCATTCCCCAGCGTACTACCCTTTCCATCGCATCCACCGACAATCGTTCCAACTCCGCCCTACTGTTACCGTGGACAAGCAACAGCAGGTCATCCGCATACGCAACAAATTCGTACCCTGCATTCAGCAACTCATTCAGCAATTCATCCATCACCATGTTCCACAAAATCGACCCACACACAGATCCTTGCGGACATCCCCTTTCAACATTCTGCCATACCGTGTCATGTCTTCCTTCGATGCACACGCGCCGGTTATCGAAATAACTGCGCCATATACCAACCTCACTACATTGAACACCCACAAGCTTTCTTATGATGCTCTCCCAGCTTAGGTTGTCGAACGCCCCCTTGAAGTCTACGAACACACCCAACACATACTTGCTTCCCGTACTTTCTATCACTCGCTTCATCTCGCACAACGCATCTTCCGTAGACTTCCCACGCCGGAACCCGTACTGTCTTTCGTTCTGCATTCCCTCGATCCTTTCATTCAATCGATTCACCAATACTCTCTCCAACACTTTCGCCATCACTGGTAAGCAGATCGGCCTGTACGATCTAGGGTTAGACCGAGACTTCTCCACAGACTTTAACAATACACATACACGTCCTCACTTCCACTCTGCAGGTATTCGCTTTTCACTCACACAGGTGTTGAACACCACGGTTACAAACTCCGGGATTGCCCTCCATACTGCTCTCACAATCTCCAGGTTGAACCCATCCAACCCCGCCGCCTTCTTCATTTTCATTCCCGCAACAGCCACGCTCACCTCATCCTCGCTAATTTCATCTACATTCATAACGGGTTCTTCCTCTGCATTCACATCGTGTACTAGTGTGCCTCTCCCCGAAAAGAACTCCTCCATGAGCATCTCGACGCTCTCGCGCCAAGTGCTCGCCACGCGATCCCCCTGTCTCATCATCGCCAGCACATCTCCCCATCCTCGTCTTTCCCTGCACGCTTTGTACACTTCGCCCCACGGATCCCTATTCCCTCTAACTCTTACAAACTCATGCCAATTATTCAGCTTTGTCACCCTCAGCAGCCTCTTGTACGTGGCCTCACGATCCCGATACTCCGCTCTCCATCTCATCGCCTCGTCCTCACTCCTACCTCTGCGACACGCTCTCTGGTAGCGAGTTCGCAACCGACGTACCTCTCTCCTCTTGCTACTAAGTTCATCCGTCCACCATTTATTTCTTACTTTGCTTCCCTTGCACACTCTCCGTAGGACTCTGTTACACACATCCGTCACCTTGGCATTCAACCATTCGACCTTTTCATCAACTCTCATCACTCTGAACCCCTCTAGTTCACTCGGTCCGCATTCATACTGCATACATCTCACAAATTCCACCCAGTCCGCACCAGACACACTCCATTTTCTACTTCTTACAGGTATCCCCCGCCGTCTGTGTCGTTGAGAGCTACACACAATATTCAAGGCATTGTGGTCGCTAACACTCCACTCCGGCTTCACCTCCCACGTCCACTCTAGCCGATTTCCTCCTTTCTCAAAGGTTACATCTATATCGCTCGCATCATTCACCGTATGGAAGGTGTAGTACTCACTAGGCTCATTCAACACGTCCATACCAGCCTGAAGAACAAATTCCTCAAGCAGATGTCCACGCTCTTCATTCTCTCTGTATCGATTCCCAATCTTATTGTGCCACAGGGCAGACACCGCATTCGCATCGATCCCAAACACCACCGTTTTCCCGTTCGTCACCTCTAATACTCTCTCCATATAGCCCAGAAATGGAGCCAGGTCCATCCCATACTGACAATACACGAACACCACATACATTTCTCCAAACTTTTCCTTCATCCACACACACACACGCAATCACTCTCATGCCTGTCGGTATACCTCTCACCAATTCATGCAACACATAAGGCTCCTGTAGCATAGCTACAGTCACCCTTTCTCTCACCATACACTCACCGACGTCTAGCATGACCTCATACGCTCTCTGACAGTTCAGCTGAAGCATCTTTACATACTGGCGATTATCCATAAGAGATTCTCGCCCTTTCACTCAGGACACTGTGAGCTCCCTCCATATTCTTCAGCTTGCAGTTCCTACAAACTTCCAGCGCCGTACAGTTTGAAACTCTATGCCCTTTCTCTCCACATTTTCTACACAGCCGTCCTCCTGCTTTACATTCAGCCAGACGGTGACTGTAGCTGTAACAGCCAAAGCACCGCATCACAGCTTCGAACTCTCTCAGCTTATAGGCCTGGAAGTTCGCAAACATTCGTTCATTCGCAACCAAGTAATCTTTCATGCGGCCAGTCATTTCAAGGATCACATTCTCTACATCGGTCCCTCTGCTCCCACCTCTGGACACGACCCTCACTCTTTTCTTAAATTCGGTCTCATCACATACATCCCGCAGGTTTTTATCATACAGCTGACCCATCAGATCCACTGTCATCATCGCCTTTGGCACATCGTATACGATGACCTTAGGCCCGATCTTCTTTGGGTCCTCTACACGCAACCCGGCCGCCGCAATCGCACCGCTGGTTTTCAGCACATTCAGCTCTCTTGCACTCACCGTCTCAATCGCTATACCACCAGTTCTAATTTTCCGCACAGCACTCACCCTCACATCCTTGATCGTCGGCTGTAATGAATTTAAAACGCAGTCTTTCACGGCCTGGCTCTCCATACTTCCACTAATTGGCCTTACTACGACAGCGTAGGTCGGCCTTTTAGCGGTCGTCTGACTCGTACTGGGCATCCCCATCGGCACCTGCGCTGCACCCGAAACAGCTGTCACACCCGGCTTTCTTACACCAGCAGTCGCACTAGCTACCACACCAGCGTATGGCATCTGTGCTGTCCTCCTCACCTCCTTCAGGACCTGTAGCTGCCCATTCATTCTCTCATTCTCCATTATCAGGCCCAAGCACACGTCTTCCATCTCACTCATCTTGTCCAGGACATACTTGTACATATTCTTGGACTTCCTGTTACTCTCGTCCAACAGGAAGTTCCTCACTCGCGCAGCAATCGCCCTCATGTTCACCAGCGAAACATGCTCTCCTGGTCCCTCATCCTCACTTACCCCCTGCTTTTTTCTCTTTCTCTTCGTCGTCTGGCTTTGCTGACTCTGCAAGCTTTGCAGAGACTCGTTCCGCCTCATGGATGGTGGGGGCGGCCCTCCTCCGCCGACCGCACCCTCCTCCATCATCACTAATTCCTGCTCCGCACCGGAGTCCTCGGACTCCACTACCGTCGCCTTCTCCCTCTTCTTCGCGCTTTTCGGCGGCCTTATCTCCCACTCGTTCACTCCCCTTACTCTCCCAAGCACGCACTAGTACTCAGAGAGACTCCCTATCAAACTCTACTGCTAGACACACTCCTCCTGCACCATCCCCCTTTGGAAAATTCCCAGAAAAGCTGGTTATCTCCAAACGAGAGAACGAAAACACACCGAGCACACAAACACAAAGATAACTGCCTCCCGAACGCGTTCCACCCGGAAAATTCGGGGAAAACCTAAGGGAAGCCCGGAAAATCCGCAAGCGAAAAACTATCCCCGGAAGTCGGTAGCCTCAGCCGAGCACGACCGATTCCACCCGGAAGATTCCGGAAATCTGAGGTAGCCGAACCGAAGAACTCCCTCCCAAAGACAGCCCCCACCCGGAAAATTCGCGTTCCTCCAAAGGGAAACCCGGAAAACTCAAGTGAAAAATCTAACCCACAAAATGGCTTCTCCCGGCCAGCAGCAAGTTCGCTGGGTCGAAAAATCCGGTCGGAAAACAAAACTAAAAAGTCGAGTTTTCCGGACGACACTCACTAACGTCAGCTACCCACCGCACCCGGAAAATGCCCGATCGCCCCACTAATAACCCGGAAAAATCGAGTTTAAAAACTCGACTTTTCTCAGCAATTCTCCTTAGTCTGAAGGGCTAGGGAAAAGCACTCACACACCCGAAATCCGAAAAACGGATAACAACTTTCCCGGATTTTCCGGCTTTCACCGAAAAAACTTCCAGGCCGGCCCAGGTACCCCCGCCGTGAAAACCCCGCAAAAATCTAACCACAAACACACTTGGAAACTCGAAAAAACGAAAACACAATCGGCGCTTCGCCCCACGGGAGCTCTGCCACCACGAGCGTACGCCCCAAAACTAAACAAACTGTCAAACGCAAACGAAATAAACACGTCGGTCCGCTAACGCAGTTCGCACAAGACTAGTCATACGTACGGACAGACGGCACGACGAAATTAGTCAAAATGGATTCAGGGAGGGCCAAAATACCTATTTCCGTTGAAATCTGAGAACAGAAAATTTTCTCGATTACAATACAATAAAAATAATCCTGGTCATGTATTGGTGTCTTTTACAGACGAAATTATGCCTGATAATGAACTAATTTTAATAACTGTATACTTATTTAGTGTAAAACAGTATTTTGTAGTTCTACTGTTATTGTAATGTTTAAATGATACTATTTAATAAAGTTGAATAGAGTAAAAGATGTAAATTCGTGCCAAACGACAAGACGGTGATGTCATAGGTTGTGCATTTATTGAAAATGAACAAAACCTCATTTAAAATGCAAATTTAGAACAGTGATTTTTACCCAAAAATCTATCGTGCACTCAATAATAAAATAGCTCTTTAGAATTTACTTTCTGCAAGAATAAAAAACTCGAACATAAAATCCCATATTTTCAATATTATTCATTCGAAACATCGCAGAAGTAATATTTTCTGACTCATTACAAAAATTTGTCAGTGTATCAATATGTTGCTTAATCATTATTAAATTGATGGAACTGTATTATTATAATTGGGCTGGTCTTGAACTTGAGGCAACAACGAATGTAGAGTCATCCTAAGTTTTCTTTATGGGTAACCATAATCCAATCATGGCAACTTTCCTCATAAGTAAGCAATGTCAGAGTCTGATGAAGACAATTGGAAACCTGGAGCCAAATTAGTCATTAGGCCCCTTCCCCCCAACTTTTTAAATTGAACTTTGTTTTTTAAAAAAAATGACTTAAAATATAAATATATTTATTTAAATAATAAAATTGAACAAAAATATTAATACTTACTATAATCATTATTAAATTTAATATTAATAATTGAGAATAACGTCCATATAATTGAAATGAAAAAATTGTTTACTCGGAAAGAGGTCTGGAATAAATCAAAATCAGTGTTGATAACACTGAATTTGATTTATGCCTGTCAACTTTCCGGCTAATTTTTTTTTCATTCAAATTAATAACAAAAAAATAAAATAAAACAAGATTCTACAATAGACAAACAAAAAACTAAACTAGAAAGAGACCTTCCGCGCTTTGGATGCAGCAAAGTCTTGTACTATGGCATTAAAATCTAATTTCTCCAGTATTTTGCTTTCAACACCCATTATCGCCAAAGCATTCAATCTAGGATTGAGCATTGTTGAACTGTTGGACCATAGAACTATTGCCACAACCATATTGTTCGCGACTCCGTCCTATGTATAGCGCAGTGGAAAATAAATAGAGTACGGAATTTTGTCTCTACTATAAGTTGTAGGATATCAAAATTAAATATTTTGTGAATTATAATATGAATATAAATAGTATAATAATTTTTTTAATTAGTGATGTAAATTTGATAAATAGATATCCCATGGACGGGGCTACTAAACGTCGAAGGCCCTGGAGCTACGGCTCCATGGTTTATCCAGTCCTGACCATTGTTCATCAGAGGGGTTTCATTCATTCTGAAGTTAGATTAAAGTATTGTAACGAGCACGGTCTTGTTCTCTCTAGAACCATCGATATATGACGGAGTGACGGCACACGTTTGTGCGATGACTCACGAGAAGATGGTTAAAATATTTCTGGAACATTATAGAGAGTTGTGTAAATAACATGATTCAGTATATTACAGAGAATTAGGGCCGGAGGAGTCAGTTTGTATTGAAGTGTAATTTTTTCTATTATTATATATTTATATATTATATATTATATGTTTATTGTCATCTACTAAATGTAATGTACTTATAATTTAGTATTATTACAACATAATATTATATTAACGAAAAAAATGACAAAAAAAACTCGCTAGAAGTGTGAATCGTGCCAGCCGTTGCTTAGTGCATTTTTGTGAATATAAATAAGTGTTGTAAATAAATATGTCTTCGTAGTTGTACATCATTTTTTATTTAAATAAATATTTTGATAGTGTTATCATTGATCATGTTTTATTTAAGAATAAACATTACAGAACCCGATTTATAATTAACGTATACGGTATGTTATAAATATTTAAACTAGATCCTATTTAAAGCAGCGGACAGTGTAAAAAATTGAAATATTGAATTGAAAAGTAAAATAAAATGCCTTAATGAAACTGTTTATGATCTTCGTTAAGGTTAAGTAATTTAATAATTTATAATATACCGAGGTATAAAAATATAACATTAATAATATTGTAGTTAAATTGGGCTGAGAAATTGTTGATTGCAACGAAGCAAACATATATGCATCGCACGAATTTTTAGGTAGAATTAAACAACCTCGTGTAGTTATTTTCCAATTTTATTTGAATTCAGCTTTTATTTCTTTACAAAATATTTTTTTTCTTTTTGTTAAAAGTCAAAAATTACGGCAACGGATAAGAAATTGTAAAACGTTCGATTGATGTTTTAAATTAATTCAAACAAACTCATTTTGATAATTAATAAATTGTTATAAAATTAAATTCAAACAGAAGAGAGACGTCATAGATCGTAAATAAAACTGTACAAAATGAAAACTTACTTGCACTGAACTGATAAAATGACAAATATATTTGTAGATAAGTGAAAAATAATAAGGAAAGCACACCCTAATGATACTTACAATTATTTAAAATTTAAACATAATTAAACATGTTTTTAAAGAAATTCTTTACCATGCACTGGTACCTGCTGGTTTTGAAAACGTTTACATTTATATTCGACTCTCACTCCATTTTCTTTCGCGTTATCGTTTGTTAATTTTGTTGTGATTTGTGTGTTATAATATATTTGATAAATATTGCCTAAATCATTTAAAATGTTAGGAAATTTATGATATATTTATGCAACAATTATTGCATTTAAGTTTTTGTATATTCTATAAGCGTAGCCATCTTTGACGCCATTATTTTAGTTAAAAATTTTGATGACGTCTCTCTTCTGCTTCTTTTTTTTGTATAATTGTTTTCTTGGCAACACAATGACTATATCACTTTATTACCTAAATATGAGAAGACTAAGGTCTAAATCGAATGAAACTCGTGTGCTGTAATCAAAGGTTTTCGTCATGATATAATTTAGAGCATTACGTACGTTTACGAACGGTTCTATTAAAACCGAACAACGCGAACCATCAGCCTCGGTTTACCGCGCGCGTAATTCGAGTATCTCCACCAACGCACCTACGTTTGAACCAGATAGGATGGTTTTTGATCTGGTTTTTATTTTAAACAAATTCACCGTATAGTTTAACATGAAACGAACCATCGTTAATGGTTCAGGACGTATTCTATTAACAAACTGTTTATAAAAGGCGCATCCTCGGACATCACAAAGACAGTCAACGTAAGATATCCGTGACAACCTAGCAGCGAGAGTTCACCGCCTACAGTCAACAGTAGCAACCATCGAGAACAAACTGCATGTGAGTTTTCTTTCCGTATCTCTTATTACCGTACCGTACTGTAACCACCCCTGAGATCTCGAGAGATTCAGTGTATCGCAATTTAGCTGTTATCGTTGTGCCTCAGTGCGAGTTCTACCTAACGAGCGTCATGACGCTGAAATGAGTCGTCGACAGTTCGTACGAGTATGTTCCTCTTCAGAGGCACCACCATATCTGCTTCTGCGCCACATATCACAGCGTCGTATTTCATGACTAGAGATCGGATTTCTAAATTTTATGCTTTCTCTTAGTATTAAAAGAAATATCAATTAGTCTTAAATTGTTCACGTATTAGAAAAAATGGTATCATTTGACATAACATTTTTTATACTTTTTTTTACTTTTTTGCGTTTTTAAGAGTTTTCTTAGTTTTATGCTTTTTCATAGCTTTATTTGATATTAAATAGAATTTATACAAATTACCTATTACGTAATATATAATGACGCATGCGCAATTATTTTTATTCTTTGGGGTTCCGCGGTTTCGTGATCCATGGATGCAAGGTATCGATCCAACGTTGCGTTTTGTGTAGATTTTCTGTTTTCATTGCAATTAGTATTGTATCGTGTTAACTTAGATACAATTGTGAATAGTATATTGTATAATGCAGAAGCAAAAAACCACTATTGAAGAATGGATACGAGCGTATCCTGAATTGAAATTTGAAAATAATAAAATATTTTGTCAATCTTTTGTCAAAATGGTAAGATTCTTTTTTAAATGTTTGCAAATATAATACAATAAGTGCAATATAATTCAACACGTTAAAACAAAATTACATCATGAACGCTTAAAAAACGACAAACTATTAAAACATCCATAGCCTCATCTTCCACATGGACTGAACAAAAACAATTTAATAACGATTTGTGCAAAACTATGATAAAATCAAATATTCCTTTTTAAAATTTAACAAATTGCAAAATTCGTCCTTTAAAGCCTTTTTCGATAAGGATTGAAAAAGGCAAATTCCGGGAGAAAGTAGTCTCCGAAATAATTACACAAGCCTTATATTCTATGAAACCATGCAGGAAATTAAAAAAATTATATTCAACAATTATATATGGTTTTGTGTTGACGAAACTACAGACACATGTAGTAGATACGTAGCAAATTTAATAATAGGGGTACTAAATAATGAAATTTCGTCAAAAGGTGTTTTTATATGCTACAAAGGATTAAATAAACCTAATAGTAGAGAATATAAAATTTTATTCATGATGTATAAATTTTTTTTTTATTTGCCTGTGGCAGTGTTGAATAACAAATTTTTGTTAATGTTATCAGACGCAGCAGCATACATAATAAAAAACTGGTATTAATATGAGGATTTTTATAAAATTTAAATCATTGCACGAGTTTAGCTCATGGATGCAATCGTAATGCTGAAACAATACGAATAGTTTCCTTTAGTAAATGAATTATTAAAAAAAGGCAAAAATATATTCGTTAAAGCTCTTTTAAGGGTGCAAATGTTAAAAGAAAGGTTACCTGACACTCCACTACCACCTCAACCAGTGTTAACAAGATAGGGTACCTGTCTAGTTACTGCTATTTATTATTCTAATAATTTTTAAAATTTTAAAAAACTTGGTTTTGAATTTCCAAAACATATTAGTAAATCACTAAAAGATTGTAAAACTGTTCTAAAGCTACACGAATGAAAAAATAATTTAATCTTCATTAAAGTTCATTATAATTCTGTAAGCGAAAAAATTAAATCTTTTTAGAAGCAAGAATTGTCGTTGGTTGTCAGTTAACATAATGTAACGTTTATTACAATTTCGTGTTCGGTGAAGTTTATTATTAAATAAAACACGAGTAATGAAAACACTAACAAAATATTTATTTTAACACGAAACTAATGTAGTACAACTACTAAGACATATATTTATATGAACACGTATTTATATTCACAACAAAGTATTTAGCAACGACTTGCACTGTTCACACTTCAAATACAGAATGCCTGTTGCCGGCCGAAACTCTTCCTTATATACTGGAACAAGATATTCGAGAATATACGACACATGACGCAGAGCGAACAGGTTAGGAATGGCCAAAGGCGTATGAAACAGCAGTGAACGTGCTACACACTATGACGCGTCGACTGTTCCAGACGGAACAGAACCGTACTCGCTACTTTGCCTCCTCCTTAAGGATGAGCACTGTGATGTTTGGTGGAAATAACAGTCCACAGTTCTTTTCACTACTGTTGAACCACAGGGATTATAGTTACACACCAGGATCTCAATTCCGGTATATTGGAAAACAGTTTCCAGCATGTTACTTATAATTCTCCAGCTCAATTCATCAAGGTCACAGCCTCACTTTGGTACAGCTAGTTTTAGAATATCTTGATCAAACAGCACACCTCGTAGATCACATGGGGCGTCTCAGACGGCGCGATAAGTTGGTTTCTCGTGGGACAGATGTTCAGTCACCAGGTAAAAAATGCTTCTGTTTCGGCTAGACTGTTTGTCGGCTATATGTAGCACTGTACCGACACATGGATGTTGTTGCCGTAGTTCTTCCAGTTGGCCGAACTTCTTCTTAAAAACCACGGCAATTCCTCGAGACATCTGTAGATCTTGTGCCACACAATTCGCCAATGAATATTCTGTGGGCACTTTGAATAGGTCACCCTGATGTTCTTTGGTAACACCATTTCGTACTTTATGACCCGTACATTAATTCGTCGAGCTCGAGCTTTATTGGCGTTGCCATCGTTGTTGTCACCGGCGAAAGGAGCCAATCGGTTAAAATGAATCACTCTTGGTTTTCCTCCAGTCCTTTTCCGGATTCGATAGATGACGTCATTTATTCGCTTTAGTACCTCGTTGGGACCTTCCCAGGAGTTCTGTAGCTTCGGGGACATTCCACGGCGACGCTGTGGGTTGTATAGCCAAACCCCGGCTTGATATCCACCATTCTCAGCCTTGACATCATATTGGTCTTTCATCCTGTCACTAGCGCTCTGGATGTTGTAGCGTACTTGCTCATGGATGTCGTTCATCTTCTTCCAAAGTTCGGTGACGAAATCTTCGCCCGCCAAATTTTCCCCTGGCTTGTTGCCGAATTTCAAGTCGCAGGGCAATCGCAGTTCATGACCAAAGACAATTCTAGCCGGAGTCTGTCCTGTTGTTTCATTGACGGATGATCGATAAGCTAACAGGAACATTGGTAGATGACAATCCCAGTTCCTTTGGTGGCCGGAGACAACCTTGGAGAGGTGTCTATTGATGGTTCTGTTCATGCGTTCGACCATGCCATCTGACTGTGGGTGTAGAGCAGTTGTTCTTGTTTTGCAAATGTTCAATAGCTCGCAGATCGCTTGGAACAGAGACGACTCGAAGTTTCTACCTTGGTCGGAGTGTAGTTCCAACGGCACCCCGAATGAGAAGATCCACTGGTTGACAAGTTCTTCTGCTACCGTAGCGACTTCTTGGTTTGGCAAGGCATAAGCTTCAACCCACTTGCTGAAGTAGTCTATGCCCACTAAGATGTATTTATTTCCCTTTCGGATTCTGGAAATGGACCAGCAACATCGATTGCGATTCTTCCAAACGGGCTCCCAACATTGTATTGACGCATTGGAGCTCTCCGACGTCTTTGCGGCCCATTGCTTGCGGCGCAAACTACGCACTTCTTGCACTACTGTTTTACGTCCTCCCGACAATTAACCCAGTAAAATCGCTCACGCAGCTTCTGAACTGTCATCGTTACTCCTAAGTGTCCTCCAACAGTTCCATCATGAATCACCTTCAGTACCTCCGGTACTCTTTTCCTGGGGATTATGATCTGCATCTTTTGCTCCGTAGCCTCAGGACCTTCCAGGATATGTTTCAGTAGTCCATCTTCTATAACAATGGAGTCCCACTGCGCCCAGTACGATTTTACGGTTTTCGAGTGTCGTGCAACTTCTTGCCAGGTTGGTTTGCGGCCTTCTTTCTTCCATTCTAGTAGGTATTTCAATTCTGGATCACCTTCTTGGTCTTTCACAACTTCTTCCGTCAGCCAATGATCGTCTATCACTGTGGTTCGTAAGATTGGGACGGACTTCTCCTCCACACGGGTACAGTCTTTGCAGTCTTCTGAGCATGGTCGTCTTAATAATGCGTCGGCGTTACAATGACTAATTCCGGCCCTATGCTCGATGACGAAATAATATTCCTGTAGCCGTTCTGTCCATCTTGCTACCTGCCCTTCTGGATTCTTGAACTGTAACAGCTACTTTAACGCAGCATGATCAGTCCTTATCAGGAATTTCCTTTCATACAGGTATTTGTAGAAATGTTCACCGGCTTTAACTACTGCCAATAGTTCTCGCATGGTGACGCAGTAGTTACGCTCCGGCTTCGACAAAATTTTGCTGAAGTAGCCAATAACCCTCTCTTGTCCGTCTTGAATTTACGATAGGACGGCGCCGATTCCAACATAGCTGGCATCAGTATACAATATGATATCTCGTTGGGTAGAGGATAGCTCAGGACTGGTGGTCAAGTCTCACTTGTGGTTGTCAAACGCGTCTAGGCAGTCTTCTTCCCAAACAAATTTCCGTCCTTCCTCTGTGAGTCGTGTCAGTGGCTTGGCAATGTTGGCGAATCCAGAGACGTATCGTCGGAAGTACGTACAAAGACCAAGAAAGCTTGGAAATTCATGTTTGCCAGTGAGTACTGGGCATTCTTTCACTGATCTGATCTTCTGATTGTGAACTTCTTTCCGTTTCCGGACACAATATGTCCCAGGCCACTTCTTTGCGGTAGAGATGACATTTCTTTGGACTAAGTCTCAAACCAGAATTTCACAGTCTCAGGAATACCTACTCCAAATTCCTTATGTGATCTTCGAATGTTCTTCCGACCACAATAATATCGTCAAGATACACTAAACAGGTTTCCTAGATAGCTTTTGTAGTACCGTTTCCATGAGTCGTTAAAACGTGGCAGGAGCATTGCAGACCCCGAACGGCATTACTGTAAATTGCCACAGTCTGGTACTGACAAAAAACGCAGTTTTCTCTTTATCAGATGGTGCCATTCCAAACAGCCAGTACCCACTTTTCAAGTCCAATGTTGAGAATATTTTCGACCCGGCCAGCGTATCCAATGTGTCATCTATTCGGGGCAACGGGTAGCTATACTTCTTTGTCACGTTGTTGAGTTGACGACAGTCCACGCAGAATCGTGTTGACCCATCTTTAATCTTTACCAACACCACTGATGTCGCCCACGGACTGCTTGAGGATTCGATGACTCTTGTCTTTCATCAGTTTCCTCTCTCTTGGCCAATGGTAAACTTCTCGGTACGTGGCGGATGGGGTGTGCATTGCCGGTGTTTATTTGGTGCTACCCTTGGTCCCACAGCTGCTATCGAAAACGTCTTCATATTTCGTTATTAAATTCCTCATTCAGATATTCTTGGCAAGGTGTTGACAGTAGATTGGCCAGTTCTGCGGTAAGTTTCTTTGGTGAGTTTTGTGTAACGCATGTTCGTCTGATAATCGGAGTTACTGATGAACAGTGTCCTTCTTTAGTGTAACTTGATAATAATTCACATTCATTACTCGAACTGGTACTACTTCTCCAATATGCACGAAAGATTTTCCCACCAGTATTCCTCGAGTAGTCATTTCATTATGATTTTCGACTTCTAACATCATGGTACATCCTGTTGGAAGTTCACGTTCCAGGTGGGCATCCACAATCATCTCACTTCGATTTAACACGACAGGATCTTCAGATAAGGTTACACGAACTGTGTCTTCTCCTTGGAAATGTAAAACGATTTCTACACCATTGATCTTAAGTATTACGTGTTTTAAATTGCGTTCATGATGTCCATCCCGAAAATGAATTCATCTTCAATGTCAGCTACCAGGGCTCGATGTTTAATTCGTGTATTTCCGATGGCGATGGTAATGTCTGCTTCGCCATGGATGGTATCCGCGTCCCCTTTTGCTGTGCGCAGTCGCCCTTTTGTTGATTCAATCGTTATCGATTTTTTGAAAATATTAGGTCTGATGAAGGTTTTTGTCGCACTTGTTTCAATCAGCACGGCATGTGGTTTTCCGTCGATCAATCAATCCATAAAAATGCTATTTAGTCTAGGTTTTAGAGATGCGACATGTCCAGTTAGCTTCAGGGCTTCTTGATGATGGATCGAGGTTCGTCTCCTTGCTATAAGAACGTCATTTGGACTTTTGAATATACAGTCATGCTGTTTGGATTACGTAATAGTGCTAAAGCTTTTTAACGGTTCATTGATCAAATAATTAGAGAATACATTAATTCATGATTTATTATTGCTAGCAATTCCATTCAACAACATACAAAATACATAGAAATTATATTTAGTAGACTACAGGATTACGGTATTTTAATTAACATAGAAAAATGTTAATTGGGTGTAAAGTAAATTGAATTTTTAGGTCTTAGTAATTCTCAATCTGGAATGAAACCATTGAAAAGTAAAGTTTATATTATTAGTAATTTTCCTTTTCCTAAAAAGCAACGTCAGTTGCGTGAATTTTTGGATTTGATTAACTTTTATCATCGATTTATCTCTGAATGTGCGATAATTTTACATCCAATTAACAAATTGTTAGATAATTCAAAAGATAGTTCAGTTGAAATTATTTTGACCGATCAAGCTAGGAAAGCATTTCACGAAATTAAAGAAAAACTTGCTGTAACGACTTGTTTATCTTTTCCTTCACATACCGCCCAAAGCAACATCATGGTAGATCAAATGTGGGTGTTAGGGTTGTGTTACGACATTATATTAATAATAGCTGGCAACCAACCTATTGCTTATTTACAGCGGAATTAACTGATACACAAAAAAGTTATAGTTATTTTGGTCGAGAGCTCTTAGCAATATTTTTGGCAATAAAGAAGTTCCGTTATTTCATTGAAGGTCGAGAATTTTATATACTAACTGATCATAAACCATTAACATTTATATTTGAATTTAAACAATCAAATAATTACTCTGCTCGCGAAATACGACATTTAGATTACATTTTCCAATTTAACAATAACAATCGTCATGTTTCAGGTAAACAAAAAATATAGGCTCATATAAAGTTTTAGATCGTTTTGACTAGTTTTTTAAACTATTATATAATAATAAAAGCAAGACGGTAACAATAGATAGATTATTACCAAATTTTTGACTTGAAATTTAATTAAAGACACTAACTTGCCTCTTATTTTTCTATGTTTACAGCTATTTTTTTCCTTTATTATATTATATTGTTTGTTTATTAGTTTTCTTTTTGAGGGAAGTATTATGCTGCCCGTTACCGTTTATTCGCATGGCATATAATTAAAGGTTGTTATGAAATATTTAAATTGACTATTTTTATGTTTTGATTTATTTTGGTAGGTCCTATAAACAAGGTGATTTAAAATAAATATAAAGATAACATTTAAATATTATATTGTGTTTGGTTTAGTTCATTTATTTGCAAGTACATACAATTTAACAATTATCTTAAGTACATTATAAATATATATATATATATATACCGGGTGTAACACGAAAAGTGAAACATAGGCGTTTAACATGGCAAATCAGTTTTTCCGTGCGCATTGCTTCCCTAATTATTTTAGGAAAAAATGTTTCAAATAAATGTTGTAAAGCATAAAATTCTACATCCGAATCAATAAACAAAATTCATTTTGTCTACTTCATAACTGCAGAAATTAAATTTAAAAATTCACGTAATTTCAATTTAATAGTAATAGACAAGGAATTAAAAACAAGAGATGAACAAATGCATAACGTCATAAAATTTATATTTAGTTCTCTGGAAATTTCCCGCATTGTTGGCTCCAGTTCTATTAAAGCAAGAATATTTTCTTCATTGTTATAAGTTCTTTCATTTATTTCTTTCTTGAAATTTAGTGTTCCTGTCTTTTCAAACTTTACTATAAACCTCTGAATAGTTGCCGTACTAGGAATATCATGATGCTGCCAAATAGCGCTAATATAGTCACGAATTAGTCGTCAACTATGGCCAGAATAATACCATTATTTGCAACTTTTCTTCATCTGAATAATTATTCATTTTTGATAATAATAAACCCTAATATTGATTTAATATCACAGTTTGTCAAAATAAATACTAATAATTTGACGTATAAAACGTTACGCATCTCTTATTTTTAATTCCATGGCTATTACTATTAACTTGAAATTACGTGAATTTTTAAATTTAATTTCTGCAGTTATGAAGTAGTCAAAATGAATTTTGTTTATTGATTCGGATGTAGAATTTTATGCTTTACAACATTTATTTGAAACATTTTTTCCTAAAATAATTAGGGAAGCAATGCGCACGGAAAGACTGATTTGCCATGTTAAACGCCTATGTTTCACTTTTCGTGTTACACCCGGTATATATATAAATATATATATATATATATATATATATATATATATATATATATATATATATATATATATAAATGTAATATAATTATTTTATTTCAATTTATTTAAATAATTTAGAACTTTCACTATTATAATTTTTATTATGAAGATAATGTTTACAATATGAAATTTGGATGAAGAATGAAAATAAATAAATAGTTGATAGGAGAGTAAACATAAACAATAGAGTAATACTCGTAATCAGAAGTTACTTGGAGACGAAATAATGTAACGTCGCCAAACTACTTGATAGCGACGCTACATTACTTCCCCCTCAAGAAAAGAAAAGAGAGGAAAAAGAAAGGACAGTAAAAATGTTGTGCTCAACAACTAAAATGTTAAATTTAATGTGTGAAAGGTAAGAATAAAGAGATAGTGCACAATACATTGGATAAATATCATCCAGAAACGAAGAAACTAAAAGAATGATAATTTCAACGGAAAAAGTTAAGTAAAAATTTCTGAAAGGGGTTATTGAGAAGGGATAAAATTATCAAGAATTAATTAAAACATTACTGAAAGAATTTAAGAAGTATTAGTAGCACTAGATTGGCTTTAAACTAAATGTCACACAACACGACATTGATATTGATGAAAGTGGAAAGGAAATAGCAAGAAAAAGCACGTAACACATAAAGTAATGTAGTGTTTGGTGATGTTGAAAATGTGTTGCAAAACTAATAATAATAATAATAGTAAAATTGTCTAATCAAGTAAGTCGGATTAGTAATTGTCTTAGCGTACGTGTAAGTGAATAAATGAATGTGTTACGTGTTGAAAGAAAAGAAATAGAAAAATAGTTATAGTTACATTAGACATAGAAAATAATTAAAATTAAAATAATGTTTATATCTTGCAAGATGACGACTTGTAGAATTGGGAAGACTGGTAGAATTGGGAAGGCTGGTAGAAATGGGAAGACTTGAAGAATCAGGAAACAACTAAATTTCCAGACGTTCTACTAGTCTTCCCAATTCTACAAGTCGTCATCTTGCAAGATATAAACATTATTTTAATTTTATTTATTTTCTATGTCTTATATAACTATAACTATTTTTCTATTTCTTTTCTTTCAACACGTAACACATTCATTTATTCACTTACACGCACGCTAACACAATTACTAATCCGACTTATAATACAATTATTGAAATGAGTGAAGCAATTAATACAGATCTTAAGAATATAGTATCTTGGGTGAAGGATAATGAGCTAAAAATTAATGCAGATAAATCTGCAGTTATAATTTTTGGATCTAATGAAATGCCCAATTTGGTGTGATACTTAAGCGAAGTTCTGTCGTAAAAAGTCTTGGCATGTATATAGATGAAAACTTAGATTTTCGCGAATATTTAGCGAAAAAAATAGTGTCGGTCAGGCTAAAACTAAGACACTTGTACCAATATCGTAATCTTCTATCTTCTGATATTAAATTACGACTTATTAATGCCCTGGTACTTCCTATATTAGATTATTGCGCCTGCGTTTATGTACCAAATTTGAAGCAAAACAGTAAACATAAAATTACCGTACTCTTGCAAATCTAAATTATATTGATGATCGCGTAAAGATTGTTTACCTTTCTCTTACGCACAAAATAAAACTAACTGGTTGTCTATCTTATTTATACGATAAAATTATATTTAGGGAACATATTTACAAACTACGTGACAAGGATTTATATTTTGCACCTCCATTTCATAATAACAAATTCAAAATCTCATTATCTTATTTAGCTCCTGCGCTTTACAATAACATACCCAAAAGTACACAAATAAATAAAAACCTCGAGTATCATCCAACAACTGCAAATAAGCTAGCGAAACCTTCAGAGATACTAAGAGGACAACTTCACTTCAACATTACAAGCGCTACTAAACAAGCTTTTTTTTCTTTTTCAAGCATTACTGGCGTGTTTAAAAACAGACAATTCCCGCAGCGTAAAGATACAGAAGTAAAGAAAAAGGCTGCGAAAGCAGCGGAGAGATTAAACCGCTAATGCTATGCAGTTCATCTCGCTCATCCAGAGAGGGAATACATATCTTAATGAAAACCAGCGCGAACCAGCGGTTTAATAAAACACTGAACTGAGTTTGATAAATTATATCTACAATACTCGCTGACATGTTATAAAAAAAAATAAAGATAGGTGGATGTATCACTATAAATTTTATTTATTTTTTGGTGGTTTTATTACTTTATTTTTTGAGTAGAAAGAAAAGGGTTATTTTAAAGTAAAGTATGTATCAATGCTTTATTAAAGCATATTTCTTTTACTACTCTTTATTTAATTTATTAAATAAATATGAATATATCATCACGTCATGTTTGTTGCCTGCAAAGAAATATTTACGACATAAAATGTAATAAAATTCAGTTTTTCTGACCTACAACCAAGCAATATAACCTAGAGCGTTTTATAACGAATAATCAATACTATTAATTAATAATCATCAATTATAATCAGGTGCAGTTTTTCTAAAATATTAATTAGTATATAAATTTCTTTTATGTTTTGTATCCCTAAAACTGTGTTTATATACAATATCGAATTGTTCAATGCTTTACGTTGTTATAAAAGTTTACTTTTTATAAAGTATTCTATGAATAATTCTTACAAAGTTTTAAAACGTGATATGATATTGTATTGTGTATTCATAGAATATTTTACGGCATTGTAAATACTGTAAGATAGTAAATATCAAATACAGATATTTGACATTAATATTGTAATACGTATTAAAAATGTCTAATAGCCTGATTCATAAAAAATTTCTGTTATTCTTAATTTCGTCTGATTTTAAAATGTTAATCTAAATCATCTGCGAAAACCAAACAGTATCAAAGTTATATTTATTTACTTATATTACGCTGTACAACAGGAACTTAATCCCAATTACAGTACAGATTCCGCACTCACCGAGCCGTAGTGTGATAGTTCATATAATTTTTAGCTTGTGTGCGATTCGCATTCGGGATCTCCGGATTCTAATTCCGTAACACTATCCACACTACCGTACTGACGGAGTGTTTGTTTAAACTTTTTTTGAGAAAATAGTTTAGCGGGAATTTGACTAATCTAATTCAGGAATAGCTAAATCTTCTTTGGCAAATGTACTGGTAAAGATATGATAATTATTAGTATTATAATATTTAAAATCTCTAAAAGAATTGATCATTATCTACTGTTTATCTTCCTATTATTTTTTGAGGAATTTTATAAATAACTGTATTATGATTATGGATTAGGGCCGATTTTTCAATCTCCCAACAAAGGTCCTAATTAATGTGCCTGTCAAACAAACAAAAAATACTACACAGAATTTGTAACACCCAGAAGTCGCAAGGGGCCATATGAGGAGAGTATGAGGCCTGTTGAACCACAGGAGTCTGGTTTTTATCAAAAAAGGCTAAATCAACTGCGAGGAACGTACTGGAGCATTGTCGTGATGGAGACACCAATTTCCTGTTGACCACAACTTCTGTCTCTCGCGCTGCGCAGCATTACATAGGCGACGACATCCCTGTAGTGCTCTTTGGTGATTGTTTGACCTTGTGATGCGTACTTGTGGTGTTCCACACCACGGATGTCACTGAAAGCGTGACTCGCTCTCCATTGATGTGCAGGTGTCTATAAACCGGTTGTACCACTCCTTAACCTATGTGATGTCCAAAGCATCGTCACCGAAAGCCGTCTGAATCT